>OY757947.1:15587563-15600063 GCA_963585895.1 Sepioteuthis lessoniana
ATTCAAACCATCCATGACTGGATGACCCTTATTGAGAGGGGCTTTATCAATACGTAATACATATCAATATGACCTTTAAACATGAAATGTTTCCTACCCACTAAACTGAACGATGTCGTGATGAGATAGGATGAATGAAAAAGAGTGTTATAAATATTAAAACATTTTCCATTGTAATTTTACTACTTCTTTGTTATCTGTCGGTCAAAAAAAAAAAAAAAAAATTCCCTCCAGATCGAGCATATTGCGATTACTAATTCAAAGTTACATATGACTGGGTAGGGCACCTCTGGTGGTGTAATGGTTAGCAAGCTAAACTAGCAAACCTACACGAGTCTCATTGGGTGTCCCATTCATTTGGCCTTGTGCTACATTGAAGCAAAGAGCTTCGTAAATTACTACATATGACTGGGTTATACCAAGAGTACAGAATCTTTAGCCTCAAGACCTTCTACGCTATCAATTTCGGCCTTCCACAATCTTTTGAAAAGGCTAATTAAAACTGTATACTTCTATTTTAGAACTTGATATCCCAATGTTGTATAATTAAGATTATGTTTGCTTATATTAATCATTTTCCGTTACTTATATTTTATTATTTAGTTTATTAAGGCTTTGAACTACTCGGTGTCTCGTGGTTCAGGTGTCATAGTAAGACGGTTCTCTCGCACGCCCGCGCAAATAGAATATGACAATAATCATCTGTCATAATAAACTTCCAGACAGGAAATGGGGGCTGGACGGCCATCGGAGTGAATTGAGTAGATGATGACGTCACGCCCAGCAGAGATGGCCTAAGAATTTTAGGATTTTGAAAAGGCGACAGTTGAGGTATGACAGTCGAAGCGGGCAGTTGAGTTTTTCGGATCTTATCAGATCAAATCAGTTTGAGTCTCGACCAGCAGAGAGGAGTCGAGATCTTAGGCACTACAAGATGCGCTGCACGTGGTGTGGGGTCTCAACATAGTATGGTCAGCATAGGCCCTTATGATTTGTGTTTTTTCCCTACTCATAAAATAAAGTCTTCCCCACCCCCCAAGAATTATAGCTTAACTGAAAACCAAGATTTTTTTAATTTGAAAGGGTTAAAAAGCCTTGATAAATGCTATGCCAAGCATGTTGAACTAGATGAATATGTAGACTAGCATATAAGTGAGATAGAGACGGAGAGAGAGAGTATTGCTCTAGATTATTCAATTCCTAGTCAGGTTGAGAACTTTTCCTCACTGACTCAAAAGAATTTCCATTTTCTTTTTCTTTTCTAAAGACAATAGCTTAGCTGAAAATCAATATTTTTTTTCAATTTTGTCCACAAGAATTAAAAGAACATACCTGTTGCCTTCCATGGAATCTTTCTCTGGTAAGCTTGAAAGTTTGGCTACTTTCTTCTTTCGTATAGATTTCCGTAGCTTTAAATTCTCTCCTGGATGTAAACTCCTCACCATAGGATCAGTTGGAAGATTCTCATCATCCAGATATGCAACATTCTTCATTAACAGTTCATCAAGATTGTTGTTCTTAATCGGAGACAAAACAGTTTTCTCTTGGCCAAGACTGGTTGAAGCATCTGGTCTTTTTACTGGGGCCATGCCAAATGACCGAGTACGTCCAAGGCTGGATATTCTAGCAGCAAGGATCTCTCGTCTCGATTGGGCTGCATCTTTTCCTCTAGCTTCGCTCATTGTTCGACCAAGTGGTTTTCGGGGTTTCTCCTCATCATCATCCGTCTTGCCTTCAGCTACTCTTACCATTTCTAGAACCGAAAGCTTTTTCTCCTCACTGCTTTCATCTGCATACTGGTATCGTCTATGTTCTAGCCAGTCTAGCTCTTTCTGTAAATCATAGTCTACACGTTTCTGGTCCTTTTTGACATTTACAGACTCTAGAAGTTTCTTTGTATACAGGACCGTGCTGGGAGGTGGTCGGACACGTACTTTCTCGGAAGATGTACAAACTTGTTCTATTTGGTTTTCAGGAGCTACACTGGCAGTTGTGCCACGAGGAGGCTTGGCTTGAAATTCTGACTTGGTACGAAAAGAGGCAGAACTGGAGGAAACATCTTTGGCTTCAGAGATTTTAAATGAGGACTTAGAACAGTAATCATCTTTCTTACTGCGATCAGGAGGAACTGAAGCAGCACTGGTAATACTAGAACCAGGGGTACTCTTCTCTGGGGGAGATTTGGCTTTTTCAACTGTCTTGTCTAAAGAAGAAGAAAGATTATGAGGTGAGGTAACTGGGAATTTACGTTGTATATCTTTATCAACAGAGAGATTCAATGACTGATTGTTACCAAGTGTGCATTTACTTTCTTGAGATACAGCTTCGGATAAATAAAGAGATTTTGGTTTCATCTTAAGAGTGGTTTCTTCTGGAGGCAATTCAATATTTGTAACTTGCTTGTTCTGATTTAAAACATCCTCAGTAAGTGGGCTTAATTCAGAGATTGACGCCCTCTTCTCACTGCTGACCATTTCTTGGTCGGTTTTTAAATTTGATTCATCTGAGGAATTGATCTCTGGCAAAGATTCTAATTCAGTTAAACTTAGTCTTTTATCTTCTGGACTGATATCAGATGATTCGGATGTTAACTGTTGGTACGTAGGGTCCTTATCATAATCACTGAGTGAAAGTGAGCTTGGACTTAAGGAATCCATGTCTTGCAAGGGAGATGGTTGAAGCTGATTTTTACTTTGTCCAAAGTTGAAGTCCATATCAGGTTTCAAAGAAAAAGAATCAACTTTGTCAAGGGGTTCTGTCTTCTGAGAATTAGTACCTTCAGATGTTTCTGGTTTAACACACAAAGCATTTATTTTGGCACGCCTCCCAATAAGTTCAGCTGATAAATGTTGGCTGTTTCGCAGCATCCGTTCTTGCCGCTTCTTTGCTCTTTCTGCAATGTTTTTCGACACTTTCATGCCACATATGATCTTTGAAGAATCAGCCGTGGCAGAGCGAGTGGCACTTGCTTTGGCAGCTGTTGAAGATTCATTTACAACATCAGCCTGTTTTACATTTTTGCTTTTTTCCTCATTCAAGTTCTTTGAACTGGCTTCTGTTTCTGGATTTGTTTCAGGATCCAATTTGGATTTGATCTTCGAAGCCAGCTCCCTTCGTCGCAGGTCTTTGTAACGTGCAATTCTATCTGCTCGGCTCTCAGCATTATCCTTGGAGGAACCTGCCTCATCATTAGCATTGTCTGATTCAGTTGTTCTGGAGGCTGAAAAGCTATGAGAAGAAAGCTTTTGGCGTACAGGTGATTCTGATCCCTTTCGAGAACCCGAAGGAGAGTTTAGAGTGGGGATTCGAGACCGACAGGAATTGTATTTGATGTCACCTCGGTCGAATGGTTTTGTAGAGGTGCCATCAGTGGTTCTTGGAGGGGATAGTGCTTTTGAGACATCTTCATTTCTATTTCCTGTTTTTAAATTCATTGTCAATTTTGAACGTTCAACATCCTGAATTAAATTCCTGTCGGGTGATGGCGCTTTGAAACCATCCGGGGATGTTTTATCTTTGGAAAACTTTTCATTTTTATTTAACAGAAGAGAGGGGGCATTTGTAGGGGTAGTTGTGGTAGTAGCCCCTGTACCAGGTGAGGGGATCTTCTGTGCAGACTGTTTTGAATCTCTAGAAGTTTTTGTAGAAACAGAATCGGCAGATTCAGTAGAGCTGATACCAACCCTTCCAGAACTGCTTTTAGGGCGGCCACTACTTCGCAGCAAGCGGCTAGTCCCAGGGTCACTATTTTTCTCCCCTTCTAAACCTCTCCTATACGATGTCCTCAGAGGAATGTTCGAAGGAGAACCACCATCAGAATCTTGTGATGACCTTGACGGGCTTTCAGATTGACCTCGACCTAAAGATCTCTGGCCAATTTGTGAAGAATCTCTTTTAGTAGCCGAGTCTTCAGTGACTCTTCGTCGTGGAGAAGGAAGATTTGAGTCACTGGTTAAGCGGTTCTGTTTATGTTCCCCAGTGGATGAAGAATCGGTTTGCCTGATGCGGTATCCTGGTGGGCTCGTGATGATAGTCGACTGTGAAGTGATGAAGTCCCATCTCGGTTTGTGTTAGTTACTTGGGGGATGCAGCTAATCTTGGGAGTTTTTGTCGGAGATTCTCCTGAGGAATCTGCGGTATCATTTTTCCTGCTGGTGGAGGAGGATCGACCAGCACTGAAACTAAAAAAAAGAAAAAAAACATTAATACAGCAAAAGTAAATTTTATCTAAATCTTCAAAATGAGAAATTATTATACACTGATAAATCACTTATCTGTATATAATATGCACTTTTTCCCAGATTTCTTAACTTAAAAGCTAGGGGTGCGTATTATACAAGAATGAAATATTGCCTTTTATTTTCAGCTCTAAACATTGCCAAATTTATAATGGCATGATAGAAACTAAGTTATATTTCTAGTCCAAACTAATTAATGCATAAGAAACACTTCTGTTTTTATACCATGACAGAGAAACACACTCTGAAATGAATGTTTATAATTTGTTTCTTCTTGGAGGTGCCCATGGTGTAATGGTATTCATCATAGGAAATAGACATGGCGACATGAGTTCAAATCCTGGACAAGGCTGTTTGCATTTCACATAGCACTAATACACTTGGGAAAGGTATGAATCCAATTATTCTCCCTCCAGCTATGGGTAAATAGTAGGGCAGATTGGGTTCTTCAGTCTGGGTAAGGCAACTAGTCTAGGAGTAGGAAAACTGAATTCAAACCTGTTAAACTTCGCTTAAAAATTGACCTTGTGTCATAACCTGCCCGAGTGGAGGGGTTGGTAAATATGATAATTTGTTTTTTCTTTTGTGAATTTATTTTCACTGAAAGTTTGTTACATTTTCATGTGAACATATCCTTGTCTTTGCTCTTAAATTTTGTATTTTGAAGCATTATATAAATTTCTATTTTTAGAGACAGAATCATACTTTTTAATCCTAAAAGCTAGGAGTACATATTATACATGAGAACCAAATATATCCTTTTATTTGGTTATGTGTGCCACCATATTCAGGGCAGCTTTAAATACTGTTTAGATTTTCTGTTTCAAGACAACTATATAAATTCTTATTTTCAGTCAATACAAACCAGATATCTCTGGTCCAAACTAACTAATGTATAACAAACATTTGTTTTATACTGCTATTGAGAAACATCTCTGACCTTGCAAAGGAAGAGTAAAGCCATGTGGGAATATTACCTACCATTGTCAAGTAAGCATTTTTCCATTTTTGTACCCATTTTGCACAAACTTGTGTATATTTTTATCTATCAAGTCACATTCATGTATTATTGGTTCATAGCAAAAATTATTTTAATCACAGAAAAAACATTTGTTTTAAGGCTATTCAAAATGGTGCTTGTCAAAGTTTTTGGTAGCTGAAAAGAGTAAACCATGTGAAATTTGACAAAGAAATCTGTGTGGAGAAGCATACTTTAGTCAAAAAATGTTTATGATGCAACCCCCCAAAAAACAACCCTTTTCCATTTTTTTTTTCCTTCTTCCCCCTTTCGGTCGGTCATTTTTTTGTTTTGCTTCGTTTGACTCCCCACACCCTCGTTTTCCTCCTTTCTTTCATCCATCTGTCTCATTACTTGGACAAACTGCCTCCTTCGAGATCTGCCGAAGTTTTCTGCTACTGGTTTGTCCATTTATGCAGGTCAAAGCCTATGCATCCAGGTACTTAGCAACATAATGCCAGAACCATTCAAAAGGCCCAACTGAATCAGGGGTGGAAAAGAATGGATGCTCTCTTCCTCTGCCGTATGTCATCTGTTTCTGGTTCAATTCAGAGTCGCTCTCTGACAGATGACACACGGCACGACCTTCAGGTTAGCATGATGGCTGCTACAGTTTACAAATGGGCTAAAAATGTGTTTGTTAGAATGAGACCGAGTCAAAAAGACAGCTCAGAGTAGAAATGCACTGACTCTCCAGTAAAAACAAAGTTGTAGGCACAGCAGTCAGTTAAGAAGGTTATACCAACAGTCTTCTGGCATATGAAAGGAGCTATCACTACTGATTTCCTTGAAAGAAGGGGCAACTGTAAACAGTGCTTACTATGGTCAACTCTTTAGACAAAATTCAAATTTATTGAATTACCCTTGTATATTGTATACATTAAATATTCTATGAGTAAATTTGATTATTTCGTCTTTCCTTTTATTACTCTCAGTGTTAGTATATCATGGGTATCCCAATGCTAATATTGGTCTTTGATGAGTGGGGATTCAACTGATATCTCCCCTACCACCAATCATTCTAATACACCAATGACATAAGATGGCCACAAATGCTCATAATGTTTGGTTTGGTTATTTAATGGCATATCACTTCTTTATGGGTTATTTAATACTGAAATTTGATTAATTTAGATTATTTAGTGCCATATCCAGGACACTTGTTGGGGTATCTTATATCTCGGCAGAGATGCAGTCGGTGTATTCTATAGTCCCAGCCAACAGTATTAGTTTTATCATGGACAGCTGGTACAATGTAAATGTAATGGATATACATTTTTTTAGTAGATGAATAAAAATGAAAAGTTAGGGTTTGTTTGGTTGGGTTTTATAGTATATCAACTATTGTAGGTAATTTAATGCTGAATTATCTTGATACTTATGATTTGTGAACACAGTTTGTTGATAACATTTTTAAAACAAGCCAGAGCTCATTTGTTTGCATTCAGTTAAATGGTTACAATTTATACATATTTACCAACCCCTCTGCTCGGGCAGGATATGACACAAGGTCAATTTTTAAGCGGAGTTTAACAGGTTTGAATTCAGAGTTTTCCTTCTTCTCAACTAGTTACCCCACCAAGGGTGAAGAATCAGTCTGTCCTACTATTTACCCATAGCTGGAGGGAGAATAATTGGATTCATACCTTTCCCAAGGGTATTAGTGCTATATGAAAGGCCATCAGTCTTGTCCAGGATTTGAACTTGAGTTGCCGTGTCCATTTCCTACAACGATAACCATTACACCACGGGCACCTCCAAAAATACAATTTATAAATCAGTAGTTTGTAGGTAATCTTATTTTCAAATGAGTTAGAGTTAATTTATTTGCACGCAAGTATTACTATTTTTGCACTGGTTCCAAATATTCTAATACAAATAGTTCTATTTAGTATTAATCATTTGTTTACACATACTTAAATAGTTTCAAATATTGATATCCAACAGTTTTATTTGCCCACAGTTAAATAGTTTCAAGCATTTCTTTGTAGCACAAACAATTCAATTTAGGCACATAGTTAAAATGTTTCAAGTACTGTTAATCAACACTAAATGGTTCTATTCGACATTAGTCGTTCATTAGTACACAATCAAATTAAACATCAGTCATTTGTTTACATACAGTCAAATGTAAAAAACAGTTCTATTTCTAACAATTCAATTTAGCATAAGTCATTTGTTTACACACAGTTGAAATGGGAGAACAGATTTGTTTGACCCATAGATAGGACCCTATCAGGTGCTACAAGTCTGAGTCAGAGTGGACCTGGGAGCAATGGCAGTGAAGGGGTATTTCACATTCTCCAAAGCTCCCGGACTGGAGCCTCACCATTAGATTGTTTTGTGTCATATCCAAGACACTTATTGCGGGTGTCTGCAGAATGCAGTTGGTGTATTCTACAGCCCCAGTCAACTATGTTGGGAGCTCACCTCCTCCCTAAGGAGATTCTAATAGAACTGAGTCAATAAATGATGTCAGGAAAAAAAAAAATTCAATATTTCTAAAAATCCAGTAAGAAATTTCTTTTTAAAATTATTGAGGCAAGTGATTAAAAAAACAAAAAAACTCGTTAATATTATGATTACGAATACGAGTTATTTGCTTTGTGTCACACTTTTCAACATCACTTCATAACATTTAAAATTTCTTTTAGAACAATTTTTTTTACCAATAAAATTTTTGCAAATTTTTAATTAAAAGAGATTTTTTTTTGTTAATTTTAAAAAAGAATTTCAATTTTTCTTCTTTGCTAAGCAGAAAAAATTTTTTAATGAAAGGTTATTAAGAGGGAAAAAAAAATTAATTTAAAAATTATTTTCTGATGAACAAGTAAAAAATAATGAATTTAATGAATAAGATAATTTAAAAATAAAACAAAAGTAAAAAGAATGAAAACCAATTTGTAATAAAAATAACACTATTCCTTAAGATCATTGGTGGCACTTGTCATATTATACTACATCAACCCTCAGGGGTTATTTAAAGCTATATATATATATATATATATATATATATATATGGTGCTCATGGCATAATAGTTATCATAAGAAATAGACACAGCAACTTAAGTTAAATCCTGAACCAACCTGTTTGTATTTCACATAGCAATGACATGATAGAGAAAGGCATGAAACGAACGACTTTCCCTCCAGCTAAGGGTGAAAGTAAGGCAGATTGGGCTCTTCAACTTTGGTATAGCAACCAACTTCAGAGAAGGAAAGCTTAGAATTCAAACCTGTTGAACTCTACTAGAAAAACTGGTTTTGTATCACATCCTGCTCATGTGGAGGGGGTTGATAAATATGTAGAATTTGTAAGGAAATAGTTTTTAGGTAACTTTATAAGTCATTAGAGCTCATCTATTTGCACTCAGTTAAATGGTTTCAAGTATTCTTATCAAACACGAATAATTCAATTTAATATTAATCATTTGTTTGCACACAGTTAAGTGGTTTCAAGTATTGGTATTTAATATTAGTAATTCTATTTACCAAGTATTCCTTTCTAACACAAATAATTCACAAATACCTGTATGGTTTCAAATAACTAATACTCAATCCTTAGTAAATAATTGAACAGTTTTAATTGACTCATAGAAGGGATCCTAACAGGTACTGCCAATCCAAGTGAACCTGGGAGTAATGGAAATGAAAGGGTACTTGATATTCCCCAAAGCTCCAGGACTGAAGCCTCATCAGATGCAGTTTAGTGTCATACCCAGGACACTTGTGGGTGGGTGGCAACCATAAACCTTCTGCAGACGTACAGTCAGAGTATTCTAACACTCCGACCAATAAAGCAGCAAGTGCATTGCCACACAAATTAAAAAAAAAAAAAGATCTAAGTTAATTTGTTATTCAGTTTATTTCTAAAAAGAACATAATTTTTTTCAAGAATAACAACTTGTAATGAAATATGCTCATAGACATAGTTACCTTGCTAGAGAGGTTACGGTCCGTTTTGGTTTGGTTGGGTTTTATGGCATATCAACCATTGTAGGTTATTTAATGCCAAATCAATTCTTATACATATAAACAGTCCTATTTCAAACAATTCAGTTTAGCATAAGTGCACAGTTCTATTTGAACCATAGATAGGACCCTATCAGGTCTTACTACTCTGGTCCAGAGTGAACCTGGGAGCAATGGCAATGAAGGGGTTTTCCACATTCCCCAAAGCTTCAGCATTACTGAACCTCACCATCAGATTGTTTAGTGTCATATCAGGACATTTGTTGGAAGGGTCTTACCCCTCTGTAGAGAAGCAGTCGGTGTATTTAACCATCCCAGCTAACTAGGTGAAGATTCCTCTGCAGTAGGGTAAGACCCACCCCCACCAAAAAACAATTGTCCTGGGTATGACACTTAAGGGTCAAATAAAGTTGTTTCAAACATGTTCATAGCCCATATAAATGATTATTATAACCATATACAAAAAAGAAATGACACAAAAAGATAAAAATATATATGTATCATCATGTCATGCCGCAAGCACGGATATCCCTGACCCTCTCTCGCCACTTTTCCCTATTGTTCATCGCCTCTGGCAGGTCTTCAGGGCTACATCCCATATCCTCACATAGCTGCTGTATGTATGTTCTAGCTGGTTGTCCTGCTTTAGCTTGGCCATATGTGGGGGTCCATAGGAGTACATCACTTATGAGCTCGTCCCTGCTTCTCCAACAGTGTCCTGCATGTCTGGTTCGTCTAACTTGGATAGTTTTCATGATGGAGGCAGGTGGCCGTATAGTTGGTGCTTTGTGGGCTGTTGCCACCAGGACTTGTTTAATATATGTATAATGTATACAATTCCCTAACCTCTAGACAGGTTGATGGGCTGTTAAAATTATTCATACAGATAGCAATACTATCTGAAAGAAATACCTCTGTCAAAGTGAGAGAAGCTATTCAAGTACAAAGACCTGGAGATGATCATCAGAGTGTGGGGTATGAATATCCAAATAACAAAAGGGTCATCTGTGCTTGAAGACTTGCGCAGAAGGGAATGAATAATTAACCAAGTACATTCCTGGCTGCATCAATAATCACACGATTCTACGGTGGCATAGAAAACTGTGATTAGTGATGCTCTCTTCCACTGCCGTATGTATAAAAAAAAAAAAAAATTATCCTGCAACTTGGTTGGTTGGTTGTGGAGGATGCTACTCACAGTTTATCTAAGGCAAGAAGAGCCTGGCAGAGCCAATTCCTCTTCAAATCTGGTTTTTCTAACCTTGGAATGGTGGCTATACCAAAGTTAAAGAGTTAAGTCAACTAGACTCTTTCCCCATCGATGAAGGAAGAATAATTGATTCATACTTTGTACCACTTCAATTGCTAATGAAACATTATTTTTGGATTTATTTGTATGGTTCATATTATCCTTATGGTCTTAACTTATTTTTAATGTACAGCTACTGAATATTTCATGCAGCATATTTGTTCTTGGAAAATAAGTTAAAACATTTTATCACTTAGGTTTCCTTGGCTTTATCAAAAGGCAACCATTAATATAAACCGTGTTTTTACCATTCTCTCATGAGATTACATATATATCATATACACACACACACATATATATGTATGAGGTGCCTTCAATAAGTTTCCAGACTTTTTTCATATGGGCACTTTTATTGATAGTACATACATGAAACTAGTCCCCTTCGAAGTAATCTCCTTCAGCTGCAATGCACTTGTTGTACCATTCCAACAACTTCCAGAAAGCCCCATAGAAGTCCTCTTGTGTGAGCATGTCAATGACCTTCATCACAGCCTCTGTTATCTCATCAACTGTCTCATAACAGTTTTCCTTAAGCTTAGGGGAATAATAACCAAAAGTCACAGGGAGCAGGGTCTGGACTTTAAGGAGGCTGAGGAACTGTCTTGATGCCCATCTTGGTCAAATAGTTTGTGACAAGGATGGAGTTGTGGACTGGTGCATTGTCCTGGTGGAAATGCCACAGACCCAATTTCAAGAGTGCTGGCCTCTTCCGACGGAATCTCTTCCTGAACTCCCTTAAAACCTCAACTTAATATTCCTTGTTGACCATCTGTCCAGTGGGAACCCAACTCTGGTGTACTGACTTCTTAATCCTCCCACACCTCTCACCATCCCTCACAGACTCCCTGTCTTCCTTGAATCTTTTATGTCACTCAAAAACTGATGCTCGGTTCATGCAAGATGGTCGAAAAAACAGTCTGAAGCATTCTATACATTTCTGTGGCATTTTTTCCAAGTTTAAACCAGAATTTTATTGCATATCGTTCTTTTTAAAGTGTCTTCATGTCCAGATTGCATTTTTTAAATTCACCAGGTGTGACAATCAGGCTTAAGTTGGGTGTATTCCAATTGCTGCTGTATCTGTTCATTGGAACTAAGAAATCATAAAAATTGGTCAGTCATCTCATAAGGTGTATAGCAATAACATACTGAATTTTCAAGAGTCTATGACTTATTGAAGGCTTCTTGTGTATATATATATGTGTGTGTGTGTGTGTGTGTGTGTATATATACACACAAGGGCCATTAAATAAGTTTCCAGACTTTTTGTACAGGCATTTAAAATTGTCGTAGACCCTTGAAAATTCACTATGTTAGGGTTATGTTGAGGTGTGTGTGTGTGTGTATATATATATATATATATATATATATATATATATATATATATATATACACACACACACATACATACATACACACACACAGTTAAGTATACTGGGCTATTGGCGTAATGAGTTGAGGGTTTACCAATGGTCCAGAGGACCGAGGTTCAATCTCAAGTCAGGTCATCCCAAAGACTCAAAAAAATGATACTTGATGCCGCCTTGCTTCACTCTTAACATTATATGATAATGATAAAGGCTAAAGTGGAGCAATCCAGGGAATGGATTTATATGCATGTGAATGTGTAAACATGTATGTATACTTGTGTGTGTGTGTGTGTGTGTGTGTGTGTACTACATCTATGCATGTAAGTATATTATGTAATGTTGGTTGTTCTTGGTCTCCCTTTCAAAATGTTTTCAATAAAATGAAAGAGTTTATATCTAAAACACCTTTTTCAAGTCACTAAAAGTTTCTAGGATTTTCCACTCCAATACAAGATTTACTGATACTATCATACTTTAAATAGAAAAAAAAAAAAGCAAAATACTGCAAATGAAACTGATCAGTAAAACAGAGACAACACTTTAATCTTGGTTTCAAAAATAACCAATCAGTTGTAATATTTTCTGAACAAGTT
>OY757947.1:15602563-15767563 GCA_963585895.1 Sepioteuthis lessoniana
AGGGAGTTTGCTTAAGACTGAAAGTCATTTTAATAAATTCTTCTTTAAGAAAGGTGTCTAATTTTGCCCTTTTCACTTCAACATTATTTCTTTATTTCAATGACTCATACATTTTGAATAGATTGTATGTATTTACCAATCTCTCTGATAGATATGACAAATGGACTAATGAGTAGAGTGTTCACAAATGGTCTGGGAGACCGAGGTTCAATCCCAGGTCGAGTCATACCAAAAACTAAAAAAAAAAAAAAATGGTACTTGATACCACCTTGCTTAATACCCAGCATTATAAGGTAAGGATCAAGGGTAAAGTGGATCAATCCAGTGTAGCAGTTATTGAAAAGGGATCCTTCAGGTCACTCTCAACGAACGTTGCCAATTTAACTTTACAGGTTCAAATTCAGAGTTTTTGTTCTAACCAAGGCAAAAGTACCCAGTCTGCCCTACCATTTACCCATAGCTTGAGGGAGAATAGTTAGATTCATACCTTTCCCAAAGGTATTAGCTGTATGCGAAATGCAAACAGTCTGGTCCAGGAATTAAACCCAAGTTATCATGTCCATTTTCCATGATAATCATTACACAATGAAATATTTGAATAGGTTGTGTCTTAATCCCAAATGGCCATCATACCTATTCAGACATTCTGCTTGGTGTACAATATCTATTAATGAGCCTACATGGTACAGTGATTTTTGTTCTCATGTTATAAAGTGATTTATTAATGCAAATTAGTAAATTCATCTCCTGCAGATCCCCTATGCTTTTATTCACCTGTCCAAAATTTTATTTCTCCTCATGGGTCTATTAGGAACAATTTGATCAGCCCTAGTTTAAGAACTGCTTTAAAGAGAAAGAGCCAATTCGATCAATTAGAATACAATAGGTTATCATGAGAATGTACCTCTCTATATATCAATGATCACATCTTAAAAAAAATTTTTTTAAATTGCTGAATATTTGAATTAAGTATACATTTTGTTACTAACAGCATATGGACATGGAGACCTAGGTTCAAATTCTAAACAAAGCTGTTTGTATTTCACTTTTCCCGGCTACAGGTAAATATTATGGCAAACTAAGCTCTTTAACCTTAGTTAGATTAGCCATTAGTCTAATCAGTAGAGTGTTCACCAATGGTCTCGGAGACTGGGTTTCAATCCCAGTTAGAGTCATACCAAAAACTAAAAAAAAATGGTACTTGATTCTCTGCCTTGCTTAACACTCAGCATTATAAGGTAAGGATCAAGGGTAAAGTGGATCAATCTAGGGCTATTGAAAAGGGAGCCTTCAGGTCAACCTCAAATAAGGTTGCCAACTTTACTTTTTTTTTAGGTTAGCCCAGTCTGCTGGGGCTGTAAAATACACTGACTGCATCTCTGCAGAGGGTTAAGATCTCCACTCCCCACAACAAGTGTCAGATGATGGTGAGGATCCAGCCTGAGAAATTTCTGGGAATGTTGAGTACTCCTTCATTGCCATTGCTCTCAGGTCTACTCTGATCCGGAGTGGTAGCACCTGATAGGGTCCTATCTATAGGTCAAATAAAACAAACTGTGTGCAAATAAATGACTGATGTTAAATTGTGAGAGTTATATAGCAGTACTTGAAACCATTTAACTGTGTGCAAATAAACAAAAATTAAAAATAGATAAAAATTTAGGCCCATTTAAAAATTTTAATCGACAAAATCTGTTACAAATTATATTAAAAAAAAAAAACAGGATTTGCCATTATATAACCTACAAAGGCTGATATGCCATATAAACCAACTAACCAACCTTGGTTAGGCAACCAGTAAATGAGAAGGAAAACTGAATTTAAATCAGCTTTACTCCACTTCACTTCTTTGTGGCAGATGAATTGTGCAAATACATACACAGGCATGTTTCAAAAATTGTTATTGTTGTATCATGGTAAGATAAAGTGAAATAGAGTTGATTATCTATTAACTCAAGTGGTACAGTCCGACTAACATTATAAGTCTTGTGCTGCTGGTGTTACGTCTGGAGTTGGTCTTACTACTGACTGACGTCCTTCAGAGCTATCTCTGCTTCTGCCTATCAAAAGACATGGCATCTTTTATACTTCTGCAATACAACAGTTATTAAACAAGGATAATAAAGCATTAGTGAGTTTGATTTTCACTTGGTGCCCCAAATTTCTGGCTTTTTGCCAAATTAAGCTAAGCTTAGAAAATTACCACATTACAACTATCCACATTAAAGTGCATTCAAAAAGTATCCAGCCATTTTGAATATCTCGAAAACCGGTTGTGTAGTCTTGATGTAATTTGGCTGACAGCGAGAGGGGATCTTATTGAGGATGCATTAACACACTCATGGGTATCAGTCGGGAATTTATATGAGAATGATTGAATCAAGTGCTCACTCAACCCAGTCAAACATTGTGACATGCAAAAAATGAGATATTTGCAACATATCAGTCAATAGGATGGACAGAGTTCACTGTTGAAAAGGCCTCATGTCATGTCATACCCAATGGTATACAGAAGAAATCAGCAGTTTCACTTGGATTTTAAATTCATTTCTATTTTATAACCTAATTGTTATAGCAATCAACACCGAAATTATGCACTGACTATGGACGCTAACTAAACGGCTGGAGAAAAAACTAGACGGAAATTACACAAGAATGTTGAGAGCAGTATTGAACAAGTCCTGGCGACAACACCCCACGAGACACCAACTATACAGACACTTGCCCCCCATCACGAAAACTATACAAGTTAGACAAACCAGACACGCGGGACACTGCTGGAGAAGCAAGGACAAGCTCATAAGTGATGTACTCCTGTGGACCCCCACATATGGATGTACAAAAGCAGGACGACCAACACGAACTTACATACAGCAACTATGTGAGGATATGGGATGTAACCCTGAAGACCTGCGGGAGGCGATGAATGATAGGGAGAAGTGGCGAGAGAGGGTCAGGGATATCTGTGCTGGCGGCACGACATGATGATATATATATATATATATATATATATATATATATATATATATATATATGCTTTTGTACATCTATCCATATTAAAACACATATACACATCAACAGATCCATATTATCACACTGATATATATATCTCTCACACACACACACCTATTAAAACTTTTGCAGACACATAGCTATATTCATATTAGCATACATGCATCTATATAAACACATACCAACACAATGAGCTATATATATATATATATATATATATATATATATACACACACAGAGTTTTGCACATAAAAAAATTCATAAATACAAACACACATAGGCATGCATCCATATTTATACACATGGACAGAAATACATCTACGTTTACACACATGAACCTTCATCCACATCCATATTTACAGACATACATATATAACAAGTCATTTGAGATTATATAGAAACCATAGAAGGAAATCCAGGTCAAAAATGAAAAGAATTTTTTTAAATAGAGGCATAATTCATACTTTAACAAGAGTTACATTTCTCAGCTCCCAGAATGGCTTCCATCTTTATAAACTGGAATCCTAAAGCAATATGAAATTCAAACTTACTGTGTGATAAAGTGTGGATGGAATCTAGTGAACACCCTTCTTCTCAAGAGAAATATATACTAGCTGGAATACCTGTTTATACTGGGTAAAAAGTTTGTCATTTACTAAGTTTAGCTTAGTTTGACAAAAAAAAAAAAAAGTCAGAAGTATAAGAGTATTCAGGCTAGGCTAGTTCACTAGGTATTATACCATAAAAGATGCCCATGGGTAAAACGTTTATTTAGATTGTAGTTGGTTATTGTACCATCTTTATTGTCAATCAAAATTTTAGACCTAACAGTTCCTCAGTTGGGTCATTATTGTTAATGACATATTTATTTGTTCCACGTCCTACCACCGGACAAGTAAGGCACAAGGCCTTTTTAAAGTGGGTCCAAATGCAGGGCTGCAGCCCACACGTGTCAGGCAAAATCCAATGATACCTTCGGTCCCACCAGCATTTCCCTCAATGGGAGTGCCTCAGACACCAGGAAACAAACTAACAATTTTAAATAAAACAAACTCTAATGGGTTATCTAATGCCAGTCAGTTACAAGGGTGAGTTAAAAGTTTTGCAATATATAGGTAATATGAACAATTCCACAGCTTCAGATACTTTTGCCAATGTTATAAAGATTTAGTTTCTTTGTTTAATAGCATCAAGTAGCGGTCGTGTCAATACTGTTGTATGGATGCACTACATGGACGCTAACTAAACGTATGGAGAAAAAGCTTGATGGCAACTACATTAGAATGTTGTGAGCAATACTGAACAAGTCCTAGAGGCAGCACCCCACAAAGCAGCAGCTGTACGACTACTTACCACTCATCACAAAAACTATCCAAGTTAAAAGAACCAGACATGTGGGACACTGTTGGAGAAGTAAGGACAAACTCATAAGTGACATACTCTTGTGGACCCCCTCACATAGACGAGCAAAGGCAGGACGTCCAGCTAGAATAACAGCTCTGTACCAATACAGGATGTAGCCCCGAGGACCTACCAGAAGGGATGGACGATAGAGAAGGGGTGTAGGAGAGGGTCAGGGAGATCTGTGCTGATGGTGCGACATGATGATGAATGATGATATTTAACAGCATATCAACCTACATGGGTCATCTGATGTCAAAGCTAACCTTGTCAGACAGTAGCTAAAGTGAATATAGGAGTAATTTATACTTTTCTCAAGAAGTCTGAAAGTGAAAAAACATCACATTCCAGCACATTAGCCTCTATACAACAGGAACTTCTCAGGTCTGTAAGATGCTGAGCTCACCTGATACTCTCCAATTGATTGATTGGTTGGTTTGGTTTTATTGCATATCAACCATTGTAGGTTATTTAATACCAAATCCATTTTTATACATATAAACAGTTCTATTTCAAACAATTCAGTTTAGCATAAGTACACAGTTTCAATGTAAAAAAACCAGTTCTATTTCAAACAATTCAGTCCAGCAGATGTATGCAGTCCAAATGTCAAAACAGTTCTATTTCAATCAATTCAGTTTAACTTGAGTACAGTTTCAATGTCAAAAAGTTTGATTTCAAACAATTCAGTTTAGTGTAAGTACACAGCTCAAATGTCAAAACCGTTCTAGTTCAAGCAATTCAATTTAGCATAGGTATATAGTTTAGTTCTATTTGACCTATAGATAGGACTCTATCAAGTCCTACTACTCCAGGTCAGAGTGGACCTGGGAGCAATGACAATGAAGGGGTATTCTACATTCCCCAAAGCTCCAGCAATACTAAAACCTCACCATCAGATTGTTTAGCATCATATCCAGGAAACTCGTTGGGGGAGTTTTACCCCTCAGCAAAGAAGCAGACAATGTATTATACAGCCCCAGCCGACTGGGTTGATAATCTCTGAGTGTTGCTCATCAGATTTCCCTCAATGACTTGGTGCACATGGAATTCAATTTTAGGCATACCTAACCTTGACTGATTGCTGAGGTTCTAGCAACCCAAGCAAAATCTCATGAACTTGTAATAAGATCAACTGTGCCTTCACTTTTCACACAAACATTTTTGGTGGCTTTTGCATCATTATGGCTCAGTTTGAACTTAAAGCTAAAGTTCTCAAATCATCTTGTACATTCTATACATCATACAGATGGAATGAAGTAACACATGTCAGCATACCAACTACCATAATACTACCAACCATTGCAGGTAGCTTACACAGATTGAACTCCTTTAGTCATGTGATGTGTGCCACAAACTAGCATATGCTGAATTATTGGAAAACTCTAATCATCCGAGTACAAACTTTAATAGTCATTATAAAAGACAGCTCTACATGAAAGGAAAGTGACTTATAATTTACACATACATTTTTTTTATATTGACCAAAGAAGTCGATATTATTCTATGAAAATGTTCATAGTTTTGTAGAGAAATATTTTTCACTTAAGTCAATTGTAACATAATGGCCAAGGGATTTCGGTTCATGCCTTTGAGTTTAGTTAGGCTGAGAACCTTTCGGGTTTGCACCTAACTAACCCACCGTGGTGGTGATAACGAGCGCGTGGGGCGGACGTGCCACTCAGAGATGTCACAATAGCCCGAGATGACGGAACGGGGTGACAGGGTGCGGGTGACGTCACGCACCGGAAGCGCGCGGAGGATTTCGAGGAAATCTGAAGAAAGTTAGCGAGTTGAATACTAGACGCCAAACGAGGAGGATCGACTTTTGGAGCTTGCAGACGCGAGGCAAACTTGCGCCCTATGGGGGCCAAATGAATAAGACAGCATAGAAGATTGTGTCTCCTCCTTATGTCAAAACCTTTAACTCAAAGTTAATAAAAAGGTTTCATACCTGAACAAGAAGTTATGCGTTTTTGAATTTCGAGATTCCTATGTTCTTTATGTGTTCTATCTATCGTAATGAATGTCCCATGTACATTTCGCAAATAGCCGTATTTACCTATAGTACAAATGACATTTGTTTTTGTTTTTTGTCCAGATTATTCTAAGAAATGATGTTATGTAATTATTTTATACCTCTAGTGTGAATAACTCTCTATAAACCTGCTCTCTCTTAATATAATAAACAGTTACCTCCCTTGAAATCATAGCCATGAAGCAAGAGAAATATCGGAGGATGGTGTCTCTTTAATAAACATTAATCTGAACAGTTAATCTCTGGGCACCTCACTTGGTGTAATGGTTAACAAGCTGGTTTAGCAGACAATTGCTAACAAGTTTGATTCTAACTGGGTGTATCATACTCCCAGCCTTGAGCCACAACCAAGCTAAGCTTTGTATATATATATATATATATATATATATATATATATATTAATCTCTCTGGGGAATTATTTCCGACCTAGAAATATTTCTTTTATTTCAAAACTCAGTTACTAATGTTAATTTTCATAATTTTTGTCACTTGGAAATTCAAACTCTTTATTATGAATAAAGTCTAAAAGCAACCTGGCTTCCTGTTAATTCTCACCGAGAACATCCTTTTGCCCATATTCAGCTCAATTTTTTTTTTCTAATATTTTGTTATTAATAATGATAATAATAATGATAATTACTACTACTACTAGGGGGTGTCCTCGTGGTGTAATGGTTAAAGCGATGGACTGCGGAATCGTAGTAAGCAAGTTTGAACTCCAGTTGCACTATTACATTCACTTTTGGGCAAATACCCTTGGGAAAGGTATGAACCCCCTTATCCTCCCAGCTATGGGTTAAATAGTAACACTACAGTTCTTCTAGGAGAATAGCTTTGGCATTAAATAACTTACAAAGGTTGATATGCCATTAAACAAAGAAACCAAACAAAACAAAACTAAACTACAACTACTCCTCCATCTCCTTTGAGAGTTTTTCATACCAGTGTTACCTGATGGTTTTCCACTGTGGTCCGAGTGACCGCAAGTCTTTTCAAGTCTTCAGGATTCATCTCAGTGTTCTGGTTGATC
The DNA here is from genome assembly GCA_963585895.1 of Sepioteuthis lessoniana. NCBI lineage: Eukaryota > Metazoa > Mollusca > Cephalopoda > Myopsida > Loliginidae > Sepioteuthis > Sepioteuthis lessoniana. The sequence continues at coordinate 15,610,045 of OY757947.1, forward strand.
TTAACGGATGATCGCCACTTGTCTTATTTCCATGTCTTCCAGTACCTTTACCAATCCTTTGGGGGCTATTCCAAGCACACTAATTACGATAAGTATCACCATCATGTTCCATAGTTTTTTTTTTGTTCTTTAGCAAAGTCCACTATTCAGCAGGGTTTTTTGCCATCTATCAAGTCTGGTCAAGATTAGATGATCTGTTTATATCTCTGAACACATTCTTGGTTTTGCAAATCCAACTTGTTTGTATGGTCAAATTTAAGTTTTTGGAACAATTTCCAGAGGATATCATTATTATTCAGTGAAGTCCCCTAAGGATAGTGGTTAATGTGCTGGGCTACAACATTGTAGTGAGTAAGTTGGAACTCCAGTTGTGCTATTAAATTCACTTTTGGATTGATACTCTTTGGAAAGGCATGAACCCCTTATCCCCCCCCCAGCTATGAGTGAAATAGTACCACTACTATTCTTCTACAAAGGTTGGTATGCATTAAACAAAAAACAAATCACATTTTAATTTTGACATATCCTATTAGATATATATATTCATAGAGACTGTAAAATGGTTAATCTTAAAAAGATAGATTTGGGCAATTTTTATTTTGAGCCAGTTCATGGTTCAATACACCCAACGAATCCAAATGAGGTTGACACCCCTGGCCTAAGATGAACAATGTTTTATTTGCATTAAAATCTGAGTCCAGTCAGTATGCATACCAAATTTAGTAGCTCTGCAGAGACAAACTCAACAAGTGTGTGTGTGTGTGTGTGTGTGTGTGTGTGTGTGTGTGTATTTTGAGCCTTATGGAGCAAAAGGCCACAGTTATACCATGTTAGTAATGGAGCAGCCATATCAGTAGCAAGGGGTTTTAACAGAGAGGCCTGTCTCTTTAATATTTACACACATCAAGGGTGGGGGAGAAGAGGTAGAATAATGCCTTTCCCAAGATCATTAATGCAAAAAGAAAAACAAACAGCTTTGTTCAGAACTTACATCACCAAGTTCATTTTCAGCAAGAATAACCATTATATAATTATACATGCATTCACACCCATATAAACACTTTTGCACAAACACACACACATATATATATATATATACACACACACATACACCCACACTTTTGTAGATGCACAAACTTTTCCATTTACAAAAACTGTACAATACCATTACAAGAATATATATATATATGTGTGTGTGTATTCATATACCCATATAAACACTTTTTTTTACCCATGGAGAGATATGATAAAAATAAGTGGAAAAGCAGATAAATCAAAACACAGATTCAATATTTCATTCATTCTTGAAAACAAAACGAAATATTGAATCTTGTCATTGTTTGTTTTATCTGCTTTTCCACTTATTTTTATCATCTTGTCAGATTTACCAAAATCTACCATTTCCTATATATATATATATATATATATATACCATCATTACAAGAATTATCATTAAACTATCTTCCCTGCAATACAAAAGAAAAGAAGAATTGAGAAAATGTCTTTGTATTCTTACTCTGTTGGATTTCATTCTAAACTTTACCCTCACATTAAATGAATTGAACTTTATTTTCCTAATTATAGAATAAAAAAATATACCATTGACTAAAAAATTTCTATTTTGTAGCAGATAATTTGAATTCTTTTTGTACTTTAGGCATTTTTTTTTTTGTTAGTGTTAAAGATTATTTGGACTTTAAACCCCAACTTTTGCAATACATTTTGACTAATACATTTTCCTAAAATTATATCCTCCAAATTCATATTTAGTCCTTGTATTAAATAATAAAAACATTACAAAATTAGTTACCATTGTCGGGACAAATTCCAAATAGCAAATACTTGATTTTTTTTTTTTTTGTTTTTTTTTTCTTTTTTAGAGTTTTTGTTTTTTTTCACATTTTGATCAGAAATTGGGTACCTGTATAAGTGAAGTGAGACCACTAGTTCAAGACACAGCATCATAGTACATGGCAAGGTTGAGATTATTTGTGTAACAGCACATCAAATCCTGATGGAGTATTTAATGCTGAAACTTGATTCAATTGTAAATGGTTCTCAGGAGGTGGTATAAATATAGGATTTTAACATCTGGAAATTTATATAAGGCATGACTTGCTTCATATTACAAGGGATTTTCCATAAAATTCCTTTGCCCCATATAAGGGGTTTTCATTAAAAATCCCTAATTTTCAAGAGGTGGTATCAATTTTTTTTTTATTCCAACACTTGAAAATTCCAAGAAAGCATGACCACAGCACCATCATGAATAGCAAGACATTTTCTCAAGAAATCAAGAAATTTTTCTTAAAAGAAAAATATATAAATAAAAAAAAAAAATAAAAAAAAAATAAAAAAATAACCCTGTCTTTTTTTCGGGGGGGGGTCAAATTAGTCCTCAATTTCATGTTACTCACCTTGATGCCCTAGAAACAGGTGAACCTCGTTCAGTTAACGGTGAATTCCTTTTGTATGTTTTGCCAGGTGAGTTATCAGCAGTTCCAAAGGACCTACTGCTCAATGGATACTGTCTACTAGTAGCTGTAGTTGGTTCATGATAGGTTCTACTGCTGCTATCCTGTCGTCTGGGGCTGTACCTGGACATATCACTTGTTGTATATGGACTTCTTACTGAAGAATGGGACTGGTATGGGTTGCTACTAGTTCTTGAATGACCTGAAATAAATAATAAACAAAGTTATTTATAGAATGTCACAGTTATTGATGGATTTACAAATGTATATAATCAGATAGATTTGCTAAGCTTTGTTTAGTTTGGTATATACAAGTCTGCTTCCTAATAGTATCTGCTATTCTTTAGTGGTTACCCATTTCAGCACTGAATAGGCTTATTATTGTTTACTTTTGGTAATCTGATGGGAACAGGTGCTTTCAGTGTGACTTGACCCAAAAGCAATCTGAGTTAAGTAGACATAATAAAATTTTTAAAATACACAAGTGGCAGAGCCAGAAGTATAAATGAGCTAAGTGGGTTGTCGTCCAGGGCCTTACCATTGAGATATTCCAGAATATTTACCTCAGTATGGCTTCGAAAAAATTATGCCATCAATTTAACCTAGTTTAAGGAATATTTCATAAAACCAGAACATTCAGCTGTTAAAAAAAGTCTTGCATCTTATCTGCTATTAGTTTATTTACTGCTAAATAAAAAGACCAGATGAACAACCACAAAGTGTACTAATTCCATAATTTTTGCTAGGGGGAGTATATAGGCCAAGTGGATAGTAGCTCAAAACCTTACAATCTCCCTTAACATTAAAATGAGTGAACAAATATACATATTTTTAGTGCCACCACCAAAACTTTTATCAGATAAGCCTAGGGTCAAGCATGATTTCAGGGCCAAAGAATTATTAACATTAATCCAGGGGGACCTCAGCCCAGTAAGAATACTCCAACTGCATCTCTGCAGAGGGTTAAGACCCCCACCTAACGAGTGTCTTGGATATAACATTAAACCATTTGATGGCGAGGCTCAAGCTCTGGAGGATATGGTGTACCCCTTCATTGCCATTGCTTCCGGGTCCACTAGCACCTGATAGGGTCCTATCTATGGGTCAAATATAACTGTTCAGTCATTTCAACTGTGTGCAAATAAATGAGTTATGCAGAATTAAATTATTAGAAATAGAACTGTTTTTACATTTAACTTTGTTTAAACAAATGACTGGTGTTTAATTTAATTGTTAATAATATATAGCAATACTTGGAACAATTTAACGATGTACTTATGAACAACTAATGTTGAATAGAACCATTAGTGTTGATTAGCAATACTTGAAATTTTAACTGTGTGCCTAAATTGAATTGTTAGTATAACAGTGATGCTTGAAACCATTTAACTGTGTGCAAATAAAACTATTTATGTTAGATTACAACCAAATGGTTTCAAATATTGCCAACAAATGATGAATACTAAATAGAACTATTTGTATAAGAATATTTGGAACAATTTAACTGTGCGCAAACAATAGTAATACTTATGAGTAAACAAATTAGCTTGGACTCATTTAAAAATAAGATTACCTACAGCCTATTGATTTACAAATCCTATGTGTAACCATGTAACTGTATGCAAACAAATGAGCTCCGGCTCATTTAAAAATTGTCATCTATAAACTGTTCACAAATCATATATATGTATAAAGAGGATTTGGAATAAAATAAGGTACAATGGTTGATATGCCATAAAACCTAACCAAATGTATATTTTATATATACATATATGTATACAGAGGATATGGCATTAAATAATCTACCATGGTTGATATGCCATAAAACCCAACCAAATCAAATCATATATATTTAATATATATGTATAAAGAGGATTTGGCATTAAATAACCAACAATGGTTGATATGCTATAACTCTCAACCAAAACAAAGGGACTAGCAGTACTTTATGATACTATAAGACTGAATTTTCTATTACATTGTGAGAATGCCAGATGAAAATGTAGCTTTTTTCATGTAATCCTTTGTTGTATTCATAACTTTCCAGTCAATATAAATGAGCTCAGCTATGAAACATTAATTCAATGTGCTAATTTGGAATTGACTGATAACATCACGACACCAAAGACAGAATTTAGAGACTGACAGAACTATTTATCAATAGACAGATACACATTCATTAACGTCTTGGATTTGATGGATAAATAAGGTATGACTGATCATCTGACAGAGGCTTATGAAATTCATCTTTAGTTTTAATAACAATCTTCAATACTTCAGCAATTGGAAGAAAGTTGGAATGAATAGTGAGCTAATCTTGCATACTGATTGTTTCTGATTTCTACATTGAGGTATTACCAACTTGTCTCAAGTTTCAGTGAAATTTTAATGACAAAGAGTTAAGTTTTTGTATCACACACACACACACACAAAAAAAAAAAAAAAAAAAAAAAAAAAGAAAAAAAAAAAATCTGAATTAACAAGGTTCAAATTACTGACATCTGCAACTCAATACCTGGTTGGCCTCAAATTTTAAAAATTCAAACTGTGGTAGGTATTTACCAATTTACTCCATATACAGGATTTGGAACAAGGTCAATTTTCAGCAGAGTCTAGCTTATTTGAATTTAGAGTTTTCCTTCTGGGCTGGTTGCTTGACCAAAGCTAAAAAACCCAGTCTACCCAATCATTTAACTGTAGTTGGTAGGAGAACAGATTCATGTCTTTCCTAAGAACATGAACTCAAAGTGAAATGCATCAGCTTCATCAAGGATTTGAACTCTGAATACCAATTTCATATGATAACCATTATGCTAAGGTGTGCTTAGCATGATGGTTATCTGCACTGTAATAACCTCATTGGCACAATGGTTAGAGTGTTTGCCAATGGCCTGGGAGACCGGGGTTCAGTCTCAGGTCAAATTATACAAAAAAAAAAAAAAAAAAGAAGGTATTTGATGCCTCCTTGTTTAACACTCATCATAATAAGCTATGGTGTAGTAGCTATTGAAAAGGGAGCCATTGGGTCACCCTCTACTACAGTTGCCAACTTTACTCCTTTACTTCAGAAGGATTGATTTAGGGTTATTCTATACCTCATCAAGTCGTGCAGCTAACATGAATTTTTCTGATTCTCTCTCTCCATCCATATCATACATTGCTCCTGGCAGGTCTTCTAGTCTATATCCTGGGTTCATACAGAGCAGTTGTGGGTATGTTTTTCTTGGTTGTCCAACACTGGCATGTCCACGTGAAGGGGTCTATAGGAAAAAGTCACTGATGATTTCGTTCTTGCTTCTTCAGCATTCTCCTGTATGCATTGTTCGTCTTACTTGGATAGTTTTAGAGGTAGTTGACCGTACAACTGTTTTGTAGGATGTTGCTTCTAGGATTCGTTCAATACAACTCGTTACATTCTTGTACAATTCTATACCAAGAGGTTAGGGAATCATGTTTATCTTATGTTAATATTTATATTTTTGTGTAGCTGTTATGATTTTTTAGCATACAGTCCTATTGAATACAAATAGTTTTAAATCAGATCTATTTGACCCAAACAGTTATTTCCACTGTGGTTCAGAATAAAGCTGAGAGTAATGGCATAGCTACATCTGATGTTGAGGATCCAGTTGAGTATCATACCCAGGACATCCCATACTTCTAGCCTTGTGTCTAACTAAATAAAGCATCATAGATAACTATGCCTGTCAATGGTTTAACTCGTTAGACAAGTCATTTAAATTTAAGCCTTTTAAAGCAGATGGCTTGAAATTTTTTCCATACTGTCCTCTTTTACATATTTTAGAAAGATCACATGCTGTAACCCTTTCCCAAATTAAAATTAGGAAATATTTCTACAGTATTCATTTACAAAGGTGGGCTGAAAAATTCATGTTTACATTTCGGTGGTTGGTTATTTTTTATCAATGGGATTCAAGCACTGCAACACCAACAGAAGTGTGTTGCCTACAAGGGGGACTACAGGGGGGAAAATTTTCATTTGGTCACCTTTTAGTCAGCCGATGAACTTTTAAACCAACCTCTCTGAAAGATTGCACACTGCACACGCTGCTAATGTTTTATTTGTACTAAAAAGTAGATAAGCAGAAATATTTTCAAATCATAAAACATAGAACAAAAATAACTGATTATATAAGTAATGAATTAACTTTCTTCTAATCAAACTATGGCATCCTTAAAATTAAATAAATAACCTCTTATGTGGCTAAATGAAGACTGCTGTTCCAAACCCACCAAAAAGTTTCAGTTTGGTTGTATTTAATGGTATATCAAATCTCATATATAATAGAGTTGGCCGACTATAGTTGAGGGCTACCCAAAGGCTCCCTTTTCAATAGCTACTACACCGAGGTGTAGGGCAAGGCACTATTTCTTACCCTTGATCCATACCTTATAATGCTGAGTGTTAAGCAAGGAAGCATCTAGTACCATTTTTTGGAGCCTTTGGTATAATTCAACCTGGGATTGAATGCCAATCTTCAGGGCCATTGGCAAACACTAATCATCATGCTAATGAGCTGGTTTTCATGCATATATATGTATAAAATTTGTAAGTGAATAGTTTGTTGGTAACATTTTTTAACAAGCCAGAGCTTGTTCACACAGTTAAATAGTTTCAAGTTTTGTTATCTAACTCTAATAATCTTATTTGTTCCATAGATGGGTCTCTAACAGGTACTATTACTCCAGGTCAGAGTTAATCAGGGAGCAATGGAAATGAAGGGGTATCCTGCCTTTTCCCAAAACTCTATTTTTGGAGTCTCACCATCAGATGGTTGAATGTCATACCCAAGACACTTGGTGGGGGGGGGTGTAATATAATGGCCAATGGATTTCATTTTATGCCTTTGGGTTTAGTTAGACTGAGAACCTTTCGGCTTGGCACATAGGTTAGTTAGGTGCAACATGAACGCAGGTGCGGGCAGACATATCATTCAGAGATGTCAAAATAAAACTCCCAGATTGGGGGATGTGAATGACGTCATGCACCTGAAGCGAGCGTGGAGGATTTGGGGAGATTTGAAAAAGTCAGTTGAGTTGAGAACTTGAAACCGAACAAGAGGGGTGGGGGGCAGATGGAAAAGCCAGAATAGAAAGAATGTGTATCTCTCTCCTTATGTCAAAGAACCTTTAAACTCAAAGGTAATAAAGTTTCATACCTGAACTAAGAAGTCGTAAGTCTTTTTCGTGTTTCGAAATTCCTATGTTCTATGTATATATGTTATGAACATTCTATGTACCTTTCACAAAGCCATATCATGGCTATGTGACAGTGTGGGGATTTTGCCCCTCTGCAAAGGTGCAGTCAACATATCCAACAGTTCCAGTATGATGCTAAAAAAAATTGTAAATATGAATAAAACTTATTTGTGTCTATCAACTCAATGCACTTTAAAGATATAACAATGTCAGATTTATTTTTGTCAAGTTGGTACTTTATAATATAACCTCATGACCTATGACATCTGATAATCCAAACAGTTAATCTGATCTGAATGAAGGTAGGATTAGACGACTTGAACCTGGGACTGTTGTGAATTGGGAGAGAGGGGATAAAATCTTAATTCTCACCATTTAACCCTTTCATTGCCAAATTTTCACGAAACGAATAAATTATTTTATTGCAGTATTCATCCCATGTAGATGCAACCTGCTTTAAAACACTTTCTAATTCAGTGTGAATAACGAGCATATAGAGATCAAAGTGCCAATACAAAAATGCTGATTATACATATTGCATTATTCAGCCGTTATTTGCTTCATATATCTCTCACACACTTGATATCTTTTCATATTTTTCTTGGTCATTCTATATTTATAATTAAAACGCAAATAGTGGCCGTTTTGAGAAAAACCAAAAGTCACTTTAAAGAATCTAAAGGGGAGAGTCCCCATGTTGTAGTAGGTAATATGTTGAACTGTAACATAGCAACTGAGTTCAAACTTCAGTTGTGCTATTATGTTCACTTTTAGACTCATCATCATGTCACGCCACAGGCACGGATATCCCTGACCCTCTCTCGCCACTTCTCCCTATCGTTCATCGCCTCTGGTAGGTCTTCAGGGCCACATCCCGTATCATCACATAACTGCTGAATGCATGTTCGAGCTGGTCATCCTACTTTTGCCCGGCCATATGTAGGGGTCCATAGGAATACATCACTGATGAACTCGTCCCAGCTTCTCCATGTCTGGTTTGTCTAACTTGGATAGTTTTCATGATGGGACACAGGTGGCCGTATAGTTGGTGCCTTGTAGGGTGTTGCCGCCAGGACTTGTTTAATATTGCTCGCAGCATTCTTGTATAATTGCCGTCTAGCTTCTTCTCCAGCTGTTTTGTTAGCATGCAAGTAGTGCATCCATACAGCAGTATCGATATGACCACTGCCTGGAAGAAACTGCGTTTCATTTTATTGGTCAGGTTTGATTTCCATATGATCGAAAGCCTATCGATAGCTGTCCATGCCTTCATTAGCCGTGTGTCGATGTCCTTTTTGGTTGATGAGACGCCACTTCCTAGGTAGATGAATTTGTCTACTAGTTTCAGAGGGGTTCCGTCTAGTGTGGTGATGTCACCTCTTTGATTATAGCACATATATTCCGTTTTGTGTGCATTGACATGGAGGCCAATGCCTGCAGTGGCTTGTTCCAAACTATGCAGTAGTGTTTCGGCTTGGTTGGATGTATTAGCCAGTATCGCTATGTCATCGGCGTAGTCGGCAATTGTTTTTGTGGGGTGCCTGCTGCTTCTTTTCTTTGTCAGCTTGAAGCCGTTTTCTGATTTTATCAATTGATGTTCTAAGCATGTAATCTAGACAGATGATAAAGAGGTATGGGGCTAGCGTGTCTCCTTGTAGTACTACTGCTACAATGTCGAAGTATTCTGTGTCTCCATCCGGTGAACATACTTTCACTTTGGTGTTTCTATAGAACTTTTAGACTAATACTCTTAATGTATGAATCCTTCTTTACCACCACAATTATGTGTCTAAGAGTACCACTACTGTTCTTCTACAAAGATGGCTTTAACATTAAATAACCCATTACAGTTTATATGTCATTAAACAAAAAAAAAGAAAAAAAAAAGAAAAAAAAAATGTTTAAATTACCATGAAATATTGATAAATACATCTGAATATTGATTTGCAAGTTGCCTTTTCCTTACAAGTAGTTAATTTGAAGTTTGTCAAATCTGCAAAGATATTGATTATGATTGTCCGATTAAAATTAACTTCATTTCAACATAAACTAGATTTTCATTCTCAGTGTGCAGACCTCTATGCAAATGTAATGATGCGCTATACTAATCTATGCAAATGTAATGAATGTATTTGTCGCTGCCTCCCACCAGACAGGACTTGATACAAGGTCAAAAGCCCGAAGGCCGATTAAAGTGGGGACAAAGAGGAGGGGAAGGTCGGGAACGAGCCGAGACTCGAACCCTGCTAGTCATTGACCCACTAAGTGCAATGTGGGTCTAATGAGTCAAGCAGTATCACTGACCTAAATCTAGATCCGGGCATGTATGCCAGAATATAGCTTGAACTAGATTGTGAGGTCTAGTGCTATCCAAGGGGTACAGGGGGGACAAAAATAGCAGCTCGCCCACCCGAGGGTGGCCCAACAGAAGTTGGGGCCTTTCGGCCTCGAATCTGCCATTGGTTTCGATACCCCATCCGACACGAATGCCAGACGGCCCAGCCAAAAGGCCAGGGAAGTATGTAATGAATTTGTGTTAGAACACTGAAAAGAACATGTATGAATATAATCAGTAAATTCTTTGCATTGTTGGGAATTTCCATTGATGAATAAAAAAAATAACTAGATTACATGAAAATATCTTTGTTTCTTTGGAAGATTTAATAATAACCTATCAACCTTTGTGGGTTATTTTATACCAAAGCCATCAGAAGTAGTACTATTTAACTTACAGTTGGAGGGGGAGGCGAGTAAAGGGTTTCATATCTTTCTGATGAGCATAAGTCCAAAAGGGAACATAATGTTTGAAAATATGCTTACTAAATCAAGTTTTGCACTGGGGTGTACATATTTTCTTGGTTGTTTTATATTTATAATTACATAGTGGCTGTTGTGAGAGGACATGGTAGTTATGAACTTCCTCAACTGAAATAGTGGGTTTTGAAACCTGGTGCAAAAGTGGAAAAGTTTGTAAAGAAAAAAACTTTAAAAATTAATTTTTTTTTCTATAAATTCAGGTTGGTAATGCTTTATCAGAATGTACTCAATACAAAGTGACTTATATTGTTTAAATCTATGATGTTGGTTAGTTGATGTTTTATCAACCCTTGTCTGGTATTCAAAGCCAAATCCTGTTACATGCACATATTTGTAAGTGAATAGTTTGTTGGTAACTTTTCAAGTTGTTAGAGAGCTCATTTGTTGGTACAGTTCAATGGTTTCAAGTAATTCTATTTATCAAGTATTCCTATCTAATACAAAGAATTTGCACCCATCTGTATAGATCAGATCCTAACAGGTACTACTACTGTTATCACCACAAGTTTTCATAGCAACAATCTGAATAAGACATATGGTAAAATAATCAAATTTGGTGTCAAAATAAAAAACTTTTTTGCAAAATTCCACAGCAGGTGCAAGGCCAAAAAACAGAACGTAGTATGTAATTTGACTACATTCAAAACACACCATTTAAGCCACATTTAAAAATTTCCCAGCAGGTGGAAAATCTGGACAAGCAAAAAGAACATCATATGAAATTTCATTATATGTGCACACTGCCTAGCACTAGAAATTTGATAATAGTCACTTATGGCCTGACTTTAGGAATTCAATTATTGTCACAACTGCAAAAAGATTAAAATTAGTAGTTTATTATGACAAAAGAGGTGTGCTTTGGGTTACAATTATAGACATGGAATAGGCAATTAAGGTTCAAATCGTAGATGAAGCTGATACATTTCACTCGGTGCTAATGCCTTTGAGAAAGACATGAATCCAATTCTTCTCTCGATCTATGGGTAAATAGTAGGGAAGACTAGGTTCTTTAGCCTTGGTTAGGCAACCAGTATAAGTGAATGAAAACTGAATTCAAATAAGTTTTACTCAGCTTCAAAAATAACCTTGCATCATATCCTGGCTATGGCGATGAGTCGGATAAATAGATACTTTAATCTGGCAAAATAACAGTAAAAAGTGTGGGGTTGAAGGAATTAAGTGAATGGAAAACATGTTAGAATCAACCGACTCCTAGGTCTTTGAATGTCCCACATAGTACAATGATTTGTAAATTAAGATAGCAGATCATTGTCAGTGATTTCAGTTCTCACAGAGGGCCCTTTTCTTCTTTATGTAGAGTATCCCACATTACCATTACTCTCAGGTCCACCAAGAGTATTAATATCTGTTAGAGTAGTATTTATGAACCAAATGGAACCTTTCAGTGTTAAATAGTAATACTTAAAACCATGTATGGTTTGGTTTGGTTTGTTTGGTTTTATGGCATATCAACCTTTGTAGGTTATTTAACGCCAAATCCATTTTTATGTAAATAATCTGTTCTATTGAAAACAGTTCAGTTTAGCATAAGTACACAGTTTAATTTTCAAAAACATTTCCATTTCAAACTATTCAAGCAGTTATATGTAATAATTCAGTTAAGTGTAAATACAGTTTTAATGTCGAAAAACAGTTCTATTTTAAATAATTCAGTCAAGCATAAGCACGCAGTTTAAGTGTAAGTACAGTTTAATTGTCAAAAACGTTTCTATTTCAAGCTATTCAGTTTACTCAATTCAGTTTAGCATGAGTATGCTGTTAGATCTATTTAACCCATAGATAGGGCCCTTATCAGGTGGTACCACTCTGTGCCAGAGTGGACATGGGGGCGATGGCAATGAAGGGGTACTGCGCATTCCCCAAAGCTCCAGCACTGCTGGAACCTCACCATCAAATTGTTTAGTGTCATATACAGGACACTCGTAAGATCCCCCGTCTTACACCTCTGCAGAGGTGCAGTCAGTGTATTCTACAGCCCCAGCTGACTGGGCAATAAAACCATGTATGTGCAAACAAATGAGCTCTGGTTCATTTGAAAATGATGTTACTTACAAACTATTTGCTTATATATAACAAAATTTAGCTTTAGATAATCATCAAGTATTGATATGCCATAAAACATAACCAACCAAATTCTTTATATCAAACTAAACTAAGCTTAGTAAGAGAAAAGGTGAGAGGGTTGGTTGTTCGGGTTTTATGGCATATCAACCTTAGGTTATTTAATGCCAAATCTATTTTTATACAAATAATCAGTTCTATTTCAAATAATTCAGTTTAGCATAAGTACGCAGTTTAGTTCTATTTAACCCATAGATAGGGCTCTATCAGGTGCTAACACTCTGGGTCAGAGTGGACCTGGGAGTGATGGCAACAAAGAGGTACTCCACATTCCCCAAAGCTTCAGCATTACTAGAACCTCACCATCAGAACATTTAGCATCATATCCAGGACACTCATTGGGGGGAGGGATCTTACCCCCTCTGCAGAAGTGCAGTTGGCATATTTTACAGCCCCAGCTGACTGGGCAAAAAGGTAGGAGGGGGATTAAGTGGTGTAATAGTTGATGAACAAAGACAGTGCACCATTGTTAGCGAGTTCAATCATCAGTGGGAGCCAAAATATCTGTTCATCTGCCTCATCTATGTTCTTTTCTTCAGAGAGGAGGTATTGAAAATATAATGAGACGAGCCTATTCCAATCCTGCCGTAATGTCTCTCCCTGCTTTTGCAACCAAAGAGAGTTGAAGTAGTAAATCAGTGGTCACTGGACAGTTTTTGAAATTTTATTTTTATAGCTGAAATTACGCTGAGTGGAAGTAGCTAAATAAACTCCCCAACCTTCACAAATAGAGAGGGCTGACTCATTTATATTAAATTAGGACAGACTTTAACTTTGATAATGCAACCCATCTAAAAGGAAAAACTAAATCCAAAAGGAGTTTCAGAATATCTTGGGGGGGGGGTCTTACCCTTCTGCAGGGGATATAGTTAGGGTATTCTAAGCTCAGACGACAGAATGAAATTAGATTCAAATTATTCTTAAGTTTACAAAATACAATTAGCACTTGTAATTGTCTTTAATTGGAATCATTTTTGAGATGAGGCTTCTTAATCTGAGAATCTGAGGTCGCGGTTAATCACCTGAAGAAGGCCAGAGGTGAAATTTGGCTGAAATGTAGTGAAGAAGAAACAATACAAAAAAAAACCAAAAAAAAAACCTACCAAGATGAGGACAAAAAGTCCGCAATAAATAAAAAATTGATTCTCATAATTAGCACTTTACTGAAAATGGATTTAAAACATACCTTTATTTTGTTTTTAAGGGTATAGCAAACTTTGTGGGTTATTTAATACTGAAGCTATTGTTTGTAGAAGAATAGTGGTACTATTTAACCCATAGATGAAGAATAAAAAGGCTTCATACATTTCCCAAGGGTATTAATCCAAAAGTGAACATAATAGTGTGACTGAAGTTCAAACTCTTATACTACAAACTCACAATCCAGTATGTTAACTATTATATTACAACGACTCCTAACAAACAGACTCCTGTTTGACTACTTTTTACAAAATACTTGTTTTCATCAATTTAGAAACAATTTCAGGGTGCCTGTTGTATAATGGCTCGTAAACTAAACTAGAGTAGTGAGTTTGATCTTCAGTGATTTCATACTTCTAAGATTAGTAAATGACTAGGTTACCTCGTCATGGTGCAATGGTTAGCAAGCATTGCAGATAAATTATCAATGAGTGGTGGGTTCAATCCTAATTAGGTATCTCATACTTGTGTTCTTGTGCCAATTCTATGGTCTGCTTATTTTTAGGGTGCCTTGTATTGTGTACAAGGGTGAGCTGAAAAGTTCATGATATATTTGCTATTGATTTTTTTTTATCAATGGGATCCAAGCATAGTAATACCAGTGGAAGAAGTGTGTAGATCCCAAAGGGGACAATGTTGCAAAAAATAAGCCTTTTTTGTTCACACTTCATGAGAGTATCTTTGTCAGCCTATGAAGTTTTCAGCTGACCCTCATAATAACCAGCAGATCATTGTTTTTTTAGTTAGAGTCACATTGGGTGTCCTATCTTTCTGACTTTGTGTCAAACTGAAGTAACCTTTGTAAATGACAACTTGTAAATAAAATCGTTTTGGAAGATCTTGTAGTGTCAGTTTTATCTGAGGATATTACTGACTTGGTTTCTTTGTTTAATGGCATATCAAACTTTGTTGGTTATTTAATGCCAAAGTCATCCTTATAGAAGAATAGTAGTGATGTTATTTAACCCATATCTGGAAGAATAAGGAGGTTTATACAGATATAATAATAGGAAACAGTTTTTAAAAACTATTTCATGCCATGTTTTATACTCCACTATTAAGGTTAATCTGTCACTAATCAGTAGTTTAAATATTAGGAGATTAATCTAATTGGGTAAATAATTATTTTTTCTGCAAGAAAGTGACCCAGATTAATACAATGTAATGTTTATTATACTTTGAGTAAATTCATTCAAGGTTAGAGAAAATAAAAGCTTTATACCGATTGTCTTTTATTATGATAATAATGTGACAGGAGAGCTCAAGGTTGAGAAGAATATAGTAGTATACCTAGTTTTCTCTTAGTATGTCATTACCAACTTCCCTGCTAGGGCATCATCAGTATCAAGTTGTGCTGAAGGCACAGAGTTCCCCGACTCACTATTCACCCCCTATCATCCATCGCTTTTAGGTCTTCTAGACGGCATCTAGTATCCTCACAGAGCTTATGTATCTAAGTCATTATTGATTGGCCAACACCGGTGTATTCATGTGTAAGAGTTTATAAAAAAAATGTTGCTTATGAGAATGTCCGTACTTCTCCAGCAGTGCTTTGCATGCCTTTATATGGGATGGTTTGCAACATAGGAGGTAAGTGGCCATACAGATGCTGTTTTGTGAGGTGCTGCTTCCAGGAATTGTTCAAAACAGCATGTAGCATTCTTGTGTAGTTCTCATCTCACCTTTTCTTCAGGTGCTTTATTAGCATTCAGGGGGAAGCATCCATACAGTAGTACTGACACAGCCACAGCTTGAAAGAAATCTCATTTTATTTTATGAAAGATATCAGATTTCTGTATCACTGATCACCAGTCAATAGCAGTTTCTACCTTTGTTCAGTGTGTGTTGACATCACTTTCAGTAGACGAGATATTGCTACCAAGGTATGTGAACTAGTTTGCTAATTTTAGAGGCTTGGTACTGAAAGTGGAGATGGCTCCTTGTTAAAAACCTATAAACTCTGTTTTATTTGTATTCTAAGTTCTAAAGTTAAAGAGAGTAAGAAAATAAAAGAGGCCAGTACATATACCAAAAATTCAATCTATATTTTTATCTAGTAGATAAAAATGCAAGCAAGATATAGCTTTCAAGGGAATACATATCGTATATACTTGTGAATCATTTGACTTTCCGAGACCTAAATTTTAGCCTAATAATATAAAGGGGTTGCACCACATGAAAAATACACACTAGGCCTAGCCAAAGCCAACTATTTACACATACAAAGTTTTTTTTATTTTATATCTTGTCTACCATATAACCCCTTGATATTAGGCTAAAATTTAGTTCTCAGTTAAATGTGAGTATACAGGGCAATTGTAAATATAACAAAATTCGTATTACTAAGTTGCAGGTGGGAAAAAAATAAAAATAAAAATAAAAAAATAATAATTTTCATAAAATTCTACTAAAGTCAACTCATTTCTTGATTTTAATAAATTTTTCACAATTTATTTAATAAAGGACCAAGTTTTTATATAAAAAAACTTTCTACAGTAAATTTCTCAACGTTTTTTTTTTTTTTCTACACACAGGTGATTTGTCTATCATAGTTTGTGTCAGCAGCCACACTTTTTGGATGAGCTGATAACAGAAGAACGGTGCCTCAAAGTGCCACAGATTCTCCCAAATAACACTCCTCAGGTTTTGAATTCAGAATTTTTCTCTTGTTTTACCAAAGTTCAAGAGCCCAGTCTGTTTATATATATATATATTATATATAGTAAGTAAAGTTGGCAACCATAGTCAAGGGTGACCCAAAGACTCACTTTTCGATAGTGTTGGAGAGGGCGCTACTCCTTTCTCAGGATTCTCCCACTTTACCCTTGATCCATAATGCTGAGTGTTAAGCAAGGCAGTATCAAGGACCATTTTTTGAGTCTTTGGTATGATTTGACCGGAGATTGAACCCAGGTCACCCAGGCCATTGGCAAACACTATTATGCCAATGTCTGGAACACACACACACACTGATTAAAAACTATTCCCTATTTTAAAATTATTATAACTCATTTTGAGTAAAAATTTTAGTTAAGAAATAAATCAAAGAATCCTAAAATTGGGAGTTAGTTTTCAATCACCCTGTACATGTATGTATATGAGTTAGTTCCTCACATTTGTGGTGATGCAGAGAATTGGGGCACAGTGCCTGCAAGAAAATGGAAAGACACAAATATTTCTAGCTACACTTGAACCTTAATTCTCTGTATTGACTGATTTACCATAAACTGATAGAATACACAATTCTACAAAAAAAAAAAAAAAAAAAGCTTTATAAATACACAATTATACATGTAATACAGTGTTAGAGCAAGGCAATATACAAGGTAATTGAAAATTAACTCCCTATTTTAAAATACTTATCAGTTAAACCTAAATAAATTAAGAATTTTAAAACATGGAGTTACCTTTCAATCATCCAATATAGTATGTGTATTTACAGTATTAAATGATAAAACTGATTAAAACATTTTATGCATTTAAGTGTTTGTTAACATTTATTAGTTTACTTAACATTTTCTACTTGTCTGTAATTTTCAACAGTTGGCTGAAAAGAATAGCTTTTATACAACAACAGCCAATGTGTAAGAAAAAAAAAAAAAAAAAAAAAAAAAATGGAAGGTGCTTTTCTTTTTCTGTCAGTTGTTTAAGGACTAATCTCCATTTAGATGTACAATGGATGGTTTTGTATTTCTACTAACTATTCTTGTGTTCAACTATGGATCATTAACAAACTTGTCTTGATTAATTGTGCTTTTTTTCATCTGAGGAACAGATGTTGTGCAGTAGAGATGCTTGCTACTATTGTTTTGGTCAATGTTCCTTGATGAGCTAAATGTGTCAAGAATTAACATCATCTTGATTCACAGGAATTCTACTGATTTACAATATTGACTTCAGGGCACCTCAGGTTAGTAAGCTAGACTATCAAACCTCCCTGAGTGAGTTTGAGTTTCATTGAGTATCCTATTCATACAACCTTGTGTCACATCTGAGCAAAAACACTAAGTAAATTATTACAATATCAACTTCAAAATAAAGCCTATACCTGAGTAATTAAAAAAATCTTATTTGTCAATGCACTTAATCCAACATTTTTCTATCAGTAATAAAGAAAAAAGAATGGAGTCTGCACTTGAAAAGGGAGAGACATATGTCATTCCTCAGTGGTAAAGATCTGAGAAAATAGCTGCTTAATTATCATCTCATATTTTTCACTTTAAGTCATTTAATGCCAAAGCCATCCTTGTAGAACAGTATTTAACCCATAGCTAAGAGAGGGGTATTAGTTTGCATTGGTTGGGGTTTATCAACCCTTATGGGCAATTTAATGCCAAATCCTGTTTTTTATTTATATATTTGTAAGCAGATAGTTTTTAGGTAACATTTTTAAACAAGCCAAAACTCATTTGTTTGCACACAGTTAAATGGTTTTAACACTAATAATTCTAAATCATCTTAAATATTGCTATCTCATAATTATTCAATTTGATAATTTTTTTTTTTTTGCTCACAGTTAAATTGTTTCAAGTACTGCTATTTAGCACTAATTCTATTAAATGTTTTTAAGGATTACTACTGAATTGTTAACATTTAAATTTTAATCATTTTTTTGCTCATAGTTAAATGTTTCAAGTATAGTAAATAATGAAATAGTTGTATTTGACCAACAGATAGAACCCTAACAGATACTACTATTCTGGGTCAGAGTGGACCTGGGAATAATGGTGATAAAGATTTACATGATATTCCCTAAACTCAGGACAAGAACCTCACCATTAAATGGTTTGATATCATACTCAGGACACTTATTAGAGAGGGGAGTATTCTCTCTCTACAGATGGAGATACATAGAAACCTAAATGAAACATGAAAATACTATTGTCAAAAAATTAGTCTTATTTCTTTATTTTACTCTTTTAGATTAAATACTGTGAAAATTTCAGATTAAAATCTAATGCCTAGCAATATTTATTGATTCACAAAGTATTATATTGGCCCAGTGGGTAGAGTGTTCGTCAATGGTCCAGGAGACCTGGATTCAATCCTAGGTCGCGTCATACCAAAGACTTTAAAAATGGTACTTGATACCTCCTTGCTTAACACTCAGAAATAAAAGGTACATATCAAGGGTAAAGTGGAGCAATCCAGGGAAAGGAGTAGCACCCTCCCCTACACTGGTGTAGTAGCTATTGAAAAGGGAGCCTTCTGGTCGCCCTCAACTACTACTGTAAATTAATTTTAAAAAATTTTTCAAAATTTTAATTATTAAAAAAATAGTAAATTATATTATAGCGAAAAAATTTACTATAATTCTAACCAACAATAAAATAAAAAAAAAAAAAAAAAACGGGTGTGGGCTAAATGAGAAGATAACTCTTCACCCCTCTTCTATCCCCTCCCACCTTTTTTCCTGTGTCTATTCTGATTTATTTTATCCATAAGATCTGAAGAAGTCCTGTTAATTTTTTTTCGTGTTTTTGGATTTTTCAAAAACGCATAACAGGATTGAAATAAATTTATAATGTGACCGGTTTGTTGTTTTTTCTTTATGAAATTATTGCTCTGTAATGTCTGTTACATTGAGCTCTTTACCAGGAAATGTTCACTCTTGAATAGTTTTCTTGTCCTGATGGAATTACTCCCAACTCTGGTTTAACTGGACCAAATAATACTATATATATATATATATATATATATATATTAGTATTCAGTCCAGTTAAACTAGAGTTGGGAGTAATTCCTTCAGGACAAGAAAATCATTCAAGGGCTGAATTTAAATTACCATAATGATAACTAACGGAAGAATTTTGAAAATAAAATAAATAGGTAAATAAAAAAACGGAAACTCAATAAAACGAGGAGGTAACTCTTCAACTCTCTTCCTCCCCCTCCCCTCCGTGTCTATTCTGTTTTATTTATCCATTAGATCTGAAGAAGTCCTGTTATATTTTTCTTCGTGTTTTTGGTTCACACCAGAAATGAAAAACAGGATGAAAATAAATTGGTACAAGAATGGTACAAGAATATAATTCATCAAAAAATGAATTTTTTTTTTTCGTCATTTCATTTTAATCTAACAAAAAAAAAAAAAAAAAAAAAAAATGTGAGAAATAAAACGAATATTCATCACCTTTTTTTTTTTTAAATCACTGAAGAAACAAAAAACTCTTACCTACTGATTAGAGTATTAACACTCATGTATTGGTGAACAGTCTATAGCAAAAAGGTCTGTTGTATCTGTTTAATGAAATAGACTGTAGTATTCATAACCAACTGTCATGTCACTAATGTTCTGGGATGCAATGGATACACATAGTTTTTATCCTGCACATGTTCTTAAGGAGGGGCATTTGATACCCAAGTACCTGGTAGGTAAAAGGTTAATTACTGTTCTTCATACTTGACCCATCTTATCAACACCTTGAAAAACTAAACTTAATTATTAAGTAAAGAGTTACCATTAGTCAATCTGGCATACAAGCTGACTTCAAGATTTTAATTGAAAGTCAGGTTTAAACCTTTACCTACTGCACAAGTCAAATCTGCTCCCTAACAACCATGATAAAAAAAAAAATAAAATGGTGCCTTACAATGAGATGATAGTTAACCATCTATTCTATCACATCATTACTCACCCTGTTAATAGGACAGAATACACAGACTGTATCCACAGCAGAGTAGTAAGACCCCTCCCTCCACCTAAAAAAAAAAAAAAAAAAAAAAAAAAAAAAGTGTCCAAGATATGACACTAAAATGCATCTTATGGTGAGGCTCCAGTTCAGAAGTGTGTAGAGTACCTCTTGATTATCAGGTCCTATCTGAACCCGAGTGGTATTACTTGTTTGGGTCTTATCTATAGATTTGTTTGAAAATTATTTATATTAGTTAGGAATACTGCTGGAGAAGCAAGGACGAGATCGTAAGTGATATGCTCCTGTGGACCCCCGCATATGGCCAATCAAAAGCAGGATGACCAGCTCGAACATACATACAGCAGCTATGTGATGATACGGGATGTAACCCTGAAGACCTGCCGGGGGCGATGAATGATAGGGAGACGTGGAGAGAGAGGGTCTGGGATATCCGTGCTTGCCGCACGACATGATGATTTGTATTAAGTATAGTTACTTTAAGCTGCAGTTATTTACTCAGGATTATAATTATTAACTTGAGACCATATAACTGTACAAAAAAAAAAAAAAAAAAAAAAAAAAACCTCTGAAGAAAAAGCTACACAACAAAAATGTAGATATAAATGTACAATGAACACGATTACCTAACTTTTAGGAATAAAATAATGCCAGATGAGTTGACATGCTGTTAAAAATTAATCAGAACATTAAAAGTGAGGAATGACTTAGATCCTCACTAGGTGCCCTATACATGTTGCTTTGTAAGCGCTACTTAGTACATATTTTAAGACAGGGTAAGTCAACCTCTTATATAAGTCAACTTCAAGATTTTCATTCATTGAAAATTCCAGCACAGATCTCTACATCATAGATAATTCTGTCACAAGTAACACCTCTGCTTATCTGTGGCTAAGACTAATTAACTCACTCAGCTGTAGGCAGCAACTAAGCCATTGCACCAAAAAGCTGAACATCAGTTATTGATGTCTGAAGTGTTCCCCAAAAAAGGAAAGGCTGACAGAGCCAAGCTATTTTTGGCACCACCCACTTTAAAAAAAAAAATAAAATAAAATAAAATAAAATCGAATATGGTGTTAAACTACCTTTGTAGGAACACTAAATAAATATCTACCCAATATATAATTCAACCCCACTCCTCTTGACTTTAAATGAAATAAGCTACCTAACACTTTTTCCAAACAGATTTCAGAAACAACTCGTGATACAGCATTTGTATTTTAAAACAATCTTTATCTTAAATGAAATCAGTTAACAAAACATTATAATCAGTAGGAAATATATGCATACATACATATGGTACATTTATGTTAAGTGGTACTGGGTTTTAGGTTGGCCATTCCATTTCTATATTAGTCTGACGTAAATGTTCACATTTTAGACAAAGAATAGACTGATTAATTAATTTTAATGGTATGTCAACCCATCTAAGGTTATTTTATGCCTAGAGGTTAAAGAATTGCATTCATTCTATGTTCCTAATCACACTTTTGTGTACTTTAAGATTTCTTTGCACACTGCCTTATCAAATATAAATAATCTTTAACAGATCTACTAGACCCATAAATGAGATGCTAACAGGTACTACCAGTCTAAGTTGGAGTAGACCAGCGAGTAATGGCAATCAAGAGATACTCCACCCTTGAGCCTCACTCTTAGAGGAAGTTTAGTATCATATTCAGGACAATTTGGGAGTGGGATCTTACCCCTCTGCAGTGGACACAACATATTTTAAGCCTCACTGATAGGGCACCAAGATAAACATCTGGAATTAGCTGAACTTAAAGTAATTTTTTAAAGTAATATAATCAAGTAGACAATTCAATTAGAAATACAAGGACGAGTCAAAATTTTTTCAATATTTTGGAATGTGTTAATTTACAGTGCATATATCATATGCAGTTTAAGCTATGAAAGCTAATCACAGTTGTTGGTACTATCATGGGGAGGGAAGTTACTTATCAAGTAACAGAAACTCACCAAAAAGTGAGCGGATAAAAAATGCTCCTTTAGCCTTTCTTATTTCCACCGAGCAGTTTTAACTCCATGCTTGTTTGGGGTCATCAGGAGAGAATGTGCACCATTTCGGGGCCTTCCCCTTGACGGTTTTATTTGCACATCAGCCCCCCCCTCACTGACATGAGGCCCCATTAAAGCATCCGTCTAACAGCGAAATGAAAAAATTTTCAAATTTGCCCGCATAATTAGAATATTGTTGTGTGCTCACAGATTGTGCATTGCTTTACTTCAAGTGTGATTTGAAAAATTCACAGATGAATGTGCAAAGTAAAGTTGGCAACCTTAGTCAAGGGTGACTCAGAGGCTGCCTTTCCAATAGCTACTACACTGAGGTGTAGGGGTGGGCGCTACTCCATTCCTGATAAACGTGCAATGTAGTCTAATACAGGAAATTATGCTTTATGAGTTCGAACTGGACTGTAATGGTGCATCAGTAACTAAAAACATTTATTGTACAAAAGGTGAAGGCACAGTTGATTACAGTACAGTAACCTGATAGCAGAAGAAATTTTAACCATGTTGAAGGAACCTTGATGATCAGGCCAAGTCAGATAGGCCTAAGACTGGATTCTGAGGCCATGCTCCAAGCCAAAGAGACAAATCCAGCAAGTAGTACTCTGAAAGTATTAGGTGAGCTTGGCATCTCAGTCCAGTGTGGTTTGTTACTTTAAAAAGCTTGGTAAAAGTATTTGAAGATGCCAAATTGTGCTTCACATAACCAGAATATTGCAAAACTTTTGACTCAATCTCATACAAGCAGACAAAGCCTGTACAAGGAGAGTGCAATTGGTGCATTCCAGTGGAGCCCCAAAAGCTTCTGGAATAGAAGCTAACAGTTTAATCAATTTCTATAAAATGATTGACTATTTCCCAGCATATAAGTCATTTAGCATTAAAATAAGGTGCCGTGGTGTAATGGTTATCGTCGTAGGAAATGGACACGGCAACACAAGTTCAAATCCTGGCCGAGACTGATTGCATTTCACATAGCACTAATACCCTTGGGAAAGGTATGAATCCAATTATTCTCCCTCCAGCTATGGGGAAATAGTAGGGCAGACTAGGTTCTTCAGCCTTGGTGAGGCCACTCGTCTAGAAGAAGGAAAACTCTGAATTCAAACCTGTTAAACTCTGCTTAAAAAAAAAAAAATTGACCTTGTGTCATATCCTGCCCGAGCGGAGGGGTTGGGTAAATATGATTTAGGATTAAAATAATTCTATGCCAATGTTACACAGCATCCCATTTACTCTTTTTAGGATAAGAGAATTAGAAGAGAGTTAGCTACTGAAGTCTGAAATTAAGGACTATGGAGCTCGGAAGGGTTACAGTGAGCAGTAGTTCCCCAAAGATCTTCGTAAACCATGTGTCTTACATGCAAGTAAACCTCCCATTGCTATGAGAGATGATATGGAGGGAAATTGCTTAGTATAGTGTTCCAAAGATCTGACAAAGATAATGGGACTATAATACAGGGTGATGAAAGAAAAAGTTAACATCCTTTCATGAGATTTCAAACAGTCTCCATTTGTTCACGATCCTGTCAACACATTCTTAGAATCTCCTACAGGTGATTTTTAAAAAATTTTAATATTTCTATGGGAGTATCTTTATAAGCAAAGTAGAACTGATTATGGAAACCATTGGAGAAAGATTCCAACATATTGATTGGAATGATGAATAGGTGGAGACTTTAAAATCAAAGAAACTCATATAGAAATGAGAATCAATTTTTATTTATTGTGGACTTTTTGTCCTCATCTTGGTAGTTTTTGGGTTTTTTTGTGTTTCTTCTTTCACTAAAAAAAAAAAAAAAAAAAACTACCAAGATGAAGACAAAAAGTCTGCAATAAATAAAAAATTAATTCTCAGATTAAGAAGCCTCATCTCAAAATGATTCCAATTAAAGACAATCATACAGAAATGTTTACATTTTTTTAAAACACCTTGTATAACTCCAATTTGAAATTTTAACTTAAAGCACCAGATTGTCTGCAGATTTTTTTTTTTTATATAATTGTCTAATAAAACCTGCATTGTCTAGAAAAAGAAAAAAAAAGACATTCAAATATGAATTCTTTTGATCTCTTCATTTTTGTGAAAACTATACCACAAATGCAAGATATCCACAAAATGCCTAATTGCACACCCATTTCCCCCCATTCCTTAACAGATAAAAACAAGATGGTTAAAAGATAAGCGTGTGTGAGTATGTGCATGAGAGGTAAGGAGCAAAAATAGCTTTGCATCACCTTTTAAAATTCCTAGCAGAAGCCATGCACACAAATTACATACAAATACAGTGACATATACACAGTAGAAATATGTAAAAATATAACTTGCAATCAACCATTACAAATGTGTTTATAGGTTGGTTTGGGATGGTTTTGTTGTTTGCTTTTTTTTTTGGTTTAATAGCAGATCAACTCTAGTATATTTAATACCAAATCCTGTTTATACATATGATTTTTAAGTGAATAGTTAATAGGAAACATTTTTTTAACAAGCCAGAGCTCATGTATTTGCACACAGTTAAATGGTTTCAAGTATTGCTATTTGATATTAATTATTTGTTTGCATACAGTTGAATAGTTCAAGTTCTATTTGACCCATAGATAGGACCCTAACAGATACTACCACTCCAGGTCAGAGTGGACCTGGGAGTAATGTCAATGAAGAGTATTCAACCTTCCCCAAAGATTCAGAACTGGAGCTTCACCATCAGATGGTTTTGTGTCATCTCTAGGAGAATCGTTGGTTGCATCCTCCCCCCCCCCACTACAGCACCAGCCAAAATGTGTTTATAGATACGAGGTAGATGCTTATACCAACAGAAGTACAATATACATATGTAACCAAAAGTTAGATGAGTTTCATAGTTCATTTCAATAGAATAATTTTCTTTTATGTATGGATCAACAATCTATTTCTGTGTTAATGCACTTAATTCTCTGGTGAATATTAATCACATGGAGAAAAAAAATTACACACTAAAAATTGATGGATAATAGGCAGGCAGGCAGACACACACACACACACACACACACACACAACAATGGATAATAAGCAAGCAGATTCACACAATGATGGGTAATAGGTAGGCAGAGACACACAATGCAATGGGTTATAGGTAGGCAGACAGAGACACACACACACTACAATGGGTTATAGGCAGGCAGAAACACACACAATGATGGGTAATAGGCAGACAGAGACACACACACACACAATTTATTTCTGTGTTAATGCACTTAATTCTCTGGTGAATATTAATCACATGGAGAAAAAAAATTACACACTAAAAATTGATGGATAATAGGCAGACACACACACACAACAATGGATAATAGGCAAGTAGATTCACACAATGATGGGTAATAGGTAGGCAGAGACACACACCACAATGGGTTATAGGTAGGCAGACACACACACACCACAATGGGTTATAGGCAGGCAGAGACACACACAAAGTATACACATTTATCTGTTTATGTTGATAGAAAACTGAAGGCCTGAATAATGCCAAGATAATCATTTCAGCTAACTGACAGCCAATCATCATTTTGTGTGGGTGCAGAGATAACAGGAGGGGGGGAAGCATTTCAAGCAGGCCAACAAACAGATTCCCTTACCAAGTATGGGATCATACAAGAAGGAAACATAAGATGAAGCTCAATGAAACAAAGGAAATGCCAGCACACAACTGCTGCACAGAAATTAATCAATATCCTAAGAAGGGAACAGACACAGACAGAAAAATATGGAAACTATGCCAGAAAGGAATGGAAAATGACAAAATGCACCCAGAAAACCTGAAAGGGCTGCCGAAGTGATCACCTAGTTTTAGTTCAGTGTACAAAGCTAATGCTTGCTTGGCTTTTAATTGTGCATGTGTGTGTGTGTGTGTGTATTGAATAAGTGATAAAAATATTGATTGTATATTCATTTAAGTTAAAAGGTTAAATTTTTACTATTGCATTATTTTTTCAATTTACTAGATTAGATATTTATTTAAATATTTGGAAGTTATTTCAATAAAGCAGCATAAAGAAATTATAATTTGCTTTCATCTATTACATTTAAAAAAAAAAAAAAAAAAATTCTATATATTTTGAATAAAGCTTTTATTTTATTTTCTATATTTATTTTTCATTTACTTTTTACTTATTTATATTATTCATGTACTTTTTATCAATTCATTTTATCAATTTATTTATTTATTTAATGTATATTTATTGACCTATTTTTAATCTAATTTACCCATTTTTAAAAATTTATTCATGTATTTTTAATATATTCTTTATTTATCTATTTTCAAAAATTATTTCATACAAAAAAATATTTACTCATTTTTATATCAGAGTAAGTAAGCTACAACACTGAGGTGTAGGAGAGGGTGCAACTCCTTTCCTGAGACTGATCCACTTACCCTTGCTCTGTACCTCATAATGCTAAGACTTAAGCAAAGAGACATCAAGAATAATTTTTTTCATCTTTTGTATGATTCGGTCTGGTTTCAGAACCAGCTCATTGGCCCGGTAGGTAGAGTGCTTGCCAATGGTCCAGGAGACCTGGGTTCAATCCCAAGTTGAGTCATACCAAAGACTTTAAAAATGGTACTTGATACCTCCTTGCTTAACACTCAGCAATATAAGGTAAGTATCGAGGGTAAAGTGGAGCAAGCCAGGGAAAGGAGTAGCGCCCTCCCCTACACTGGTGTAGTAGCTATTGAAAAGGGAGTCTTCTGGTCGCCCTTGACTACAGTCGCCAACTTTACTTACTTTACTAGGCTAACACTGTGCCAATTAATGATTATTTTATTTTTCTTTAATTTACTGGAGATTATAACTTACTTTATTACTAATATTAATCTAATAATATTAGATATAATTAATCTAATAATATTAATATAACTCCAAGCATGGAGTTAAAACTGCTCGGTGGAAATAGGAATGGCTAAAGGAGCGTTTTCTATCCGTTCACTTTTTGGTAAGTTTCTGTTACTTGGTAACTAACTTCCTTCTAATATTAATCTTATCAAGTGTTGAGGCTCCAGTTCTGAAGATTGTGAAGTCAATCATTTGTTGTTATTACTCACAAGTGATAGCATTTGTTAGAGTTTCATGGGTCAAATAGACCTATTTTATATAATGTTTAAAATGATTTCAAACTACATTAATGAATTTTCTTGTCAAATGCTGAAGCTACAATTAAGTCTTAAGTGTTTACCTGTTTAAAATGATTTTGAAGATATATTTTTGGACCACATATTGTGTAAATTTCCAAGATGTATTATTTATACTTTCGCCAATGGTCTGGGAGACCGGGGTTTAATCCCTGGTTGAGTCATGCCAAAGACTCAAAAATGGTACTTGATGCCGCCTTGCTTAACACTCAGCATTATAAGGTACGGATCAAGGGTAAAGTGGAGCAATACAAGGAATGGAATAGCACCCTGCCCTACACCTTCGCGTAGTAGCTATTGAAAAGGGAGCTTTCAGGTCACCTTCGACTAAGGTTGCCAACAACTTATGTATCTCCTGACTTATCCTCATCTAGACTGTTTTATTCAGAGAGATTTTAGTTGGCCACCATGAGTTCAATCTCTAGCTTCAGCACAAAGAAAAATCAACATTACTCGAGGGAAAATAGAGAAAAATGTGAGATGTCCCAAACCATGGGCAGCAGAAGGAGAATTGAATAAAATAACAGGTTCAGTTTAAAGTTCCCAAAGGTTGAAGACTGTGATGAAAGACATTTGATAATAAACAATAGTCTGAGATATGTACATAAGTTAAGCTTAGTAAATAACTTTTTCTTAACCCTTCCAACTCCCACTGAGACAACAGTACCCAAATTGAATTTCATTTTAACCCTTAAAACACCATAATCAAAGCATAATTTTGTATATCCCAAACAAAATACTAGGTAGTTAAAAAGGTTAACCATGTAACAGTAATATAAAACTAACTGAAGCATTTCCATTAAAAGCAATGATGTTATATATATATATATATATATATATATATATATATATATATATATATATATATATATATATTTATATATTACTTACATTTATCATTAGCATATGCTGCAGAGAAAACAGGAAAGTGATATTTATATATTTATGAAAGAGAAAGAAAAAATGTTACATTATATCTACATTCCAACCTATCTTCACCCAATCATCAGTCAGACTTTATTATTGCCACCACAGGAAATGTTCACTGCATTTTTTTTATTTTTTATTTTTTCATTTAGTTAATTTATCAATAATTATTTGTCGCACAGTTATGATATCAAGTATTCCTATCTAATACAAATAATTAGCACACAGTTATATATCAAGTATTTCTATCTAATATAGATAATTTGTATAGTCATAAGGTTTCAAATATTCCTAATACTATTGAGTTATACACAATTACATGTTTTAAAGTAACTACACCTATTTGATGATTTCAAGTATTCCTATCTAATACAAATAATTTGCAGTTATATGGTTTCAAGTACTCAAAGAAAGTATATGGCTTAAAGTAATTAATGAATTTTTTTTTCTTACAATCATACTTTTGTTCCCATTGTCTTAGTGGTAGAGTGTTTGCCGATGGCCGGGAAACTGGGGTTCAAAAAAAAAAAAAAAATGGTACAGTAGAATTTTAAATCTAACTCTGATAGATTCTAATTGAAACATCATTAATAGATAATATGCTAATTAAAATTAAATTATTTAGTAATTATTTAGAATTTAACATAAATAAAGGAATTGTGACATCGGTGGTAACAATTTTGGTTATAAACAGACAATCACCATTACAATAAGGTATGTATTATCTGGATGTATGTCTGACTCAAAACTTTAAAAGTATCGTATTAGTTATTGTTTCTAATTAAACTGGAATCTTTACCAGTTCAACTTGTAAAGATGAAAAGAAACATCAAAAAAGAAATAAAAATGAAATTTGGACAACTTGGAATTCGTAAAGCTTTCCCTTTTCAAACTGAATTCTTTTTCCAGCTCATTCAAAAAGGAATCTTGAGATGAGTAATTAAGAAAACTTCTAATTAACTCAAATTCAAAGTCTTTAAGTGTACAATTTTCTGAGATTACAAACATGGCTATTCTTAAAGAAATATGAAATGCTTTTATCTATGCGGAATTTTTAGCTCACCATATACATTTTTTTTTTTTAATTTAAGATATATCTTTAAACAAACTTGAAATTCCTCCACTCAATAGAAAGGCTGATAGATGGTCTGCCCAAGTTAAATCCACAAAAATAAACGAAAGAGAAGATAGATTAGAAAATACTGAAGAAATACACTTGAGCTGTCCTTGTTTTAAAATGCTTCTGACACAAAAATGACAAAAGGTTATAAATCTTATATAAGAGCATTAATGAGTCTATTAAAAAAAATATTAGAAAGTATTTTATCTTTTGCTAACTTTTACTATTTTTCTGACCACTTCTACTGATCTCATTATTATTCAAAAGCTGTTTTTTTTGTAGAAACAGATGGGATATTATCAAATAAAAGAATTCAACCTATCTTGATACTCACTTCAGGATTGGTGACAAAACTGTTTTAATCTTGTTTTTATTTTTATTTTATTCTTTTTTGTTGCTGAAAATATTGTGCTTTTGCTCTGCAGAGAGCACTGGAAAAACTTTACTGATTAAAATCACTTATGTGGTGCATTCAATAGGTTTCCAGACTTTTTGTACAGGCATTTAAAATTGTCATAGACTCTTGAGAATTCAGTATGTTATTGCTATACATCTTATGAGATGACTAATTTTTATGATTTCAGGTTCAAATGAACAGCTACAGCAGCAATTGGAATACACCCTTCTAAAGCCTGATTGTCACAGCTGGTGAATTTCAAAAATACAATCTAGACATGAGGATACTTTAGAAGAACGATATGCAATAAAATTCTGTTTTAAACTTGGAAAAAATGCCACAGAAATATATGGAAGGCTTCAGGCTGCTTTTGGAGCATCTTGCATAATCGAGCATCAGTTTTTGAGTGGCATAAGAGATTCAAGGAAGGCAGAGAGTCTGTGAGGGATGATAAGAGGTGTGGGAGGAGTAAGGAAGTCAGAACACCAGAGTTGATTGGCCAGAGGGATAGGGTTAATATGTTGAGGTTTTAAGGGAGTTCAGGAAGAGATTCCTAGGGTAGAGGCCAGCACTCTTCAAATCGGGTCAGTGGCATTTCCACCAGGACAATGCACCAGTCCACAACTCCATCCTTGTCACAGACTATTTGATCAAGATGGGCATCAAGACAGTTCCTCAGGCTCCCTATAGTCCAGAAATGGTACAACAAGTGCATTGCAGCTGGAGGAGATTACTTCAAAGGGGACTAGAGTTTTATGTGTGTACTATCAATAAAAGTGCCCATACGAAAAAAGTGTGGAAACTTATTTAATGATCCTCGTAACATTAAATTTTAATCAATCTGAATATCCGGGCTATTGGCCTAATGAGTAGAGTGTTTGCCAATGGTCTGGGAGACAGGGGTTCAATCTTAGATTGAGTCATACCAAAGACTTAAAGAATTATACTTGATGCTGCCTTGCTTAACACTCAGCATTATAAGGTAAGGATCAAGGGTAAAGTGGAGCAATCCAGAGAATGGAGTAGTGCCCTGCCCTACACCTCAGTGTAGTAGCCATTGAAAAGAGAGCCTTTGGGTCACCCTTGACTAAGGTCACATATATATATATATATATATATATATATATATATATATATATATATATATATAGAGAGAGAGAGAGAGAGAGAGAGAGAGACAGACAGACTAAGTGCTCAAAAGCAGAGCATTAATTAAAGATTAATAACTTGCATTCTTAATGGTGTGACTAGAAGTTTCATGCGGTGAAAAACGCTACAATCATCTGACAGTTGAAGAACTTCTATATAACAATTGTAGTACTTTTTAACGCGTTAAACTTATAACAGTAATAACAAGAAAAAAAACTATCTTGAAAAATGAATATTATATATAGACAGAATACCTAAAAGAACCAGAAACTACCTCCCCAGATTTCACCTAATGGATCTTCAGGATAATTCTAACTAAAGAGAATGGGCCCAAACATCATTTTATTAAAGAGGACACCAAAAAGAAGAAATGAGCATAAAAAAAATAAAACAAAAAGAGTTATAGAAATAATATATATATATATATATATATATATCTGTGCTAGCAGCACGGCATGATGATTATATATATATATATATATATATATATATATATATATATATATGCACAAAAAAATATAAAAATTGGGTACCTGATGTGGTATAAGGGTTAGCAGGTTTGGCTAGCAGGCCATTGTTAGTAAGTTTGATTCTTACTGGATGCCCCATACTTCCAGCCTCATGTCAAACTAAGCAAATCCTAGTAAATTTTAATAAATAAAAATTTAATATCTACATCTTACCATTTTCAAAGTAAACCTTTGGAATATTTATATGCTGCCTTACACTAGATCTAATCTTAAATCAGTACTACATTCAGTTAATGTGCTGTTCCAATTCCCTGAACTTTTGGGTAGCATTTCATATAATGCACCCCACCCCCCAACATTCTACAACAAAATTTTGCTTACAGATCAACTGATGCATCTGTCACGGTTTAAAGTAGGCCAATGGGTCGATATGATAAATCTATAAACATTGGAAAATTATTCCCAAATATTTCTTGCTAACTTGTACACACAAAATGTATGGGAGAGGGGAGGTAATCATCTCTTTAGTGTATGTGGAGGGGGATATAGCTGGATGCTTTACTCTAAAAATAGCAAGCATATTACTCCTAATGGAATCTAACAGTATTGATAATCATGCAGATGATCTTAAATTTTTCTGTCATGTCGATGGGGTTTAGAATAGACTGATTGTATCTCCAGCAGAGAAGTAAAAAAAAAAAAAAAAAAAAAAAAAAAAAAAAAGGTGTCCTGGTTACAACACTAAACTGCATCTGATGGTGAGGCCCAAGTTAAGGAGATCTGGAGAGTACAGAGTCACCTTTATAACCATTACTCCCAGATCCATTTGTTTAGAAGTAAAACAAGACATGCTAAAGTGTTAAACTCATAAGCAACTTTCTGATGGACATGGACACACTAATGTTGGCCAATCAGTAAAACCTAAAGTCCATTTTCTCTCTCAAGCTATGGGGGTGTCCTTTTGGTGTAATTTTTAAAAGCAGTGAGCTGCAGAATTGCAGTAAGCGAGTTCGAAATCCAGTCTCACTATTATGTTCACTTTTGGACAAATACCCTTAGGAAAGGTATGAACCCCCTTATCCTCCCAGCTATAGGTTAAATAGTACAACTACTGTTCATCTAGAAAGATGGCTTTGGCATTAAATAACCTAAAAAGATCAATATGTCATTAAACAAAGAAACCAAACCATCCAACATTGGTTAAATAGTAAGGCAGACTCAGCTCTTTAACCGTAGTATGGTAATCATTCTAGAAGGAAAACTCTGAACTCAAACCAGTTAAACTCTGCTCAAAATTGACCCTGTATCACATCCTGCTCAAACAGAGGGGTTGGTGTGTGTATATATATATATATATATCCCCATTAGCTTGTTGTGGGCACTGGATGCTATCTAGAGCAATTACCAAAATTGATAGTCAATAGGGATGGATGGTGAGAGTGAGTTAAGAGCATCAGTATATCTTGATATATTATATCAAGTATTCCTGTGTGCAAAAAAAAAAAAAAAAAATCCTCTTAAGAAACAGCTACACAAAAAATGTAAATATAAATGCAATTTCCGAACATCTATGCATAAAATAACCTGAGACAAGCTGATATGCCAATAAACCAATCATTCTTAGGAGGGAAAGTTTAAAGTATTGTAATGTATTGGTACATGTTAGTTTAGAGTGTATATATCATATCACCAAAATAGTTCAAGCCATTGAGTTTGGATTAGTTTGGTTGTGTTTTATGGCATATCAACCATTGTAGGTTATTTAATGCTAAATCCTCTTTAGACATATATATTAAATATATATGATTTGGTTTGGTTGGGTTTTATGGCATATCAACCATTGTAGGTTATTTAATGCCAAATCCTCTTTATATATATATATATATGAGTTGGTTCGGTAGGATTTTACGGCCTATCAACCATTTTAGGTTATTTAATGCCAAATCCTCTTTATACATATATATTAAATATATATGACTTGGTTCGGTAGGATTTTACGGCCTATCAACCATTGTAGGTTATTTAATACCAAATCTGGGTAATATACATATTAGATATATATGCTTTGTAAACATAAGTCAAAGTTAAATAGTTCCAAGTATTGCTATGTATCCTTAACATCAGTTATTTGCTTACACAAAAGTTAAACGATCAAACAGTTCTATTTTGAACAATTCAATTTAGCATAAGTCAACAAATTAAATGGTTCCAAGTATTGCTATGTATCACTAACAATTCAATTAACAGTCATTTATTTATACACAGTAAAATGATCAAACAGTTCTTTTTAAAATAATTTAGCATAAGTCATTTGTTTGCATTCAATTTAAATGTCAAATAGTTCTCAACAGAAAGGATTCTTTCAAGTACGGCCATTCTGGATCAGAATGAAAGGGTACTCTGCATTCCCCAAAGCTCCTGCATTACTGGAGCCTCACCATCAGCTAGTTTAATGTCATATCCAGGACAATTGTTGGAGGAGTCTTACCCTACAGTAGAGATGCAGTCTGTGTATCCTACAGCCCCAGCTGACTGGGCTGTCAAGCCACTGAAGTTACCCACTATGGTTTGTAGTATTGTGGCAGTTGGTGCACTTAGATGTTGTACATTGCTTCATTCTATGACTAATGGTTGGTTGGGTTTTATGGCATCTCAACTTTTGTAGGCTATTTAATGCCAAATCCATTTTTATGCAAATAGTCAGTTCTATTTCAAACAACTTAGTTTAGCATGAGTACACAGTTTAATTGTCAAAAACATTTCTATTTCAAGCTATCAAGTCATTCAAACAGTTCTAATTCAGCAAATTCAGTTTAGTATAAGTACAGATTTTGTTTACACACAGTTAAAATGTCAAAACAGTTCTTTATTAAACAATTCAGTTTAACACAAGTAGTTTCGATGTCAAAAACAGTTCCATTTCAAACAATTCAGTTTAGCATAAATATGCAATTTAGTTCTATTTGACCCATAGATAGGGCCCTGTCAGGTGCTACTATTCCGGGCCAGAGTGGACCTTGGAGCAATGGCAATGAAGAAGTGCCCCACATTCCTCAAAGCCTCAGCATCACTGGAACCTCACCATCAGATTGTTTAGTGTCATATCCAGGACTCTCATCGGAGGGTGAGTCTTACCCCTCTGCAGAGAAGCAGTCAGCGTATTCTACAGCCCCAGCCAACTGGGCACTCTAACTAAAGCAATTCAAGTGATAGTAGGTACCCACTATGGTTGGTAATATCAGAATAATTGCTTCACTCTGCATGTGATTTGAAAGCCTCACAGATGTACATACAGTCTAATTTGGGAACTTGTTTTTCTCAAGTTCAAACTTGGCCATCATGCTGTGAAAGTAACCAAAAATATTTGTTGTGCAAAAGGTGAAGTTGATTACAGTATAGTAACCAGATCATTCAAGAAATTTCGCTTAGGTTGTAAGAACCTTGATGATCAGATAAGGTCAGGTAAACCTAAAACCATGGAATTCTGAGGTCATGCTGCAAGTCATAGAAGCAAATCAGGCAAGTAGCACTGGAAAAGTATCAAGCAAAATCAGCGTCTTACAATCCAGCATTGTTAGTAATTTACAAAGCTCTTTGCTTCGATGTGGCACAAGGCCGAATGAATGGGGCACCCAATGAGACTCGAACTCACTCATGTAGGTTTGCTAGTCCAGCTTGCTAACCGTTACACCACCAGAGGTGCCCTTACAATCCAGCATAGTTCATCACTTTCATGACTACAGCAAAAATATCTGGAACTGCCACATTATGTCCCACGTTACTGAAATATTGCAAAACTTTTGACTCATTCCAGTATTTTTCTATTTTTGAGAGTCTGATAACCAAAAGAAACAGATGCTTTGTTTGGAGTGATGCACAGGTTGGAAAAACTAATTAAAAAGAAAAAAACAAAAAAAAAAAACAAAGAATTTGGCAGGTAGGCAGCAAATTCAGCTGGCCGTCTAATCTGGTCACTATTATTTACACAGAGAAAAAAAAGTAAAGATTTTTCAGATGCATAACTATAACGGTCAAAATGATATTTATTTATCTTAACTAACTATAGGCCAGATTTTAAGTTACACTAACAATAAATACAGCCTTCCCAGCATAAACCCTAACTATGTTTTGGTAATTTATAATCATTGATTGATTACAACAGCATGTCAACCTGGTTATTTTGTACTGAGAGATTAAAACATCACATTCATTGTAAATTCAATATTCACATATTTTGAAATTAATGTTTTTTTTAACATGATCCTATCCAATACAGATAATTTTTAAACAGATCTATTTGATCCATAGATTGGACCTTGGGTCAGAGTAGACCTGGGAGTAATAGCAATGAAAGAGTACTCCATACTATCCAGATCTCTAGAACTGGAGTCTCATCATATACAGTTTATTGTCATACCCAGTGTTAAGACATGCAAGTTACCTCCCCTGATACTCTCGAAAAAAGTTTTTTTTCGAGGAGTGGAAGTAAACAAACAGCCATATTGGTTTAGGTGAGAGTGTAAGAAGGACAGGTGTAAAAAGGCGTCTCCGTATGCAGAGTGTTATAGTCTGAGTTTTTTGTATTTAACAAACTGTGTGCAAACAAATGATTAAAACCCAGAACATATCTTTGGGGGTTTGAGGTCTTACCCCTATAAATGGGATACAGTCAGCATATTCTAAACCCAGCCAATTTGACTGTAAGTACTTATAAGTTAGTCAACATTATTGAGAGGTTAACTTATGGTTCCCTGGTGGCTATTGATCATATCATAACTAAACTTAAAGTTTAGCATTTTTTTAAGTCTTGATTTTCAGGTATTTTGTTCAGGGTATAACATTAAACTGCATCTGATGGTGAGGCTCCAGTTCAGAAGGAGATCTGGAAAAATTAGAGTGCCCCTTTATTGCCATAACTCAGAGGTTCATAGACCCAGAATGGCATTACTTCTTAGGGTCCCATCTATGGAACAAAGAAATCTGTTTAAAAATTATTTGTGTTTGATAAGTGTAAAAAATAAAATAAAAATAATTAAGCAGGTTGGTTGAGTTTTACAGCATATCAACCCTTGTGGATTATCTAAAGCCAAACCATGTTTATACATATGAATATGATTTCTAAGTGAATAGTTTATAGGTAACTTTATTTTTAAAAGAGTTAGAGCTCATTTGTTTGCACACAGTTAAATGGTTTCAAGTTATTCTATTTATCAAGTATTCTATCTCATACAAATAACTTGCACATAACTGTATTGGTTCAAATAACTAATCCCGAGTAACAGATTGAAAAGTTCTACTTAACCCACAGATTGTACCTTAACAGGTATCAACACTCCAGGTCAGAGTGGATGTGACAGTAATGGCAATGAAGTGATACTTCACATTCACAAACTCCAAGACTGGAGCCTCAAAATCCAACTGATGTCTTACCCAGGACAAATAACCATAGAAAAAACAAACAATTATACAAAAAAAAAACAAAAAAAACGTAAATATGAAGATATAATGAATGTGATTCCCTAACTTTTAGATATAAAATAATCTCAGACACATTGACTTGCCATTAAAATCAATCAATCATTTTTAGGTGAATGGAAAAAGAATAAGTTAACATTGAGTTATAACTGGTCCTAAAAAACATCCTAAGGTTGATTTACAAGACTAAGCAAATACATGTAAAGTTACACTAAACTACCTCAGCTCCTTGATAACAAGTGAACAAACAGGAGAGTAAGGATAGAGAGTAAGCATGATAAGGCAGAAAGGCAAAGATAGATAAACAAGACCAGGTTTTTAAAATTAAGTCTCTTGGAAAGGGATAAAAAATAATTAATCTCTAGTTAGTACATTTTTTAGATAAAAATCTACTCTATATGGTTTAACTAAAACAAAGATTTGCTTTAGCTGAACTGATGACTGCAATGTAAGGGAGTAGTTTAGTATTATAATTACATTGTAAATTAAACCTCCTTGCTTCAAGTTTTAGAACTTAAAAATATTCTGAGAGGTACTGAAAATTTCTTTGCAAACCAAAATGAAATGACTATTTTTCTTTCTGAGTGATTTTTTTTTCAAATTTCCTTTTAATTTTGAATTAGTTTGCAAAATAAACCCGAGAAATTATATACCAAGTGTGTATTTACCAACCAGCCAGATGTGACACAAGGTCAATTCTTAAGAGGAGTTTAACAGGTTTGAATTTAATTTTCTTTCTCCTAGATTAGTTACCATACCAAAATCAAAGTGCCAGTCTGCTCTGTTATTTCCTCATATATGAAGGGAGAATAGGTGGATGCATACCTTTTTCCAGAAGCTAAAAACAAATACACACAATGAGGGAGTCTCTGTGGTGTAATGGCTAATGTGTTGAACTGTGGACTCAAAGTAAGTGAGTTTGAATGCGAGTCACACTATTATGTTCACTTTTGGAACTTACATCCTCAGAAAAGGAATGAACCCCTTTATCCCACCAGATATGG
This sequence comes from Sepioteuthis lessoniana, assembly GCA_963585895.1. Classification (NCBI taxonomy): domain Eukaryota; kingdom Metazoa; phylum Mollusca; class Cephalopoda; order Myopsida; family Loliginidae; genus Sepioteuthis; species Sepioteuthis lessoniana. The sequence goes on from OY757947.1 coordinate 15,648,295, forward strand.
TTTAAATAGAATTGCTGTTCTCCTACAAGGGGGGTGGCATTAAATAACCTACAATGGTTGATATGTCATTAAACAAAGAAACCAAACCAAATACACATAGTGAGTAATAACTAGGTCTGGCTGAAAGCCCAGGTTCCTGCCATATCACCAAAGTTAAGAAACAAAAGAAAGTTTTCCAACAAATAAGTTGACATTTGTTTTTACCTCTTGATAATTATTAAATCAGTTTATAGTATAATGGTTATTATCATAGGAAATAGACACAATGACCCCAGGTCAAATCCTTAATGAAGCAGTTTGCATTTTACATATCACTGATACCCTTAAGAAAGGTAGGCATCCAACTATTTTCTCTTCATATATGGATAAATAGTAGAGCAGACTGGCCTCTTTAATCTTGGTATAGCAACCAGTCTAAGAGAAGAACAACTGAATTCTAAATTATTTATCCTATTAAAAATTAACCGTATGTCACATTCTGGTCACGTGAAGCTCCTTAAAACAGCAAATTTCATAAAGCTTTTTCAAAATTATTTCTCCCCATCACCCCAAAAATGAAAATCATCTTTTTATCGTTTTCAATAACAGATCAACCATATTTTCATTTCCAAAAAACAGTATGACATTCTCATTTAATTCAACAAAACGAGAACCATTAAACTTCTGGGTTCAACAGTAATCTAATAAGTTACAAAATATCATCCGGGAACAGCTGTCAAAACAATTTATCGTTTCTGGCGTTTGATTTCATTGCATTTATAGCCTTAAATAGTATGCTTAATGATGAATAAAAGCTTGTGTTCCATGTTTTCCTACAATATGTTGCCTATTTACTACACAATAAATGCATAAAAGTGTTTAGTACTTCCTTCTTCAAATAAGCAATAAAACTGTGATAGTGATCTCATCATTAATGTATGCCAGAGGTGTGGTTAGTGTTGTGGCCAATGGACTCCTATTTAAATTCAAATCCTAAATGAGGCTGTTTGCACTTTATTTTGCATTCATGTCTCCCCACAGTTATGGGTGAATAGTTGGATAGACTGGGCTCTTGTCACCTTGACAGTGTAAAAAAAGTCTTTTGCTTGGTAAACAAATTGGAAGCAACTGTAGATTCAAAAAGGAGGTATTCTTAATAACTATTGTAAGAAACAGAATCAGTAACCCAAGCCTTGGTAAAGTAACCAGTCTAAGGGAAAGACTGAATTCAAACTAACTGCAATCCCTTTAAAACTTGACCTTGTGTCACATCCTGCTCATTGTGGAGGGGGCAGGTAAATACATGCAATGGATTCAATAAAATCCATTTACATAGATTCAGGTAAATAGCCAGAACCATTTTTTATTTATTTTTTTTAATATTTTAAAAATTGTGACTGAGTTTTTGCTCCAAATACAAAGAATACACTAATACAAAAAATGCTTTCTATATTACTTACTTTATCTCTTGTTGTAATATGGTTTAATACACCAATCCAACCATTTACTACTTTAGGATTTATTCATGAGAAAATAAATTAATTGTGATTAAAAAATATTTTTTTTAAACATTGCAAAGTAAAAAAAACCCAAAATAAACACAAACTTATTTGTCTATTAATCTCAGTGAAAGAAAGAGTTACACATAAGTAGGTTTTATAATTATCATATTTACCAACCCCTCCACCCGGGCAGGATGTGACACAAGGTCAATTTTTAAGCGGAGTTTAACAGGTTTGAATTCAGAGTTTTCCTTCTCCTAGACTAGTTGCCTCACCTAGTCTGTCCAACTATTTACCCATAGCTGGAGGGAGAATAATTGGATTCATACCTTTCTCAAGGGTATTAGTGCTATGTGAAATGCAATCAGTCTCATCCAGGATTTGAACTCGTGTCGCCGAATCCATTTCCTGTAATAACCATTACACCACGGGCACCTCCGTTAAGTAGGTTTTATAATTATAGCTCTTTGTTAAACAGTAATTGCTGCACTTTAACAATGTACAAAATAAAAAAGAAATTTCAACATACTAAAGTATGAATAGAATTAGTCTATAATATTATTTTGTGCATTTCTTCAGTAATAGCATAAAAGAAATTTACTTAATCTATCTATGACAATCACTGTGACATGTCCCTCTGACCACATCAAGTGACTGAATATAACAAATTATACAAATAAATTTCTTAAAAGAAAAATGAAGATAGAATTTCTTTAATACATACATTAATAAGAAGTTCATGAATCTTAAATCTTTATACCCTGAATTTGCAACAAAATGTATATTTATCTCCACCCCGACCAATGATTGGGTAGGGGTTAAAAACTATGCCACTATGTGTGGTTATTGTAACTGTTAGCCTAATGAGTAGAATGTTTGCCAGTGGTCCAGGAGACCTGGATTCACTCCCAGGTCGAGTCATACCAAAGACTCGAAAAATGGTACTTAAAGCCACCTTGCTTAACACTAAACTTTATAACGTTAGGATCAAGAGTAAAGTGGAGCAATCCAGAGAAAGGAGTAGTGCCCTTCCCTACACCTCAGTGTAGTAGCTATCGAAAAGGGAGCCTTCAGTTTACCCTCAACTGCGGTCAACAACATGTACTGAACAATATGCCAGACACACTTATGTCCATTGACTAATACCCTGGGGAAAGTTATGAACCCTCTTATACTCCCAGCAATGGGTACAGTTCTTTTATAAGGATGACTTTGGCATTAACCTAAGAAGGTTGATATGCTCTTAAACAAAGAAACTGAAAGCAGAACAATATGTATAAAGGTTCCAAAATCTGGGGTGTATCAACAGTATTAAACACACAAAGAGTCATACACAGACAAACCGTTTCATTGTATCACAACTCTTCAGTATGGCTAGGCTTGTGAGATGCTTCTAGCTGGGATTGAAACCTGGCAGACTATGTCAGTTGGACATCATCATTCTCAGCATAGGCAAAGGAATTCTGTATGTATATCTTTCTACATGTATGTTATTAGCTACCTGGAGTGCTCAATTCTAGTGAAAGAAAGAGAGAGAGAGTTTTTTTTTTTTTTTTTTTTTTTTTTAATGGCATAACTCTTTTTAGGTTATTTAATGCCAAAGCCATTCTCCTAGAAGAATAGTAGTGGTGCTATTTAACCCATAGCTAGGAGGATAAGGGGGTTCATACCTTTCCCAAGGGTATTTGCCCAAAAGTGAATGTAATAGCGCGACTGGAGTACGAACTCGCGTACTACGATTCCGCAGTCCATTGCTTTAACCATTACACCACGAGGACACCCACCAGAGAGAGTTTTATTTCGTTCTGTGTTTATTTCCAACTAAATACATTAATGTACCCAGGTTAAAATTTGCATCATCCTTTAGGGTGTTAGAATTTTAATTTCTGTCACTATTTATGGTTTGCCTTATGGCTGTTTGTTCACACCTATCTAAAGTTTCTTCAAGCTATCATCCTCCCACTAAAGTGATTAAGGTGTCAATATGTCATATGATAGATTACCTGTACTGATGACTAAACAAATTTATTCCCCCTGAACTGATTAATGTTTTCACATTCATACCTGTTGATAAAGGTAATTTAGAAATAACATCCTTGATATTAATCAATATATGATTAAGCAACTGTCTTAGTGTCCTGGGTATGACAAGCTGTATTTGGTTGTGAGGTTCCAGTTTGGGAGCACTAGAGAGAGTCAAGCTACTCCTTTCTTGTCATTACCCTAGATCAATTCTGAACCACTGTAGTAATACCTATGAGTCCCATTGATATATCAAATAAATCCACTCATAAATTATTATTATTAGTTAAGAATACTTGAAATCAAACCTGTGCAAACTAATTATTAAACAGGAATAAGAATGGAGCCAAATGTTAATATTTACCACACTCATCAAATAAGCTTATTTCCATTTTTACCGACTCCACATACTGCTTGTTCATGGAACAGTGTGTATATTTCTATGGTTTGGTTTGGTTTTATGATACATCAACCAGTGTGGGTTATTTAATGCCAAATCCATTTTTATACATATAAATAGTTCTATTTTTAAACAATTCAGTTTAGCATAAGTACAGTCTTTGTTTATACACAGTTAAGTGTCAAAACTGTTCTATTTAAATAGGACCCTATCCAGTGCTACCACTCCAGGCCAGAGTGGACCTGGGAGCGATAGTAATAAAGAGGTACTCCGCATTCTTCAAAGCTCCAGTATTACCCTATTCACCAACCCCTCCACTCGGGCAGGATATGACAAGGTCATTTTTAAGCGGATTTTAACAGGTTTGAATTCAGAGTTTTCCTTCTCCTAGACTAGTTGCCTTACCAAGGGTAAAGAACATAGTCTGCTCTACTATCTACCCATAGCTGGAGGGAGAATAATTGGATTCATACCTTTCCCAAGGGTTTAGTGCTATGTGAAATGCAATCAATCTCATCCAGGATTTGAACTCGTGTCACCGTGTCCATTTCCTACAACGATAACCATTACACCACGGGTACCTCAAAGCTCCAGTATTACTGGAGCCTCACCACCAGATAGTCTAGTGTCATATCTAGGACACTCATTGGGAGTCTTACTCCTCTGCAGAAATGCAGTCAGGGTATTCTACAGCCCCAGCAGACTGGGCTATTCAATCTTTTGGGAGACATTGGCGTATTCTTCATTATCCCTGGTCTTGTATGTGTATGAATTTGCCTTTTCTTTCCTTCTACTCATTCAGTATTAGTATATCATATCTTCAAGTCATGCTGACAGAGCAGAGTTCACTGACTCACCATTCATCTATCACTCTTGGTAGGTCTTCTAGACTGCATCCAGTGTCTGCACAGAGATGATGTCTTTGCAGGTGGGCCAACATTGGTGCATCCAGGCATAGTAATCCATAAGAGAATGTTGCTTATGAGTTCATTCTTGCTTCTCTAGCAGTGCCCAACATGTCTTGTCTTACTTGAATGATTTGTGAGAGAGCTGCTGTATGGCCACTTACCTCCTGTTTTGTTGGGGTGTTGCTTCTAGGATTGGTTCAAAAAGTACATAGCATTCTTGCTTAGTTCCTATTTAGCTTTTTCTCCATGCATTCCATTAGTGTTAATGTGATGCATCCATACAGTAGTATTAACACAGATATAGCATGAAAAAAAAAAAAAAAAAAAAAAATCCTATACTAATGCTAATATTGGTCCTTGGTGGGTGGGGACTATTAAATATCTTCCTACCTCCACATATTCCAATAAGTCAGTTAAAAATATTTGAACAATGAACTGAATTAACAGAATAATTGTATTCCTTGTACTAGCCAGGTAAAATAGATAGAGCTTAGCTTCAAGGGGTTAGTTCCACCAGATATTATCTACCCCTGTCATCTCAAAAGTGTAAGGTCAATTTCCCTCAGGGATTAATGCAAATAAAGCTATTTTTGGCCAGCCCTCTGATACATATCTGTGCAAAACAATTGTTATTAAACAGGAATACGTATGGAGCCACGTATTAATATTTACCACACTAGTTTAAAAATGACCTTATGTCAAAATCTACCTATGATGAGGAGGCAAGGAAGATACTTAGAAGAATGATAAAAATAGTCTAAGTCCAAAAGTTTTTGATAATAACAACCCAAAAGAAGTTAACTGTAACTGTCTAGCTAATGTCAACTCTAACGTGTCTGAATTTTACATCATCAAGTCACTTAATATATTATAGAGTACATTTTTTCAACTAATGTCATCAGTATCAGGATATTAATTTCATATAAGATTCAATAACTTGTCTTTTTTAAGGAGGTGCCCATGGTGTAATGGTTATCGTCACAGGAAGTGGACACGGTGACATGAGTTCAAATCCTGGACGAGACCGATAGCATTTCACATAGCACTAATACCCTTGGGAAAGGTATGAATCCAGTTATTCTCCCTCCAGCTATTGGTAAATAGTAGGGCAGACTAGGTTCTTCAGCCTTGGTGAGGCAACTAGTCTAGGAGAAGGAAAACTGAATTCAAACCTGCTAAACTCCACTTAAAAATTGACCTTGCGTCATATCCTGCCCGAGCGGAGGGGTTCGTAAATATGAATAACTTGTTTTTTTAACATACAATGAATTAGTTGAGAGAAGAAAAGTCCAACCTAGTGGTATAAATTTTAAGCATATTGTTGTACTCCCTATATAATGGACTCGCCCTCCTCCATAAATACACATCAACAAGAGCATTAGACGGAGTTAACCAAATCAGCGTGACACAATCACGTGTGATACTATTTACCAACCCCTCCACTCGGGCAGGATATGACACAAGGTCAATTTTTAAGCGGAGTTTAACAGGTTTGAATTCAGAGTTTTCCTTCTCCTAACCAAGGCTGAAGAACCTAGTCTGTCCTACTATTTACCCATAGCTGGAGGGAGAATAATTGGATTCATACCTTCCCCAAGGGTATTAGTGCTATGTGAAATGGAATCAGTCAGGTCCAGGATTTGAACTCGTGTCGCCGTGTCCATTTCCTACGATGATAACGACTATACCACGGGCACCTCCACAATCACATGCGATACCATCTGCATAGTGGATGGATAGTCACTACCCCACTGGACTCTCAGCTTCCTTTTAACTAACTACTATTTAACCAGGTTCACTTGTATCTTGTTTCTGTTACTTGAATATACGTATATGTTTGTCTATCAACCTTTTTGCATTCCCCGTGTCTTTTTGTCAGCATCACAACATATATACACCACAAATTTGCTCCAAGCTACTTTTCCATTTATTTTTTTAAAAATATTGGCATGTTTTTTGTTTGTTTGTTTTTTAAAACAAACACCACTTCAGTTACATTTTTAACCAGATGTAAAAATTTTCTTTAAATTTTTATAACATTTTAACAATTGATTACTTTTCTTCACTTACATTCTGGCTTTTCAGCAGAGTTTAGAATATGCATCCCCTGCAGTGAGGTAAGGAGTAAGACCCCCTCTTAAAGAAAAAAGGGATATGGACTAAACTTTATCTAATAGTGAGACTCCAGTTCTGGAAATCTGGGAAGTTTGGAGTACGCTTCATTACTATTACTCCCAGGTAATCCCTGTTAGGGGTCCTATCTATGGGTCAAGCAGATTTGTTTGAAAATTATTCATACTCTGCTGGGTGTCTGGTTTAAAAGAAAACTAAATTTTTAATTTTGAGAAAGAAACAAAGAAAAAAAATGATCCAGACTTCTTAAATATTAAAGAGAAATAATATGTAAATGAATCATTAATTTCTGACAGGTAGTTTGTTAGTAAATATTACTTGTCTACAATTTAAAGAGAACTTTTGGACATTTCATATAGAAACTAGTCTAGCAGACCACTGGTAATAAGTTTAATTCCCATGAGTAACTTCATATTTCTGGCTTTGTGCCAATGAACACAAAGTTTAGTAATATCATCATCATGTTGTGCTGCCAGCATGGACATCCCAGACCCTCTCTCGCCACTCCTCCCTATCATTCATCGCTTTTGGCAGGTCTTCAGGGTTACATCCCATATCCTCACATAGCTGCTGTATGTATGTTCGAGCTGGTCGTCCTGCCTTTGCTTGGCCATATGCGGGAGTCCATAGGAGTACATCACTGATGAGTTTGTCCTTACTTCTCCAGCAGTGTCCTGCGTGTCTCGTTCGTCTAACTTGTATAGTTTTCGTGATGGGAGGCAAGTGGCCATATAGTTGGTGTCTTGTGGGGTGTTGACGCCAGGACTTGTTCAATGTTGCTCTCAGTTTCAAAATAGCAAAGCTATCATTACTATCAAAAACTACTGATACAACCATTATTATAAAATGGGTGGAGATACAATATTGATCATAACAACAACAAAATTGACCTTTTTTTTCTTCTTGTCAGCCCTTTGTCCTTAGATGAAATCACAGAATGATGCATTCAAAATGATTTGTAATATCTAGTCCAATCCAATATAATAAAGAGCTTCAGGGAGATTAAAGGAACAAATACATTATGTTCCATGAGATTCTGGGTAGGATATTTATAATGGATCTGATCTAAGAGATAATTATTGCTTTGGAAACACAAAACATAATCACTGCTATTACTAACCAAAGGAAAGAAAAAATTCATATACAATATTCAATGCACATTACATCAAACATTATTTCTTCAGTGGTGTGTCCGGGTTTGGTTTCTTTGTTTAATGGCATATCAACTCTTTTTAGGTTATTTAATCCCAAAGCCATTTCTTCTAGAAGAACAGTAATGATACTATTTAACCAATAGCTGGGAGGATAAGGGGGTTCATACCTTTCCCAAGGGTATTTACCCGAAAGTGAACATAATAGCGCAACTGGAGTACGAACTCGCGTACTACGATTCCGCAGTCCATCACTTTAACCATTACACCACGAGGACACCCCCGGTGTGTCCTGGGTATGACACTAAACTGCAATTGATGGTGAGGCTCAAGTTCTAGAGTTTGGGGAATATAGAGTACGCTTTCGTTAACATTACTCTCAGGTCTACTCTGGCCTGGAGTGGTAGTATCTGTTAGGGTCCCATCTATGGATCAAATAGAACTATTCAATCACTTCCAAAGGATTATTATCAATTATTTGAAATAAAGCTGAGAGCAAACTATTTGTGTTAGATAGGAATACTTAATAGAATCATGAATGCTAGATAGAAATACCTGAAGCTATTCAACTGTGTGTAAAATAAATGATCTCTAACTCATTTGAAAATAATGTTACCTACAATATATATATATATATATATATATATATATATATATATATATATATATATATATATTGGCATTAAATAACCCATAAAATACCAACCTGCAGCTTCCCTCTTTAGTGGTAGCTAATTGTTCATTGTCTTTGAATAAAGACTAGAAAGGTCCAACATTCAATATGCTATGAGATGGAAATATGATTTTAAGAAGATCTAGGAGTAGAAAGAAAAACATTGTAAAAATAGATTATTGAAGCTATACAGCAGTACATATACTATACCAAAAGAAGGTTGTGTCACATACACACATACCTAACCCCTCCACACAAGCAGGATGCAACAAAAAGGTTTCTAAGTGTAGTTTAACAGGTTTTAATTCAGTTTTCCTTGTAAACCAGTTGCCATACCAAGGCTAAAGAGGCCAGTGTACCCTATTATTCAGCCATGGCAAGCAGGAAAATAGTTGGATGAATACTTTTCCCAAGTGTATTAGTACCATGTGAAATATAAACAGACCCATCAAGCATTTGAACTCTGGTCACTGTTCATTTGCTATCATGATAACTATTGCATCGCAAATGTGTGTGTGTGTGTATATATATATATATATATATATATATCTCTATCTCAGGGTGTGCTGACAGTATGGATTTCCTAGATGCTCTCATTCTTGATAAGTCCTCTAGACTGTATCCAATATCCTCCAATGATGAGTTAGAGTTTTGTTTAACAGCATATCAATCTCAGTGGGTTATTTAATGCCAGAAAGTTTAGGTTGGTTTTGTCTTGTGTATGTTTTAGAGTTTAGAGTATGGCTTTTTTTTTGTTGTTTTTTTATATTTGGTAAGATTTTGAAGTCCTCTGGTTTGGTGTTTTTGAAAAGATCTTTGAGTTGCTTGTCTGGTAGCATTTTGTTTTTATTTTATGTTTCTTTAATGGCATATCAACCTTCTTAGGTTATTTAATCCTATTTACCAACCCTTCCGCTCGGGCAGGATATGACACAAAGTCAATTTTTAAGTGGAGCTTGAATTCAGAGTTTTCTTTCTCCTAGACTAGTTGCCTCACCAAGGCTGAAGAACCCAGTCTGCACTACTATTTACCCATAGCTGGAGGGAGAATAATTGGACTCATACCTTTTCCAAAGGTATTAGTGTTATGTGAAATGCAATCAGTCTCGTCCAGGATTTGAACTCGTGTTGCCGTGTCCATTTCCTACGACGATAACCATTACACCACGGGCACCTCCATTTTTTTCTTAGCTTATTTAATGCCAAAGCCATCCTTCTAGATAAACAGTAGTGGTACTATTTAACTCATAGATGGGAGGATAAGGGGGTTCACACCTTGCCCAAGGATCTTTGTCTGAAAGTAAACATAATAGCACAACTGGAGTTTGAACTTGTGTACTACAATTCTGCAGCCCAGTGCTTTAACCATTACACCAAAAAGACACCCCTACAGTAGCATTTTGAATGTATTTGTCTAAACCTGTCACAGTTTGAGAATGTGTTTGATTGTTAGGGGTACTTTGCATGTTGAGCATATTGGGGCGTCTTATTTTTTTTTTTTAGGAGGTTTGAGTGGATAACATGGGTGTGGCCAATGGAAAGTTTGGAGAGTATCACTTTTCTATTTCTTCTGTAGCCTGCTGGCCACTCACCAATAGTATCTTCTATATAGCGAAGCTTGTTCTGAGTTTTATCATCCAAAAATTTTTGCCATTTGTTGAGCATGAATTTGTCAATGGTTGGTTTTAGGTCAGTGTATGGTATGTAGGCTATATAGGAATAATATAAATATGCTGCATGCTATTTTGAACAAATCCTGGAAGTGGCACCCAACAAAAAGAAAAGCAGCTCTACAGGAACTCGCCTCCCATCTCACAAACCATCCAAGTAAGACAAGCAAAATCATGCAATGTACTGCTGGTAAAGTAAGGACAAACTCATAAGCGAGATATATATATATATAACACCCTGTAGATTCATTTAATAAGACTAGATTAGGACAAATGATTTTGGACCCAATCACTTGCTCATCTGATTAATTCAACAAAGTTAAATGGTTTTCTCTGCAAGAAATTTTAAATGCAGGGGGAGTAACTTAGAGCATCACTATATTTTTGAGGGTTTGGTAATTTAACATTTGAGTGTACAAGTGAAGATAGATGGTCCCATATAAAAAATTTAAAAATTGAGTCTAAAATTTTTTCAGAAATATTTTTTGGATTGGTCAGTTTCTAAAAATACTGATTTTTATTCCTTTTAAAAGGGATGGAGGGCAACGTAATTACCATGTTGAAATCATCTCTCACACAACATCACACACAATTACTCATAAAATCATCACAGTGTAAAAAAAAAAAAAAAAAAAAAGACTACCCAAATTTACTTTGGTTTTAAGTGCTTTAAAAGTGATTCACAGCCGAGATAAATTGAAATAAATGACTTCATCATCATGTCGCGCTGGTAGCACGGATATCCCTGACCCTCTCTCGCCACTCCTCCCTATCGTTCATCGCCCTAGGTAGGTCTTCAGGTTAACATCCCGTATCCTCACATAGCTGCTGAATGTATGTTTGTGCTGGTCGTCCTGCTTTTGCATGGCCACGTGTGGGGGTCCATAAGAGTACATCTCTTATGAGTTTGTCCCTGCTTCTCCAGCAGTGTCCTGCATGTCTGGTTCGTCTAACTTGAATAGTTTTCGTGATAGGAGGCAGGTGGCCGTACAGTTGGTGTCTTGTGGGGTGTTGCCGTCAGGACTTGTTCAAGATTGTACGCAGCATTCTTGTGTAATTTCCGTCTAGCTTCTTCTCCAGCCGTTTTGTTAGCATCCATGTAGTGCACTGCTGCTCCTCTATAAGAGTGGCTTCTATAGAAGAGAATAAAACAGCCATCGAAAGATAACCATGACCATATGAATGACTTAAGTTGTTCAAAACATTAAGATGTAGGTGTATACAATATTGTAACAAAGGAAAAATTCAGAGATAATAAAAATCTATTATTAGCGTCTGTAAAAACTTAGTTAAGTAGAATTTTCTTTAGGACAATATAGTTTAGTTAGACTAAAAATTGAGAGATAAGCTGACAGCCAAATTGTCTGTTGGTGAATTCAAGTAAAGGTCAATTTTAAATATTTGTTGTTTTTATTATAAACAGTAAACAAAAAAACAGTTTTGGTAAACGCTAAGTATAAGCTATCTAAAAAAAAAAAAAAAAAAAAAAAAAAAAAAAAAAAAAAAAAAATGCTAAAATTCTTATTGTGTTAGAGCATGTATATGACTTGAGTTTGGAATAAAAAATAAAGACAGTATGGAAAGTCACATGACAAAAAATTTAAATTGAAAAATAAAACAATCCAACATACACATGCTCTCTATATAAATTATATTTCTAATTCATATGCATTTGTGGATGCATATTCAATTCACTTAGTAATAAAAAGATGGGATAATTCTAACAATCATTCTATCCTATCTGAAATGAATATTTAATTTATGATACACGTTTCTAAAGTAAATATCACTTGGATAATTTTCCTCTTTTTTTTTTATTAAGACTTTTTGATCATTTTACATGAGATTATATATATATATATATATATATATATATATGTGTGTGTGTGTGGTTAGGCAGCAGTCTTTCATTTAAGCATATTTGATTTAATAATAATTTTGTTGATAGAATTCTATTAAGATTCTATCAAGTTTCCAGACAAGTGTTTTGGTTTTAGGTTTGAACTGGTAGATGATTTTACCAAAATTGTCCTGAGTGCTTTCAAACCCTTCATAAGCCACAATCAGGTTGTTTGCAGGTGTAAAGAGTGTTTTTTAAAAAAAAGTCTTTAGGTTTTATATATGTGCATTTTAAAAATTTGATGCATCATTTGAGAGTTCAGAGTGTTTCAGAAAATTGATATTTCAATCCTTTCCCTGGATTGCTCTATTTTACCCTCGATACGTACCTTATATTGCTGAGTGTTAAGCAAGGAGGTATCAAGTACCATTTTAAACACTCAGCATTATAAAGTATGTATCAAGGGTAAAGTGGAGCAATCCAGGGAAAGGAGTAGCATTCCTCCCAACACCTCGGTGTAGTAGCTAATGAAAAGGGAGCCTCTGGGTCACCCTCAACTTTGGTCGCCAACTTTACTTATTAGCCAGAAGTGAAATGCAAACTTGGTGATAACTACTAAGCCAAACGTGCCTCCGACATGTATTACTGATTAGGTTACTATCACGCTTTTATTGCTTATTTGAAAGAGGAAGTATCAAACGTTTTTGCGCATTCAATTTAACAATTTAGTAATTTGTAACAGACAATAAATTAAAATTAACTGAGGAGAACTGGAGCATAATCAAAGAGCTTACAGGTTTAGCTCCGGTTTATATTGGGTGTGTGTGTGTGTGTGTGTGTGTGTGTGTGAGAGAGATGGACTCACCCATTGGTTTTGATGTATGAGGGCTAAACAGTTCTTGTCAGTTCTTATACCTGTGTCTCATGAAATTTCAAACCAGTCACAGATGGGGAGAGCCCAAGGCACAGTGGTCAACATACTGGACTGTGACATCGGAGCAAGCAAGTTCAAACTCCAGTCATGCTTTTGCATTCAATTTCATACTATTACCCTTACAAAACACCATCTACTAGCTATGGGTTAAATTGCATTATTACTGTTCTGCAAGGATGACTTTGACATCAAATAACCCACTTAGGTTGTCGAAAACAAAGAAACCAAACCAACTACTCATTTGCATGCAAATCCACTGATAGTATGTACAAGAGAGTTATCGGATGAATGAGCTCTCATGACCAACCTAGCTTTTTTCTTCTTCAATACTTTGTCATGTTCTTAATGACTTCACAGCAGTTTTTGCCCTCAAACCTTGAGAATTATTCACACACACACAAAAAAAATAAATAAATGTACGTGGCATAACAGTTACTAACTAAAGAAATGGACTTGGCAAGTCAAGTTCAAAGTTTAAGTGAGGTTGGTGTGGTGTATTTCACTTTCACACTAATGCCCTTTTGGAAGGTATTAATACATCTCTTCTCTTCCAACTAGTTATAGGTGAACAGTAGGGGAAAGTAGGTTTTTTTAAAACAACCTGTCTCTAAAGAATAAACTCAATTCAAAGCCAGGGGTCATGATGCGAGCAACTCCACCTTATAAAACCCTCCTTGCTACGAAATTGCAATGCCATTACAAATAAATTTTAGCTGCAGCTCTATGTCTTCAAAAATGCGTGTGCGGGAATATATGAGTTGTTGACTGGGTGTAGTCGAGAGCGATATGAAGGCTCCTTTTTCAATAGCTACTACACCAAGGTGTAGAGGAGGACACTACTCATTTCCCTGGATTGCTTCGCTTACCCTTGATCTGTACCTTATAATGCTATGTTAAGTAAGGAGGCATCAAGTATCATTTTTTTGAGTCTTTGGTATGACTCGACCTGGGATTGAACCTCGGTCTCCCAGACCATTTGTGAACATTACCACTGTGTCAATGAACTGGTCATGCCACACCAATAGTTCATTATATAACTGTCTCAAATAAAAAGAAATGCACTGAGATCAATGGAATAAGTAAAACAAGGAACAAATAAAATTGGTTGATTGATTTTTTTGTTTAATGGCTGTTAATGTAAGAGTTTGCGTTTTAGCCGGTATAGTTTTTTTGATTGAATTTTGCCTCCCACACCGGTTACTTCCGGGTGGAAGGTGCGGGAGGGACTTCCGGCTTGAATACCGGCTGGCGCGAATTCGGCCTTTTTCAAATCAACTGGCATGCGAGACTGACATTTTTCTTCTTGGGTCACTAGCAAGGCAAAAAGAGGTAAGCACATGAATTCTCTCGAATTGATTAGATTTAAATCATCACTTTTGTGGTGTGTTTCCTCTTTTGGAACATTTACGAGTGCATTGATTTTGGTTTGGTTTCTTTTGTTTAATGGCATATCAACTCTTTTTAGGTTATTTAATGCCAAAGCCATTCTCCTAGAAGAACAGTAGTGGTACTATTTAACCCATAGCTGGGAGGATAAAGGGGTTCATACCTTTCCCAAGTGTATTTGCCCGAAAGTGAACGTAATAGCGCGACAGGAGTACGAACTCGCATACTACGATTCCACAGTACATCACTATAACCATTACACCACGAGGACACCCCCCTGCATTTATTTTGTTTCAGTTTTCACGTTGAAGAGTGTATAATTGGACAACGTGCGCATTTTATGCCTAACATGTGTGCAAATAAAGATATACAACTTCATCAGTACGAGACTCTTGTCTTTGATTTCTGACCCCAGTTGCTGCTGTTACAATGGCCTTTCAACCTTTGTGGATTATATAAGGTCAAAGCCATTCTTGGAGAAGAACAGAAGTGATACTAATAAACTTATGCATTAGTCCAAAAGTAAATGACTGGAGTTCAAATTTGTTTCCTACAATGTTGAAATCCAGAACATTAGCCAGTACACCAAGGGAACTTCCACTGAACAACTAAGATGTAAAGAGAGACAAACATGAATCAGAGAGAAGACTATAGAAATTATTAAACAAAAATTAACGTGAGTAAAGCAGTCACATGGGTTCATGTATATTGAGACACCCTTAATACCAAGTATTTCTTCTAGAACCACTTGATGTACATCTGATAAAGAGTCCAGTCTGCTCTATTATTTACGCATTGTTGAGAAACATGTTTAATCAGCTCATTCATCCTAATTAAAGATCACCACTTAAACTTTTTCCATATGATCTGAAATGGATCAACCCTTTTT
This sequence comes from Sepioteuthis lessoniana, assembly GCA_963585895.1. Taxonomy (NCBI): domain Eukaryota; kingdom Metazoa; phylum Mollusca; class Cephalopoda; order Myopsida; family Loliginidae; genus Sepioteuthis; species Sepioteuthis lessoniana. The sequence goes on from OY757947.1 coordinate 15,663,782, forward strand.
AATGTACTTTTTTTCCTTATAAGAGAAGGTAAATGAACAAAAATGTCAAGTGAAACAAAAAAAAAAAAAAGGGGCGGGGAGTAAAAAGGCAAAGGCAAAAAAAAAAAAAAAAAAAAAGGCAAAAGAGAAAAAAAAGGCAGAAGAGAAATAATAAAAAAGGCGAAAGAAGAGAAATGAAATAAGAGATAAAAAAAAAAAAAAGGCAAAAGAGAGATAAAAAAAAAAAAAGGCAAAAGAGAGATAAAAAAAAAAAAAAAAAGGCAAAAGAGAGATAAAAAAAAAAAAAAGGCAAAAGAGAGATAAAAAAAAAAAGGCAAAAGAGAGATAAAAAAAAAAAAAGGCAAAAGAGAGATAAAAAAAAAAAAAAAGGCAAAAGAGAGATAAAAAAAAAAAAAAGGCAAAAGAGAGATAAAAAAAAAAAAAAGGCAAAAGAGAGATAAAAAAAAAAAAAGGCAAAAGAGAGATAAAAAAAAAGGCAAAAGAGAGATAAAAAAAAAGGCAAAAGAGAGATAAAAAGGCAAAAGAGAGATAAAAAAAAGGCAAAAGAGAGATAAAAGAAAAAAAAAATGCAAAAGAGAGATAAAAAAAAAAAAAAAAAGGTAAAAGAGAGATAAAAAAAAAAAAAAGCAAAAGAGAGATAAAAAAAAAGGCAAAAGAGAGATAAAAAAAGGCAAAAGAGAGATAAAAAAAAAAAAAAAAAGGCAAAAGAGAGATAAAAAAAAAAAAAAGGCAAAAGAGAGATAAAAAAAAAAAAAAGGCAAAAGAGAGATAAAAAAAAAGGCAAAAGAGAGATAAAAAAAAAGGCAAAAGAGAGATAAAAAGGCAAAAGAGAGATAAAAAAAAGGCAAAAGAGAGATAAAAGAAAAAAAAAAATGCAAAAGAGAGATAAAAAAAAAAAAAAAGGTAAAAGAGAGATAAAAAAAAAAAAGCAAAAGAGAGATAAAAAAAAAGGCAAAAGAGAGATAAAAAAAGGCAAAAGAGAGATAAAAAAAAAAAAAAAGGCAAAAGAGAGATAAAAAAAAAAGGCAAAAGAAGAGAGATTAAAAAAAAAAGGCAAAAGAAGAGAGATAAAAAAAAAAAAAGGCAAAAGAAGAGAGATTAAAAAAAAAAGGCAAAAGAAGAGAGATTAAAAAAAAAAGGCAAAAGAAGAGAGATTAAAAAAAAAAGGCAAAAGAAGAGAGATTAAAAAAAAAAGGCAAAAGAAGAGAGATTTAAAAAAAAAAGGCAAAAGAAGAGAGATTAAAAAAAAAAGGCAAAAGAAGAGAGATTAAAAAAAAAAGGCAAAAGAAGAGAGATTAAAAAAAAAAGGCAAAAGAAGAGAGATTAAAAAAAAAAGGCAAAAGAAGAGAGATTAAAAAAAAAAAAGGCAAAAGAAGAGAGATTAAAAAAAAAAAGGCAAAAGAAGAGAGATTAAAAAAAAAGGCAAAGAAGAGAGAGAAGAAGAAAAGGCAAAAGAAGAGAGAGAAGAAGAAAAGGCAAAAGAAGAGAGAGAAGAAGAAAAGGCAAAAGAAGAGAGAGAAGAAGAAAAGGCAAAAGAAGAGAGAGAAGAAGAAAAGGCAAAAGAAGAGAGAGAAGAAGAAAAGGCAAAAGAAGAGAGAGAAGAAGAAAAGGCAAAAGAAGAGAGAGAAGAAGAAAAGGCAAAAGAAGAGAGAGAAGAAGAAAAGGCAAAAGAAGAGAGAGAAGAAGAAAAGGCAAAAGAAGAGAGAGAAGAAGAAAAGGCAAAAGAAGAGAGAGAAGAAAAAAAGGCAAAAGAAGAGAGAGAGAAGAAAAAAAGGCAAAAGAAGAGAGAGAAGAAAAAAAGGCAAAAGAAGAGAGAGAAGAAAAAAAGGCAAAAGAAGAGAGAGAAGAAGAAAAGGCAAAAGAAGAGAGAGAAGAAGAAAAGGCAAAAGAAGAGAGAGAAGAAGAAAAGGCAAAAGAAGAGAGAGAAGAAAAAAAGGCAAAAGAAGAGAGAGAAGAAGAAAAGGCAAAAGAAGAGAGAGAAGAAGAAAAGGCAAAAGAAGAGAGAGAAGAAGAAAAGGCAAAGGAAGAGAGAGAAGAAGAAAAGGCAAAGGAAGAGAGAAGAAAAAAAGGCAAAGGAAGAGAGAAGAAAAAAAGGAAAGGAAGAGAGAAGAAAAAAAATGCGAAAAAAAAAGAAAATAAGGAAATGTAGGAAAAAAAACAAAAAGCAAGAAAAAAAAAAAAAAAAAAAAGGAAAAGTTTTGGAGGAAAAACAAAAGACAGGAAAAAAGGCAGAAAAAGAAAAGGCGCATAAAAGGAACCAATAGCGGAAGAAAGAAGGGTTGGGAGTGAAAAAAAGGACAGTGAAAGAAAAAGGGAAACAAAGGAGAGTCGGGATAAAGCAAAGTGGGCGGTGGGAGTAGTCAGGAAAAAAAACTATGAGAGTGAGAAAAAAAGGATAAGGAAGAAAAAGTAAAAGGATTGTTCCATTATTGTACTGCTCTAAATTGTTCAGTGGGGTAACAAGCACTTCCCCAACCAACCCAATTTTTTAATGTACTAGGGAATTAAAAAAAAAAAAAAAACAGAAACAAAGAAAAGTTTCTCCTCTTTTGAGTTATGCCGATGACAAGTCAAATGATTCAGCTTTCTTTTTAAACAGAGGTTTCACCAGCACCTCTATCTACACTACCTCCCCATCCCAGTTTGAAATAAAAGTCATGTACAAATCAATTCAATTTAGTTGTCTGAAGAATAATGTTTCTTTTCCTTTTATTTTTAGACTATTTTCGAATTTAATATTTTTTCTCTGGTATTGTTTCTTTTATTTTTTTTTCTTTGTTGTTTCTGGTGCCTTCTTTTTAAGAGTAACACAGGCAACAACATGATATAACGCTTTGTACAAATCTTCATAGACTATCAAGATAATACCTTTTTATTTCCGATACATAACCTCATTCTCATTTTTTTTTCTAAATATTTCCTCCAACAAATGATTACATTTTGATTCCACTTTTACAAAAAGACAAGGTGTTATTTTATTTTCGGTATGAAGATACTGATAGACTTAAAAAATTTGGATTTTTTTTTTTTTTTTAAGACAGATCCACAAATATAAGAAACAGGTTGAGAGAGTAGAGACTGATATATTATAGGAGAGATGCCTCAATTAGGTAACCCGTCTAGGAGAAGGAAAACTGAATTCAAATCTGTTGACAAATTGATGATTGCGTGTATAGTGGTTATCGTTGTAGAAAGCGGACTCGGTGACTCACATTCAAATCCTAGATGTGGCTGTTTGCATTTCATATAGTGCTAATATAACACCCTAAGGGTAAACTAAATCCAACTATTCTCCTCTATTCAGCTATGGGGGAATAGTAGGGCAGTCTCTGGGATTTCAACCTGCAGCAATACCACCACTACTGAACTAAAGAGAATGGTCAAAGCAATGTAACTTACATGAAAGTGCTCACGAGGATGTAAACTATTTGGGACTTTGCCTACACATCAAGTCGTGCTGACAGCACAAATTCCCTTGACACTCATCATCTGTCCCTATTGTCCATTGTTCCAGGTAGGTTCTCTAAACTATATTTGGTGTCCGCACAGAGCTGTAAGTCTGCTGGTCGGTCATGTGTCTGAGTCCATAGAATGTATCTTATGAGTTTTTTTCTTACTTCGGCAGCAGTATCCAGCATATCTTGTTCATCTTATTTTAATAGTAAAAAGGTGACAACCATAGTACAGGGCGACTTGAAGGCTCCTTTTTCAATAGCTATGACACTGAGATGTATGTTAGGGCGCTCCTCCTTTTCCTAGATTGCTCCACTTTACTCTTGATACGTACCTTATGTTAAGTTGAGTGTTAAGCAAGGAGGTGTGAAGTACCATTTTTTGAGTCTTCAGTATGACTTCTGGGATTGAACCCAGGTCTCCCAGCAAATATTCTACCCACTAGGCCAATTTTTTTTTTTTTTGTCGCATTTGAAAATAAGTTTACTTGACTTGTGAAAAATGCCGCAGTTTACTTCATATTTAAAAAAAAAAAAAAAAAAAAAAAAAAAAAAATTTTACAATAAAAATTCAAACTTATTCTATTTTTAAAATTCCTAGGTGACTTCCAAGACAATGATCTAAATACTCTAATGTATCAATACCCATTTTAAACAATTTTTTGTGATCTTTCAAGCCAACTTTATTCAGTGTAACCGCAAACAATACCATTTTTTCAAGAATTGTCGAGACAAAATGAAAAGATCAACTGAACTGTAATGTGTCCCTTTTGTTGTTTTTTTTTTTTAATTATAAAATAAATGTTTAAATAAAACTATACTCAGTGATGAAGTACTAAAGTTTGGAAGAAAGAAAAAAAAAAGCATTTGTAATTAGATAAGTTTCATTTGTTATAGTTGCAATTTTGGGTAAAAAAACAAAACAAAAAAAAAACAACAAAAAACATACCTATTAATTACAAACATAGTATTTAGGAAATCATTTTCTAATCCCTTTCTTGAATGCATCAATAAATTTTGACGTGATTTTAAAGTATACTATGAACAAGAAAAATGTCCTCATTATGCAGGGTGACAAAGTGCTTCTGACGTTTTGTTTTTTTCAACAAAGATTTATTTATTTATTTTTAAGAAAGACAAAAGTCGTTTGAAAATGGCTAAAATTGTCACTGACTCATGTTAGTTTACTTATAGCTGTTCAAGACAAACACTGAAGTCAGAAAGAAACAAGCTCAATAAATATACTTATGAACACTTCAAACACACCATGATGTCATTGCTCTGGTGCTCCCTCTCTCATAAAAAAGAGATGGAGAGAAAAGCGACAGATGAATGGGAGAGACTGAAAGATGGAAAGGAGAGCAGGATAAACAGACAAAAGAGAAAAAAAAAAAAACTTTGAATTATCTCTGAAGTGTCACCCAAATTTTTTAAAAGTTTACAAAATCGTTTTTCAGAGACCATAATCATTTTCATTATGAAATAGATAGATTTATCACAATTATCATTTTTAATTTTTCAGAGTAAATTTATATTTGATAAACAAAGATTGTAAAATAATCAACCTGCACAATCAGCTGTGGCCATAGAATACATCCACAGTACCTCAACAGAGACATAAGATACCTCATCAACAAGTGTCTTGGATATGGCTCTAAACTGCATCTGATGGTAAAGCTTCTATTCTGGAGCTTTGGGAAATGTAGAGTACCCACTATTGCCATTACTCCCAGGTCCACTGACCTGGAGTGTAAGTACATGTCAGGGTCCTATCTATGGGTTAAAAAGAACTGATTAATCATTTACTATCCTTGAAACTTTTTAACTACATACAAACAAATGATTAATGCTAATTTGAATTGTTAGTATTATGGAGCAGTGCTTGAAACCATTTAACTGTGTGTAAATGAATGAGTTCTGGTTGTTTAAAAATGCAAACTAAAACTATTCATTCACAAATCATGTTTAACATAATGTAGAAAATGGGATTTGGCATTAAAACAACAGAAATTGGTTTACTATAAAACCAAACCAAACTAAAATAATCAACTTTGATTCAAATCTTGACTTTTTACCTAACATGGGTGGGTACTTCAACTTGACAACTTTTAAAACTGAGCCTCACTCCAAGTCTGTGCACCTCCAACCCTAGACGGCTGGCTGAAAACCATACACACTAGAGGATGATACTTCAAATTATGAATACAATAGTAGCTTCATTTTTGGTTCCAGGGGATTTCCTCCCAGGTAGTACCTGCCTGCTCATCAAGTAAGGGCTGCTAAAAACCTGAGGCACTCTTGACAGGGAATGTCAACGGAACCAAGCAATTTTTGTCCCTGCTGGAGGCTTGCTTCTTGTAGGGTATCCCCACAGTAAATTCAATTTGTATCTCGTTTTGACATCGTAGGGGACTAAATAAATACCCTTTTCACCATTGTATGAAAAGGAGTCAACAGAAAATTCTTAAAAACAAAAAATGAACATGTCAAATTTGATATTGCCAATAAAAATTTCTATAATCTTTATTAAATGTAGTATTATGAAAATATTTGTATACAAGGTTCATTGGTTTCTTTGTTTAATGGCATGTCAACCTTTGTGGGGTATTTAATGCCAAAGCCATCCTTGTAGAAAAACAAAAGTGGTGCTGTTTTAACACACAACTGGGAGAAAAAGGATGTTTCCCCAAAAGCATTAGTCCAAAAGAGAATGTAATTAAACAACTGGAGTTCAAACTAGCTTACCACAATATCACAGTCTAGCATGTTAGCCACTAAGCCATGGAAATTTGCTTTATATAATTTTTTAAATTTTTGATAGACAAAATTCCTTTTTTGATCCTAGTTTCTTTAATAGCATATCAACCTTCATTGGTTATTTAAAGCTAAACATCCTTGTAGTAGCCATTACTCCACAGGAACTCCCATTCTTTAACTCAAACAGAAGATCAATGGATAATCTAATAGTTAAAAGATTGTAAAAAAGATAGTCATAATATGCCCACAGGAGGTGCCCGTGGTATAATGGTTATTGTCGTAGGAAATGGACACGGTGACACAAGTTCAAATCCTGGACAAGACTGATTGCATTTCATGTAGCACTAATATCCTTGGGAAAGGTATGAATCCAATTATTCTCCCTCCAGCTATAGGTAAATAGTAGGACAGACTGGGTTCTTCAGCCTTGGCAAGGCAACTAGGAGAAGGAAAACTCTGAATTCAAACCTATTAAACTCTGCCTAAAAATTGACCTTGTGTCATATCCTGCCCGAGCAGAGGGGTTGGTAAATAGGATTAAATAACCTATGAAGGTTGACATGCCATTACAACAAAGAAACCAAAACAGTATTAGAAAGGATTACTTGATATCACTGTGTGCAAAATTATTTGCATCAAGAATAACTACTTGAAGGTACAATTTGTTTTTGTTTTATTTTTTTTACCAATGATTATTTACTTCAAACCATATAATTGTTTGCAAAAAAGATTGACAACAACACTAAATAAGCCAACAAGTGTTGACACGCTGTAAAACCAACTATCTGAGATGGTTGCACATCCAAATAAACATCTTTTTCTTTGTGAATTTCTTGCATTCCTGTAGATATTTACAAGACAACTATAAATGGATACACATGTGCCCGCTGAGGTAAAATACAACACATTACAAGACATGCATGCATCACATTGTGGCTTGGTGTGGCTTTATACCTTGTCAATCATTGTAGGTTACAGAATGCCAAATCCTTTTTATACATATATATTAAATATTATTTGTAAACACATGTTCAAATGAGCCAAAGCTCTATTTTTTTTTGGACAGAGTTAAATGGTTTGGTAGGTTTTATGGCATATCAACCTTTGTAGGTTATTTAATGCCAATTCCATTTTTATGTAAAAAATCTGTTCTATTTAAAACAATTCAGTTTAGCATAAGGACACAGTTTAATTGTCAAAAACATTTCTATTTCAAACTATTAAAGCAGTTATTTGTAACAATTCAGTTAAGTGTAAATACTGTTTTAATGTCGAAAAACAGTTCTATATCAAATAATCCAGTTAAGCAAAAGCACGCCATTTAAATGTAAGTACGGTTTAATTGTCAAAAACATTTTTATTTCAAGCTATTCAGTTTACTCAAACAATTCAGTTTAGCATAAGTATACTGTTAGTTTTATTTAACCCATAGATAGGGCCCTACTCCGGGCTAGAGTGGACCTGGGAGTGATGGCAATGAAGGGGTACTCCACATTCCCCAAAGCTCCAGCACTGCTGGAACCTCACCATCAGATTGTTTAGTGTCATATCCAGGACACTGGTTGGCGGGGGGTCTTACCCCTCTACAGAGAAACAGTCGGTGTATTCTACTGCCCCAGCCAACTGGGCAAACAGAGTTAAATGATTTCATTTATTTCTATAGAATATGAATAATTCTATTTACTATTTATCATTTGTTTACCCACAGTTGAATGTTTTCAAGTATTGTTATGTATCACAATTCAATTAGTCATTTGTTTACACACAGTTAAGTGATCAGTTATATTTCAAATTAGTCAATTTAACACAAGTCATTTGTTTGCACACAGTTTAGATGTCAAACAGTTCTATTTGACCCATAAATAGGACGCTATCAGGTACTACCACTCTGGTAGAAAGTGGACCTAGGATCAATGGCAATGAAGGGGTACTCTGCATTTCTGAAAGCCCCAGCATTACTGGATCCTCACCATCAGATTGTTTAGTGTCATATCCAGGACACTCATCGGGAGGTCTTACCCCTCTGTAGAGATGCAGTCAGTGTATTCTATAGCCCCAGCCAACTGGGCTATCACATTGTGGTGAACATATTAAAATATTGCACAACCAAATAAATATGTCTGGCTTAGCAACTAATTTATTGCATATTCGTAGATATATAAATTACTCTACAACTATAAAATGAATACAAATGTGCCTCTTGAGGTAATATGCAACATACAAGACACACACGTGTCATATTGTGGTGAAGACACTAAAATATGAGATGCTACCAAGAAGTTTGTAAACTGTAAGTGTACAGTTTAACTGTACACTTAGTGAACCAATGGGAAAACATAAGGGACTACTTTGAAGGAGACGGTGGAAACAAAGTGCTATGAGTAATTCCCCCCCCCATTGTCAATTTTTTTTGTTATGCTTGAATAATACCTTTGTACAAGTTAGTATTGATCTAACCCAATGCCTGTGCAGGTAAGAGGGGACACATGGTTAGATTAATGTTTGTATACAGGTTGATTTTTATTGATAATTTCTTTTTCATCTTAAACAGAAGATCAGTAGACAACCTAACAATTAAAAATAGTAAAATGATACTTTGGAGCTATTGTAACATGTTTACCTTGGATGGATACTTTTGTGCTACTGCAACAAATTACATACTCTGCAGAGGATGCAAGACCCCTCCCCTCAAAAAAAAAAAAAAAAAAAAAAAAAAAAAGGTGGTAGAAGTATAACACTTAGCTGATTATACAATTTTAAAGACTGGAGAGAGTGGCATGCCCCTTTCTCCAAGTTCCAGTTAGAGTGATAGTATCTGTGAGAGTACCATCTATAAATCAAATAGGTCTATTTGAAAATGGGTTTGTTTAAATGGTACATCAACCTTTGTGGCTTATTTAATGCCAAGGCATCCTTGTAGAAGGACAGTAGTGGTACTATTTAATGCATGGCAGTTGGGGGAATAAGGGAGTTTATACCATTCCTAAGACTATTAGTCTGAAAGTGGACATAATAGTATGACGGAGTTTGAACAGGCTAACTACGATGTTGCTGTACAGTATTTTAGCCACTACACCATGGAGACTACCTTCTGAAGCAGCTGTACAGACACCTACCACCCATCTCGAAAATCATTCAAACTAGACAAGCAAGACATGAAGGACACTATTTGAGAAGTAAGGGCGAGCTCATAAGCAATGTACTCCTGTGGACCCCATCACACGGATGAACAAGGGTAGGGCAACCAGCTAGAAATTAACAGGAGCTCTGCACTGATACAGGATGTAGCATAGAAGACCTACCAAAAGCGAAGGACAAGAGAGATGAGTGACAAGAGAGGGTCTGGGAAATCCATGCCAGCAGCACACCATGATGATGATGATATTGCTTCAAGGAATCCTGTGAGCAAAATATCAAGTATAGTACTTTAAGTGTCCCAGGTATGACACTAACCTGTATCAAGTCAGAATAACACCGAGACTTCCTAGAAGCAACCATCTTGAGAAAAAATAATTACCAAAGTTCTGTTAGCATTCCTCCAGAGGAAACCTTTGCTGTTGGGCAAAAAAACCCAATCCTCACTTTTTTAAATGAGGAAAAGATGCTACCTGGAATGACTTCAATATATGTTTTCAAAAAACATATGGGGGGGGAGGTCATTGCATTCATGTACAAATTAAGATTTTATTCCCTAGTTTTACCTGTTGGTGAAAAATCACCACTTTCTCCAAGCAGCAAAGGTACTTACCAATGAACCCAGCCTTCACTTTTTTTAGATAGTAAAAAAAATACTACCTGAAAGGACAACTGGACTAATTTGCTTAAAAAACACACACACATATTTTTTTGGGGGGAGGGTCTTTGTACAAGTTACTAAGTTCTCTTACAGGCAGAGTGACATTTTTGTCACCAACAGTACATAGGCAGAGCAACAATTCTCATTTTGCAGTAGCTCAATGCAAGGTATTTTCTTATTGGCTGCTTGTTGACCAATTCAATTTTAATGTATAGAAAATAACTTGCTGACTCTATAAGGATTTTTAAAAAATTATCCACCAGCAAAAGAGTTAAGATTTTGTTCTTCAATTTTAAATAAGTCTTCGTAGAATTACCAGTTGCTAAAAATTAAATCTCCCATTTCTTAAAGCAGCAAGGTTACCGAGAATAAACCAAACACAATAGAATTTGTGAGCCGGGTGATTATTTCAAACTTTAGTATAAAATGATGCCTTTCTTATGAAAGCAGTTAACCAAACAAAACTGTTAATTCACTTACACTTGATCCTTCTTTGCACTGATGTTCTAAGACTCTCTGTTGGAGGTTCAGCAGTAAAACCTAAAGATAATGTAATTCTGATTCATTACACACCAGTTTAGTTATTTAAGCTCATTTGAAAAAAAAAAAAAAAAAAAAAAAAAAAAAATCTATTTGCTATTTTCAATTTGCTACTATTTTTAACACTTTGGAATGTACTGCTGCAAAACTGATTGTCTAAGAATGGTGGCGCCAGTATTAATCAAGGTATGAATTTAGACATATCATAGTCAACAAAAAAGTGTAGTGGGGGAGATGACATTAGACAAAAAAGGACAAAATATAACAAAAGGCAAACAAAAGACAAAAACAGGAGAAAACAAAAAGAACAAAAACCAAAAAAGTGAAGAAAAAACACAAGTAAAAAAAAAAAAAAAAAAAAAAAAAAAAGGAAAAAAAACAAATGAAAAAGAGAAAAAAGAGAAAAGAAACAAAGAAAAAGAAAAAAAAACAAAAAAGAGGAAAAAAAAACAAAAAAGAGGAAAAAAAACAAAAAAGAGGAAAAAAAAAACAAAAAAGAGGAAAAAAAAAAAAAAAGAGGAAAAAAAAACAAAAAAGAGGAAAAAAAAACAAAGAGGAAAAAAAACAAAGAGCAAAAAAAAAAAACAGAGCAAAAAAAACAAAAAACAAAGAGCAAAAAACAAAAGAGCAAAAAAAACAAAAAGAGGAAAAAAAAAAAAAAAAAAAAAAAAAAAAAAAGGGAAAAAAAAAGAGAAAAAAAAATAAACAAAATAAACAAAAGAGGAAAAACAAAAAAGAGGAAAAAATGAAAGAGGAAAAACAAAAGAGGAAAAAAAACAACAAAAGAAAAAAAAAACAAAAAGAGAAAAAGTGTGGAAAAAAAGAACCAGAAAACAAAGAATGAAAAACAAAAAAAGATAAAACAAAGACAAAATTTTTTAAATTTAGAGATTTTTTTTAAACAGAAAATAAAACAAAATTCTTCAATTATTGACAAGTTTCTTGCATATCTTTTTAAGTTAAAAGAAATACATTAACAAATGATTTAGAATCTGGGTTTTTCAATTTATTAAGGGGACATATAACCAGCAATTTCCCTCCAAGTAAATATAATATTACCAAAGACAAGAAGCAGTAAACAGAAAATAAAACTATCAAAAGTATGACAATTAATCCAACCCCCAAAAAGTTTTTAAAATTTTTAGATACTCAAAGACAATTTGAAGTCACCAAGAACATATTTCAACGTTTCTCAACCAATGCCCTTTTCATTTTCAAGACAAAAAGAGACTGATTGATTTATATAAAATTGAACAAAAAGACCAAATCCTCATTGAATAAAACTTCATAAAAGGAAACAAAAGAGAAACATAAAAAGGCTTTATGGTGCATTTACTTTTTTTTTTTTTTTATAAAAAGGTCTTTATTTCTTACGACAATCATTATTAACATCAATAAGAATCACACTACATTGACTGTCCTCAATCTGTCAATGAGAACAATGGATATAGAAACGATTTTTGCTGCCACCACCACCAGTGAAATTAAAGTAATTATAAAAAGTGAATTGTCCATTGAATGACTCATGGTTATTTGCCGATATTGCATACCAGTAACAAGACCACAATCAAGGTAACTTTCGATGAAAGGAGAGTAGGTTCTCAGATGCTTTTGAGATAAAATCCAAACCAAATCTAGTTTTACTGATTGATTTTAATGGCATGTCAACCAGCCTAGGATTATTTTATGTCTAGAGGTTACAGAATTGTGTTCATTGTATGTCTATATTTATATTTGATCCATAAGACCCTAACAAGTACTAAACCAGTCCAGATCAGAGTGATGCTAGTATATTATTGATATACTAATGCTAATATTGATTCTTGGTGAATGGGAATTTCACTAGATATCTTCTCTGCCACTAAGTATTCCCAATAATTGAAACTTAGTTATTTAGTAGTAACTATTCAGCAGAAAAAAATTCCCTAACAAAAAATAAATAAATGACTGAAAATTTACGCCAATTGGAATGGTAAATATATTCTGCAAAAACACCCAAAATTACTATTGCAATTATTTAATCAATAACCCAGATTTAAAAAATAAATACATATATAATTCAGTCAGTAATTAGGTTTATGCTATTCCTGCCAAAACAGCAATGATCAATCAACTCCATCAAATAGTCCTACTCCAATGATAAGCACTTTAAGAAATAACCATAATGATAATCAATTGTAATACTAAGTGGAGTCAAAAGTTATGCTATATTTTAGATACAGGGCCAACTTCAGGTGTGGGCCTAATTGGGAACATATATTGCAATGTGTTGTGTATACTTGATGAGCAAGGAGAGCAATAGATTCAGTGGGCTTAAGGCTGGCTCTGCTTGGATAGGTACAGGTTTGTGGTGCCTGTATCATATGACTGAAGCAGTTCAAGACATGAAAGGTAACTACTATGATTGATAGTATTGTGGTAGGTGGTGCACTGACACATTCTGCATTGTTTCATAGATGAAGGTGCAATGAAGTTTAATTCAGAAATTCATGCTTTACAAGTTTGAACTGCCATAATGCTGCAGAAGCAACTAAAAATATATTTGTTATGCAAAAAGTAAAGACAGTTGATCATAATACAATAAAGAAAGGGTTCAAGAAATTTTGCTTGTGTTGCAAGAACTGCAACAATCAGGTAAAGTCAGGCAGGCCTAAAGTCATGGATTTTGTGACCATGCTCCAAGCCATAGAGGTAAACTCAGAGAGTATGAGACAAGTTTGGCATCTCACAGTCCAGTGTGGTTCATGATCTTCCTGACCTCAGCAAAAGCATGTGGAGCTGCCAAATTGTACCTCACATTATCAAAATATAACAAAACTTAATTCAGCCTAGTAGAACTGAATGTAGGTGCATTTTTTTTTTACTTCATTAACTTATCTATCTAAAACCATTTCTCATTACATGATTGAGAGCAAACATTGTTTACTTTTTATCTTTGATAATTACCAGAAAACCTCGGTGAAGAAAATAAATTTTCAATAGTATGACTAAGATAAGTAATCAAATAGGTCTCACTTGTCAAGTCTCAATCTGTATGTAAATGTATTAGATACAAAATGTGTACTCAATAAAGATTAATGATTATCATTAGTCATTCTTACCAATTTCTAACTTTGTCTACATAGCATGATGAGTTGCAAGTAGGAAAAGCAACAAAAATAAGATGAAAGACTAAACAAAAAAAATTAACGATGACGACAAACCTTCATTTCAGAACTGGAAACCCATGAGAGGGGGTTGAAAAATTCATATGATGACACCTGTTGATGATTATTATTTTCTTTTTTTTTTTACTAATGGATCAAAGCACTGTAACACTTGAGGAAGAAATGTGTTGAAACTATGTTGAAAAATAAACCCCCATTTAGTCACATTCCATGAGAATATCTCGGTCAGCCAATAAACTTTTTAGCTGCCCCTCAAAGATCCAACAAGTAAAAGGATACACAAATAAGATAAAAGAATACTAGTTAAAAATTGATAAAGACTAGGGGTGGAGCTTGATAGGTTAAATAGAACTGTTCAGTCTTTTACTAGAGATTATTATTGATATTAAATAGAATTATTAAAATGTTAAATAACCATACTTGAAACCCTTTAACTGTGTGCAAACAAATGATTAATATCAAATAGAATTATTACTGCTGGGTAACAATTATTAAAATCATTTCTATGAAAACAAATGAGCTCCAATTCACTTAAAAATAATGTTACCTACGAACAATTTTGTTGTGGCCTGTTAGGGGCTAGAAAGAAGACACGGAAGAGAAAGTAGGTTGAAAAAGTGTATTGAATGAACAGAACATATATACAAAATAAGATTGTTAGTACAGCAAAAAGTGTCCATTTGAATTGTCAGGTTTGATTGCTGGGAGAAAGTTGGTACTTGTCTTTCATCCTACCGATCGAACATGTGTCGCATAAGGCTTTTTTTAGATGGGTCCAGATGCAGGGCTGTAGCTCAGACACTCCCAGCGGCTTCAAAAATACCTTGGACCCTATTGGCATTCCCCTGGAAAAAAAAAAAAAAAAAAAAAAAAAAAAAAAAAAGGTGCCTCAGGTGCCAAGTGATAAACCTAGCCTGTCCAAGAAGGTTAGAGCCTGAGGGGATGGCCTCCTGAGGCTCGAGGATGCCAGTCAAGATGCACCTCCACCAACTGCTACTAGAACCAGGACACACCCAAACAGATCTGTGTACTGACCAACATGGCTGACCAGAGTGTGTTCCAAACCAGCGCCTTCCAGAGCGTAGTGTATATGCTCGACTCTGCTGGAAGGAAGTCTTAAGGAGAGTAAAATAGGGTTAAGTATTTATGAAGGAGGAAGAGTTCATAATTGTGTAGGTAGGTCACAATAACAAATTTGCTTACAAATCATATATATAAATATATAAATAGAACCTGGCATTAAATAACCCATAAGAGCTTAAATGCCATAAAACACACCAAACCAAACCTAAAATGACAAATCATCAGAATGACCTCAACTGAAAGAAAATCTTTGAGTTGTCCAGGCTCTTTTTATTATATTTATCTCTTTTCAAAATCCCTCTTGTTCATCTGAGTAAACCTAGACAAAAGATGAACACAGGTATTTTGAGGAGCAATTATACTTGGCTTACTTTCAAATTAGGAGTCTATGTCATTGAATGAAAATTTAGTATAAGAGACCATTTTTGAAATCGGTGACCCTAAATTATCTATCATCATGTTGTGCCGCTAGCTCGGATATCTCTGACCCTCTCTCGCCACTTCTCCCTGTCATTCATCGCTTCTGGCAGATCTTCAGGGCTACATCCCGTATCCTCACATAGCTGCTGTGCGTATGTTCGAGCTAGTTGTCCTGTTTTTGCTTGGCCATATGCAGGGTCCATAGGAGTACATCACTGATGAGTTCGTCCTTGCTTCACCAGCAGTGTCCTGCGTGTCTGGTTCGTCTAACTTGTATAGTTTTTGTGACGGGAGGCAGTTGGCCGTATAGTTGGTGCCTTGTGGGGTGTTGCCACCAGGACTCGTTCAATATTGCTCGCAGCATTCTTGTGTAATTGCTGTTTAGCTTCTTCAGCCGTTTAGTTAGCATCCAAGTAGTGCATCCATATAGCAGTATCAATACAACTGCTGCCTGGAAGAAACTGCGTTTCATTTTATCGGTTAGGTCTAATTTCCATATGATTGATAGCCTATCTATTGCTGTCCATACTTTCGTTAGCCATGTGTCGATGTCTTTTTCGGTTGAGACGTTGTTTCTAAGGTAGGTGAATTTTTCTACTAGTTTCAGATAGGTTCTGTCTAGTGTGGAAATGTCGCCTGTTTGGTTATAAAGTCAACAAAATCTGTTGGCTATTACAATCATTGTATATTTTATGAACAGATGTGAGCATAAAAACCTTTTCAGAATCAAGTCAATACATTTGTCTTGTTCTTTATCCTGCATTCTAAAAAGGTAATAAGTATAAAGACAAAAATAAAAAGTAAACACTAGCTGAAGAACCAGTCTACATTGAGAATTAAGACTAGGATCATGGCTGGTTATATTGACAGTGAATTCTTTAAACTAATGTTGGTTGGTGTTTAAAGATATATCAAACTTTGTGGATTATTTAATGCCAAATCCTATTTTTCATAATATTTCTTTTAACACAGATAATTCTATTTAATATCAATTATTTGTTTGCACATAGTTAAACAATAACTTGAAACCATTTAACAGAAGTAATTTATCTATCAAGTATTCCTATGTAATATAAATAATTGGCTCACATCTGTATGGTTTTAAATAACTAATAATAATCCTTAGGAGGTGCCCGTGGTGTAATGGTTATTGTTGTAGGAAATGGACAATCCTGGATGAGACTAATTGCATTTCACATAGCACTAATACCCTTGGGAAAGGTATGAATCCAGTTATTCTCCCTCCAGCTATGGGTAATAGGACAGACTGGGTTCTTCAGCCTTGGTGAGGCAACTAGTCTTGGAGAAGGAAAACTCCAAATTCAAACCTGTTAAACTCCGCTTAAAAATTGTAATAATCCTGCCCAAGTGGAGGGGTTGGTAAATATGATAATAATCCTCATTAAATGATTCAACAGTTCTATTTGACCCATAGAGAGTGGTCTGGAGAGTAATGGCAATGAAGGGGTACTTGACATTTCTGAAAGTGAAAGCCTGCAGCATAGATGTGAGGAGGAATGAGTGTCAAATGCTGGCACTGACACCAGGAATTCAAGTAAAATTATACACAAAGGAGAAAGGGTTAAATTGTAATCAAACCCTCAGTTCATGCTCTGGTGTGCATATAGAAATACGCTTAACATCTAATAAGTTTCAACATTAACTCATATCTAACCTTTTACCAAATAATCATGTAGTCACATTAATGTCCTAAGCATTCTTCTTTTATCATCACATTTCAACAAGTTACTGGGTATCGCCCATCTTCCAAAATCCAATACATTAAAAATAATGTAGAAAGCCTCCACTCCAGTATAACCTTTTCAGCACTAGTATCATCTTTGTCGGTTCTTATTTTATTGTTATTCTAACAAAATGGCAGATGCTGCCTTTCTTTATATACTGCATATGTGGAGAAAAAAAAAATGAGAGAGAGAATGGATCTGACATTTAAATCCGAGATGCTCACTGGTGTCTGCAGAGGTGGTATGGAATCCTGCCATTCCAATTTCCAAAAATCTAGAATAACATGATCTTTAGAGAGTGTGAAAGACAACTGCAACTGATTCCTCAAAATTGTCTGCAAATGCTCGACTTGTTTAACTCTTAACATACCACTTATAGACTCACCTTATTTTACCAATCAGATTCAACATATATTATTGACAAGAGAATAAAATGTGTGTGTGCATGTGTGTAATGGTCTGAGTGTTCACAAATGGTACAGAAGACCAGGGTTCAATCTTAGGACATGTCATTTAAAAAAAAAAAAAAAAAAAAAAAAAAAGATTCAATGCCTCCTAGCTTAACACTCAGCATTATAAAGTATGGATAAGAGTAAGTGAAGCAATCCAGGGAAAGGAGTAGTGCCCTCCCCTACACTTTGGTGTAGTAGCTATTGAAAAGGGAGCCTTCAGATCACCTTCAACTACAGTCAGCCAACTCACATGCACAATATATATTATATTCACACACACAAGCCCTATGGACTGGGCAAATCCTTGATGGTATGCACAGATTCTGGTCCTAGAAAGAAGCATTCAGCACCCAATGTTTGGTTAATGGCATATCAAACTTTGCAGGTCATTTAATGCCAAATCCACCCCTTAAGAAAAATAGCAGTGGTACTACTTAACCTATAGCTGGGAAGGGGTGATAAAAGGGTTTATGCATTTCCCAAGGGGTTTTAGCCCAAAAGCAACAATATGTAAAGTGGCTGTCCAATAAATGTTGATAAAATAATTACACAAGATTATACTAGATTAAATGGAATGACTGCAGTATGTCAATTGACACACTAAGCATTTAAAAAACATTTTAGTGCCTTAGGTAATGACAGTTTGCTTAGTGCAGAGTATTCTAAACTAATGTTAATTTAGTGAATCCTCCAATAATCAGTAGGTGTGTCAGAAAATTAAGTCCAATCTGATTATTGAAATAAATAAAACTTAGTTTACCTTTTTTCCCCCCCTACTCAAAAATAGTCCACTCTAGTTAAAAAAAAAAAATTTTTAAATTTGAAAAAAAAAGAAAAAAAAGAGAAAAGAAATTCAGTGTGTTTCAGAATTGTAACAAAGCAACAGCTATTCAGATTATTCCTGATGATATTATCTAGTTTCTCTTTTCAGATTATTGCTGAAGAATAGTTGACATTTTGATATATTCTATCAAATATAGCTAACTCATACCTTGGATGATGTTGCAGAAGATCTATGCGAGAAAACATTAAAAAAACTTAATTTTTCAAGATTGTTCAACAAGATATAGAAGGAAGTTAATTTTCAGCACATTTCCAAACACAAGTTGGATTTTCAAGTTGGTTAACTTTGAAGATCATTGTACTTGTGAATATTGTAGGGCACTAGGTTACTCACTCTCTGGGCCTCTGATAACAATCCAAACACCCAAGAATGTCATTAGGGTTCAAGAGTCAGTCGGCCAGAGTCTGTCCAGATCTTTGCAACAGAGCATATGCTTTATGGCTTCTCTTGACAATTTTGGTTCATGTTTGAGACTAAATGGCTGCACATCCTAAAATGTTATCCTTTTACTGGTCAATATATGTAATTTTCATTATTCTATCATTTGTAGTTGATTATTTGTGCCCAATTATTGTTTTGTTAAAAAAAAAAAAAAAAAAAAAAAAAAAAACAACCACGTGTACACTCAGTAAACAAGACTGCAGTGAAAAAAAAAAAAAAAAAAAAAAAAATACATCGTGATTTTTATAGAGATATATGAAGACTACAGCATCAAATAACCAAATAAGAGTTGTTCTATAGAACTTACCATCAAAATTAACAGGTGATAGTCAATTTAAGATTTGATATTCTAAAATCCATAACAAAACAGAGAGACTTTTAGTAAGAATTAATTTGTATACATTAGTTGAATAAAATGAAAATTTAATTTACACACCAAATCATCTATGTCTTCCATGGTATAATGGTTAGCAAACTAGGTGAGTAGACCATAATTAATGAGTGATTTTTATCAAGTCCCACATACCTCTAAGCTAATCTTACTAAATGACATATCGAACTTTGTTAATATTAATCCTTTGTTAAAACTGTACATCTAAAAATTCACAAGAAACTCAGTTTTATTTTTATGATAAAAAGGGAAAAAAAGCTCTATTTTCTACTTAAGTGGAAGAAGACGTAAAACAATATTCACATTATTGATAAATAAAAAATAAACGACTTAAATAAAACTGAAATAAAAGGAAGAAAAAACAAAGAAAGAAAGCCAGGAAACTTCTAAAATAATGGCTCCTTTTAGATGCATGTCCAATGCTTAGCTTTTATTTGTCTCTGCCTCCCACCAGACATGACTTGACACAAGGTCAATGACCCGAAGGTTGGCTTAAAGTGGGGATTAGGAGAGGGGAAGGTCGGGCTCATGCCAAGGCTCGAACCCTGCTTGAAATGGGTCCAGGCATGGATGCCTGATCATAGCTTAAACTGGACAACGAGGTTCAGTGCTATACTTGCTGGTCAATGGCTGTTGTGCACCTATCCAACCAAAAGGCCGAGTGTTTATCCAAATAAATACAGAAAAGAGAGAAACAGAAAAGGATCAAAAGAGGCAAGAGAGAGATGGAAAACACAGAGAGAGAGAGAGAGAGAGAGAGAGAGAGAGAGAGAGAGAGAAATGAAGAGACAAAGACTGATATCAGAACGAATCAATGTAAACAAAAAGATAATAGTTTTCCTCATTAACATTCACAATTTCTTTTTCATCCAAGCTTGAGGGTCCAGAGAAACAATTTTAGATACTATTTATAGAAATTTTAATTTTTTTTTTTTTTTTTATTATTTAATCACACACGAATAAATATAAAAATATTTATTTAATGTAATAACAATTATCAAGAAATCATATGTTCATGAAAACATGTTCACTTATGCATAATGGATTTTTTTTTTTATATCTGAAATTGTAAATAAATTAAAATATCAAATCTTACAAGTTGAATTATTTTTTAACATTCTAAAGATAATCTATTCTTGAAGTAAACTGAGACGAGAGAGTTGCTAAAACAAACAGAAAATATAATTTTCGTTATTACAAATGAGTGCTGAAAAGTTCTTGGAGTAATGAAGAAGGGAACAACCATCAGTTTTTAAATATACACAGTATCCTACTATTTTCATTCATCACATGCCCAACATACTCGTTAAATCATGAATGTTAAAGTGTCTATTTAGACAATGGTGTAGACCAAACTACCCATTGGAAATGGATTATTTGAAGATTTGTCTTAAATAGATCAGGTTTTTGGATACATTAAGTACATTCAACTACTTGAGTTTCTTTTTGGGTTTTTAGATCTCCCAGTCCCTTAGGCTTATAAATTTACCATGAACTGTTTAACTTATCTATACCATTTCCTCCTTTTAACTGGGGTGATATTTTAAGTAAGTTTTCTTGCATAGAGTAATTGAAGTATTTTGGTGGTTGGGGTAGGAACGGGACAGATGATTATCAATATTCGCAGAGTGAAAGGGTCAAAGAGTGTGGTTAGCTAAGAGAAGCATCAGTTGCACAGAAGACAACTTCCCGTCCCAATCCCCCATAAAAACATTAGGGCCTTGTGCTTAATTGCAAATGTACGAATTTGTAATAAATACACATTCTTAACTACGATCTGCTCAAGTTTCTTTAACGTTTCACCCCTACAAACACACTTGTCGGTTTGATCAAGGTGTTTTCATCATCTCTCAAGAAGAGTGCAGAAGTTTCCAGTCTTAAAGGAAAAAAAAAAAAAAAAAAAAAAAAAAAAGGAAGCTTTTGCACACACCTAATATTTAAGCTGTTTCTCCAACAAGTGGTTTGGTTTGGTTTTATGGCATATCAACCATTGTAGGTTATTAAATGCAAAATCCTGTTTATACATACATACACATATATATATTTGAAGACACATTTTGTTAACATTTTTAAACAAGCTTGAACTCATTTTTTAGCACACAGTTAAATGTTTTCAAGAATTGCTATTAAACATCAATCATTTGTTTGCACAAATTTAAATAGATATACACGATATGTAAGAGATTAGTTTGATGTTAATTTAATTTTAACACAAGTTAAAACTAATTTGTTTTGTATGGTAGGATTGTTATTGTTTCTAAACAGCTAAATAGTTTCAATTATTGCTATCTAACACTAAGGATTCTATACAATATTACTTATTTCATTTGTACATTATTAAATGGTTCCAAGTATTGCTATGTATCACTAACAATTCAATTAAACATCAGTTATTTGCTTACACACAATTAAATGATCAAACAGTTCTATTTAGCATAAGTCATTGTTTGCATTCAGTTTAAATGTCAAACAGTTCTATTTGACCGATAGATAGCACCCAGGTACTACCACCCTGGACTAGAGTGGACCTTGGAGCGATGGCAATGAAGGGGTACTCTACATTTCCTAAAGTTCCAGCATTACTGAAGCTTTGCTATCAGATTGTTTAATGTCATATCGAGGACAGTCATGGAAGGGGTCTTACTCCTCTACAGAGATGCAGTCAGTGTATTCTACAGCCCTACCGCCAACTGGGCTTTCAAACAAGTGGGTACAACATGGTTAACAAAAGAATAAGTTTTAATTGTCCTAAAAACTAAGATAATGACGCCTCAAAATTATCGATATGTTAAAATTCGTGGTCTTTTTGTGTGTGCCTTTAAATTAATGATACATTGTAGTTATAAAAATCTTGAAATCAAGATACTCCCTGAAATGTGCTAAATGAATGAACAAATTTTTAAAAAATTCAAGTGATTTTCAACTCAAAAATACTAAGATAAACGGGGGGGTCTGTGTTGGTACTCACATAATCTATATAATGATTTTAGCGTCTTCTGCGCTCGTATTTTCATCTCATCTCAACTGTTTACATGCGTATCTCATAGTATATGTAAAACATAATTATAAAAAGGTATGCTGTAAGATGTTTGCGCCTTCCTTCTGATAAAGTTGAGTGGGACTATTCCACTTTTACTTGGTTGATGATATTATCATCATCATTAAATTTCATAGGATATTGGGGCTGTAGGATAAACCGCCTGCACCTCTGCAGAGGAGTAAGACTCCTCCCCCACCAACGAGTGTCCTAGATATGACACTAAACAATCTGATAGTGAGGTTCCAGTAATGCTGGGGCTTTGGGGAATGCAGAGCACCTCTTCATTGCCATTGCTCCAGAGTCCACTCTGGCCTGGAATGGTAGCACCTGATCGGACCCTATCAATGGGTTAAATAGAACTAAACTGCATACTTATGCTAAACTGAATTGTTTGAATTAGAACTGTTTAACCAAACTGAATAGCTTGAAATAGAAATGTTTTTCACAATTAAACTGCATACTTATGCTGAATAGAACTGTTTTGATATTGAAACTGTACTTACCCTCAACTGAATTGTTTAATATAGATCTGTTTTGGCATTGAACAGAGTGTAAACAAAATCTATACGTATACTAAACTGAATTAGCTGAATGAGAACTGTTTGAATAAACCGAATAGCTTGAAATAGAAATGGTTTTCAACAATTAAACTGCACTCAAGTTAA
Organism: Sepioteuthis lessoniana; assembly: GCA_963585895.1. Lineage (NCBI taxonomy): Eukaryota > Metazoa > Mollusca > Cephalopoda > Myopsida > Loliginidae > Sepioteuthis > Sepioteuthis lessoniana. The sequence goes on from OY757947.1 coordinate 15,686,575, forward strand.
ACTGAATTGCTTGAAATAGAACTGACTATTTGTATAAAATGGATTTGTCATTAAATAACCTACAAAGGTTGATATGCCATAAAACCCAATCAACCAACAATCATGTTGCTATATATCTTAGAATTCAGCAAATCAGTTCTTCATTATAATTTTTTCAAAATAAACTGATGTTACCTTTATTTTTCAAAGCAAAGCAATGCCAATCAGAATTAAATGTTCATTCTGGTCATATCAAAGTACATTGTTTTCTTTTAAAGAAAAACTCAAGAGATTTCTAGTTTATTTTTGTAGACAATAAACCAAAAATATATCAGTGACAGTGTGTGTATGTGTGTGTGTATATATATATATATATATATATATATCTCATCATGTCACGCTATCAGCATGGATATTCTTGACCCCCTCGCCACACTTCCCTATCGTCTATTGCTTTCAGCAGATCCTCAGGGCTACATCCTGTATTGGCACAGAGCTGCTGTATGTAGGTTCGAGCTGGATGTCCTGCCTTTGCTCATCCATGTGACGGGGTCCACAGGAGTACATCACTTATCAGCTCGTCCCTACTTCTCCAGCAGTGTCCCGCATGTCTGGTTCGTCTAATTTTGATTAGTTTTCGTGATGGGTGGTAGGTGTCCGTATAGCTGCTGCTTTGTGGGGGTGCTGTCTCCAGGACTTGTTCAGTATTGCTTGCAGCATTCTTGTGTAATTGCCGTCAAGCTTTTTCTCCATCCGTTTAGTTAGCGTCCATGTGGTGCATCCATATAGCAGTATCGACACGATCGCTGCTTGGAAAAAAACTGTGCTTCAGGTCTGACTTCCATATGACCAAAAGCCTATCGATAGCTGTCCATGAACGCACATATTTTTTTGTCCAACCCCTCTGCCACAAGTGGGATTTGACAACGTCAATTTTTAAGTGGAGCAAAGCAAGTTTGAATTTAGACTTACTTTGAGATTGAATTACCTAATCAAGGCTAAAGAACCCAGTCTGCGTTACTATTTACTCATATCTGGGGTTAGCGGAGTGAGAACAGATGGATTCATGCGTTTCCCAAAGGCATTAGTGTGAATTCAAATACGCAAACAGCCTTGTCCAGGTTTTGAAATCGGCTTGCCGATCATATTTTTTATAATAACCGTTATGGTAACCACGCCTCAGAGTCCCCTCTCCACGTAATGTGAAGTACACATACATGTGTCACACGATATCAAAAAAAGGGGTTTTAGACGTGCTTTGACTAATGGAAAATTTGGTGGAATAAATCTGTTGAATGCCAAAGTGACTAATTTGAAGAAAATTAATGTTTCTTTCATTGTTCATGTGTTTTGATAAATAAATACAGCTTCAGTCTTGATACTTCTTGAACACACGTATATTTCATCCTTAGAACCAACAGCAAATAATTATATTAAATATTCAACGATTTTCAGTGTAATTAAAAATGGCAAATTGCTTTTTAATGAAAAAAAAATTAAAATTTTGGGATGACTAACCAAATGTAATCAAACATTAGTCGCTGACTCTAAATACAACCGAAAGGTAATTATTATTGAATTTCCAAACAAATAGAAAGTTGTTAGGGGATTCATTATTGTATCTATTTGCCCTTGGTGTAATGGTTATCGTCGCAGGAATTGGACACGGCGATACGAGTTCAAATCCTGGACTGAATGCATTTCACATTGCACTAATACCCTTGGGAAAGGTATGAATCCAATTATTCTCCCTCCAGTTATGGGTAAATAGTAGGGCAGACTAGGTTCTTCAGCCTTGGTGAGGCAAATAGTCTAGGAGAAGGAAAACTCTGAATTCAAACCTGTTAAACTCCGCTTAAAAAATTGACCTCGTGTCATATCCTGCCTGAGCAGAGGAGTTGGTAAATATGATATGGTCAGATTTATTGCATGACCCCTGATGCATATATGACAGTGGTACCAAAAATAGCAAGAGTAGTCCTCTTTTTGGAGTGCATCAACACTGTCATTGACCCTCCACCTTTGAGTGTAATCAAAGAAGTCCTACTGAAGAAAAAAGGTCCTTCTGATTATTAAGTATTCTCACCTAATACTTATAATTTGCAAGGAAGAGTCCCCTGGGTGTGGTTGCTAATGTCCTGAACAGCAACATCGTAGTATGTGAGTTGAAACTAGTCTAGGAGAAGGAAAACTGAATTTAAACCCGTTAAACTCCGCTTAAAAAATTGACATTGTGTCATATCCTGCCCGAGGGGAGTGGTTGGGTAAATATGATTATTGTATCTATACCAGTAAGGTTAATATGCATTCACATTAGTTCGTGCTGAAAGTACACAAATTTGTCAAGTAGTAATATATTATACATGTAAAAAATATCCACACCTTTTGTGATTGTCAACTTTTGGATCACTCGATAATTACAAAAAAGGTGTGAAACAAATTTATCTAAAAAGGTCTTTTTTTTTTTTTTTTTTATTAATTTAAACATGACAATCTCCTCTTCAGAAAATAAATATGCATTTATATAAAGACGGTTTTTTTATTTGTTTGGTTCGGTCTTTTTTTTTTTTGCAATTGCATAGGCACAAATACACATTTATTTCTCTTATAAATGCATTGGTACATATTAATTATGTAGGTGTGTGAACAGAAATATAGATAATATGCAAAATGAGGTGCCCGTGGTGTAATGTTATCGTCGTAGGAAATGGACACGGCGTTACGAGTTCAAACCTGGACGAGACTGATTGCATTTCACAAAGCACTAATATCCTTGGGAAAGGTATGAATCCAATTATTCTCCCACCAGCTATGGGTAAATAGTAGAACAGACTCGGTTCTTCAGCCTTGGTAAGGCAACTAGTCTTGGAGAAGGAAACCTCTGAATTCAAACCTGTTAAACTCCGCTTAAAAGTTGACCTTGTATCATATCCTGCCCGGGCGGAGGGGTTGGTAAATATGATAACATGCCAAATGAATGATGTTTAGCAATCTCGTTCCACATGGTATAGCCTTCGTGATCAACTGTATTCATTATGAGTTCCCTGCCAGATGAAGTAAAGCTTTATATGTTAAGATAACTTAGGCAGAGCCAAAAGGTACTTGGTAACCGTCAGTTCCTCGCTTGTGCGTTCATCAGACTTGAGCACTCTCGTGGGGAATTTGCCGGCTACCATATAAGCTGAAACGTAATAGGTCTTCTCAAGAATTGAGGACTCCTAAAAGCCGATAACGTATATGTAAAAGTTTTACGCAAAAATTCCTTCACTAACGCAGATGGCTCCGGGATAAGATATCTGACGTACAGTCAGCTGGGTTTCGATCCAAGCTTGATGCATCTCGCGTGTCTAGCCACACTAAAGAGTTGTGATACAACGAAACAGTGTGTGTGTGTGTGTGTGTGTGTGTGTGTGTGTGTGTGTGTAACAAAGCCTGGTAGTATCGTGATGTACTGCTAAGACGCTCGAAGTTAGCGGTAATGATGTTTCAACCTCGATACCATGACTTAACCTAATACTTTGTTGAAAGCAACATTGCTGAAAGAAAAAAGATCAGAAGACACCAGGAAAGACTAGCGAGAGTAGAGAAAGATCATCACATAGCATGATGAAGGTTGGTAGCCCAAGTGTGTATATCATAGTGGTTTATGATATGATACATCCTCATTGTTCTGCAATACCACAAATCAATTTTTACGTCACGAAAAAAGAATTATGATGCTCCAAAGATGGCCTGAAAAGAGGGAATAATGAAATTATCAACCTACTCAAATCTGCAAATGAATCTGAACCGTTCACAAACATACGTTGTTGCTGCGGAGGCAATTTTGCAAGCATGTCAGAGGAAACGAACAGGTCTATGTTTTGTCTACTCTAATATATAGTCTTTAGTCGATGACGTCAGAGATACATTCCAAAAACACAGATATTGTACGATTTGGATGCTGTGCGAACAAAACCCTTTTAAAAAGACTCAAAACAATTACAGACTATAGAAATGTAACAACTTATGCCGAGTAATACTACTTTTTTGGTAATCAAGTGCGTATGTACTCTTTGGAGATTGCTTACGTCCGATAAGTGTGGCTGTTGGAACGAGTGACTCCACACTCTTAGTTTGGTTTTATGGCATATCAACTATTGTTGATGCCAAATCCTTTTTTCATGGGGGTGTCCTCGTGGTGTAATGGTTAAAGTGATGGACTGCGGAATCGTAGTACGCGAGTTCATACGCCAGTCGCGCTATTACGTTCACTTTCGGGCAAATACTCTCGGGAAAGGTATGAACCCCTTTGTCCTTCCAGCTATGGGTAAAATAGTACCACTACTGTTCTTCTAGGAGAATGGCATTAAATAACCTACAAATGTTGATATGCCATTAAACAAAGAAACCAAACCAAACCTTTTTTCATACATATAAACAGTTCTATGTCAAACAATTCAGTTTAGCATAAGTACACATTTTAGTTCTATTTGACAAATAGATAGGACCCTATCAGGTGTTACCACTCTGGGCCAGAGTGGACCTGGGAGCGATGGAAATAAAGGGCTACTCCGCATTCCCCAAAGCTCTACTATTATTGGAGCCTTACTATCAGATTGTTTAATGTCATATCCAGGTCACTCGTTGGGGGAGTCTAATCCCTCCGCAGAGATGCAGTCGGTGCATTTTACAGCCTTAGCCGACTGGGCCAAGAAATTTATTCTATAATTGCTATTAACAACGAACGTATAAACGAATGGGCATTGTTCGGTAGATCGTTATTCGACCAATGACTAAATATATGTGGGGGATGGAATTAAAAAAAAAAACAACAAAAAACATAAAAAATTAAATAAATCCACAACTAACAGTTTCCCCTAGAAGCATCCGAGAGAAAGCGAAATCTGCGCGTGCCCGGAAAGATGGGCTTTCTGACGACAAAGAGGAACTCTCGTAAGCTATATAAAGCTCGGTTGGAAGAGACGCAGCTTTTTTCTCTCCTCTGCTTGTAGGGAACGTACGTGTCCGCCGTGCCCCCAACTTAGCAGCGCATCGTATCTCCTACCAGTAGCAGCCTCTGTTGAACATACCACTGAACACGGAGACAATGCGGACCCTCAATTTATAATTTGCAAAAGATAATTCCCGCTTGTTCTTCAAACGCCTTGTTTGGAGGAGCCCGACTATTTCTACTGCTCCAGGAAATCATTCCTTACCACAGAATAGTCTTAAACACCCCCAAAATAAAATTAGAGTCTAAAAGGTATCCTTATCTTTTTCTTTCGATCTTTAATTCACTTACAACTTCAACAAAGAAACAAGATAACAAATGAATGGGGTAAGAAGGAAAAAAAAAAGGTCAGATTTCGAACCTCAGAATATCTCAACCCAACAAAAATACCAGCAATTCACCTCAACTTCGATAAAACCTTTCATATGCTCCGTACATAAAGATATCTTGGTTTACACGTTTATTTCTATAACCAATATTTCCCTTTAATATTTACTTAACACAAACACACACTTCAGCTTGAAAAAAAAAAAAAAAAAAAAAAAAAAAAAAAAAAGTTCCCATCCACAAAAATTTTTTTTTTAAAAATAAATAAAAATAAAATAAAGTAAACAATCTAGTCACCGCTGAATAATTATGGAATTTTGAAAAATTTAATTTCACTAAATATAAATACTTAAAATCTGAGCTGAGTGTCTAGAATATCATTTTTTTAACATTGGAAAATAACGATAAGCCAGCAAAATTGTCCTAATCTGCTCACGAGAAATTTGACCTGTTTTCGTTACCTTTGATATTTGGGCAAGTTCAGGGTTAATGAGAATAGGAAAACTACATTTTGAGACATTCCCCTTCCCGCTCCAAAATCCAGGTTTTTAACCTTGGCATTTAATGGGGAAGTAAAGGAAGTCATATTGCAAGACTCAGAGAATATATATTCTAGGTAAGTTGATACTGACCCACATTTGAATATCAGTTTACAAAATAAATAAATAAATAAAATGTACCAAGATTTGCAAACTATAATATAAACTAATTTTTCATTAGTTTTGTTGAAAAGTAATTACTGATGACGGAAGTTGAAGTTAAAGAAAAAAAATTGTTACAAAGAGTTATAACAATTTAATTACTTTCATGCCGACTGATTTATAGTCAAGTCACTGTGAATATACCGGTTCCCGCAAGATCACCGAATTTAACCAGCGATGAGGTTGTTTAATACTTAGATGGATGACCACTTAAGTAACAGCAATTACTGTAAGCAACTTGAGGCCTGTGTGCCATAATTAAGTAAAATAAAGTTGGCGATCGGGGTCGAGAGCGACCGGAAGGCTCCTTTTTCAATGGCTACTACACTGTGGTGTAAGGGAGGGCGCCACTCCTTTCCCTGAATGGCTCCACTTTACCAACGCCTTCTACTCGATACGTATCTTAGAATGCTGAGTGTTAAGCAAGGAGGTATGAAGTATCATTTTTTGAGTCTTTGGTATGACTCGACCTGGGATTAACTCTGGTCTCCCGGGCCATTGGCGAACCCACAAGGCCTTAACTAAGTAAAGCTTAGTGAATTACATGTCATGCTTAAAGCACTTGTTCCAGCGAGATTAGCGAAGTTAAGCAGCGAAGAGCCTGTCTAATTTTTAGATGGATGACCACTTAAGTAGCAGCAGGTATTGTAAGTAACCGGAGACCTGTGTGCCACATCTAAAAGTTTAGTAAATAAAAACTTTCATGCCGATTCATTTAAAAAGTCCTGCCGGCGAGGTTTAGAATATGCTGACTGTATCTTCTGAATAAGGGTAAGACCCCCACCCACCCAAGAAAAAGTGGTCTTCTTTATAGGACACTAAACCTTATCCAGTGGTGAGGCTCCAGTTCTGCAGAGAGTGGAGTCACTCGTTCCAATTAGTGTGTGTGTGTGTGTGTGTGTGTGTGTGTGTGTGTGTGTGTGTGTGTGTGTGTGTGTGTGATCAAAAATTAAATAGATAAAATATAAAAATACTAAAACTTTTCTTTCCGAACACGAGTACATGCCACATTTCATATGGCCATTCTTTTTCTAAATAAGTATAATAGTCAATCTTCTTATACACCCATTTTCTGTCTGATGATAGCAGAAACAAATGAAACTCCGAGTAATGAAAGGAATAATACAGGATCTTTTATTTTATGATTGATATATAAAATCATAAACCTGAAACGTAATAGGTTGAATACCACGGATTGTTTTTTTTAAAAATCTTCCTGAAGAATTTCAAGTTTTCTCAAGAGTCTTAAGAACCCTATATTATCCCAAGCGCTTTCGACCATTTCGCTGGTCATTTTCGGGGGTCGTGTTAGGTCGGGTCGTTTGTTTCACTAAGTTTTATATTTATTCGGAGTGGCATATATATATATATATATATATATATATATATATATATATATATATATATATATATACACACACACATACATACATACACACACAGCTTTCAGCATATTAGAGTACAACAGGTCAGTTAAAGATGTAAACAGTTCAACTACTTAAACCAATTTTGTTTCGTGATGAAGGCCTGTATAGAACCAGTCACACTTTGTGGATAAACTTTCGAGAATGGTGTGCCACAGACTATCCCGAACACTTCTCAGGTTTTGAATTCAGATTGTTTCTTTCTCCTAGACCGATAGCCTAACCAAAGCTAGAGAACTCAATCTATCCAAGTATTTATTCATATTTGAAGAAAGAAGAGCATAAGCGCAACAAAACAACACTCAGGATTCGAACTTGGCTGTAGATTCATTTCCTTACGATAATGTGTGTGTGTGAAGAAAGATGAAAAGAGAGAGAAAGATGACAAGAGAGAGGGATAACTTAGTATATAATTAGATATAAATTTATACTCCAAGGTGAAAACTATCTTCTAACCTACACAGATAACTTTAAAAAACTAGTATAAGATTCAACTTTTCTCGATTTTTATTAAAAAATAAATAAATAAATAATAAAATAATTTTAATAAAATAAAATAATAAAAATAAATAAATAAATAAATAAATAAAAAAAAAAAAAAAAATAGATGTTCTCTATGACCTACATTTATGCACCAAAGCAATGCAGTTGAACCATTTTTAGAAACGGTATTTTTTTTTTTCTATTTAAGAAAAAAAATTAACTGCTTCCTGCGAATCTCTTGAAAAGAAAAAAAAAAGATAATTGATTTTCTTGGTGCTGTATTTTTTTCCGCACAATTTGCAATTTTATTTTAAATTAAGACAAAATGAACAGTCAATTGGGAAGCCAAGGTTCATCACACACATACAGTCTTTATTAACTCTTTCCAACTTAAAAGAAAATGCTCTCACTCACCGATTCTACTACTCTCGTTAAGCATCTTGGGCAGAAGTAGCCTGGTGGAACCCATCTCCCTCCAGGTCTACTATTGGTTTGAAATCCGTTTTCCTTCTCCTAGACCCGTTGTTATATCAAAGTTAAACAGACTAGTCTGCCCGATTATTTACTTACAGCTGAAGGTTGAATAATTGGGTTTATGCTTTTCCCAAGGGTATTAACGCTATGTGAAATGCAACCAACCTCGTTTAAGATTTGAACTCGGGTAACGGAGTCCACTTCCTACGAAGAAAACCCTTACGTTACGAGCGCCTCCAAGAACTACAAAACAAAAGTAATGGAATCCCTTCATCTCCGTCCGAGGAGGTGCCCGTGGTGTAATGGTTATCGTCACAGGATAAGGACACGGCGATACGAGTTCAATTCCTGGACAAGACTGATTACATTTCACATAGCACTAATATCCTTGGGAAAGGTATGAATCCAATTATTCTCCCTCCAGCTATGGGTAAATAGTAGGGCAGACTAGGCTCTTCAGCCTTGGTGAGGCAACTAGTCTAGGAGAAGGAAAACTGAATTCAAACCTGCTAAACTCCGCTTTAAAAATTGACCTTGTGTCATATCCTGCCCGAGCGGAGGGGTTGGGTAAATAGGATCCCTTCATCTCCGCCATTTGTTGTTTTTTTTAAATATACACTCTTATATATAAAACCTAATTAAATAGTTTCTATGTTCAATCTCGTCAGCCGTATCTTCAGCCTATTATAGGACTCTACTTTCTCCAAGGTCTGTAAGAGAGTTTAATTGGAATTCTACCTTGTTAACATATTGGTAGTTGGTTTGAATTCAAATACTCTGATTCTAAACTGAGCACACAGATTTTTGATCCAGTATCAAAAAAAAAAAAAAAAAAAAATTCCAACGACCCTGACTTTGCTTTGGCGTAATGAAGGGGTACTACTTCAGGCTTGGAATCCCCGGAACAAGCTCACTTTAGTTTTAGCTCCGTTCTGCCTTAAGATAACTTAGTTGAGCGAGATCAAGGTCGAAAAAAGCCAGTAGATTATTAATTAACAACAACTCATGAGCAACTTTACTTCATCGATGGATATTTGATTTTTTTTGGCTTTCGCTACCTGTAATGGTGACTTATTCAAATACAATTTTCTATACAGGAATAACTTGGTGAGCCTCAGATGGAATTACTTCACTAATTAGAATCCAATTAATGAAGCAAAATATGACTTGTAAACAGACTAGGGATAATGACCATTAAATTTTAGAAGTAATTAAAAGTTCAAAACAAATAACATGTCGCAAAACAATTCTTGCTTAATATGTCATTTTGTACGATTTACGTGCTAAAACCTTTTTCACACACACGAGAGAGAGAGAGAGAGAGAGAGAGAGAGAGAGAGAGAGACACACACAAAGTCAAAGTAAGTGGATAGTAGGGTGAATAAACGCTATCATTTCCTCATTAGGCTGTGATTTCTGGTTATTCACTCTCCCCACCAAAAAAGAATTGAAAGTAAAGAGATTGCTGAAGATTTAAGAGAACATGGCCAGAAGCTGATAGTGATTCTAAAAAACTTTTCAGAAAATTTCAAAAAGTAGAAAATATTGATTTACATATCTAAGGTTCCAAGGAAATTAATTTGAAAAAGAGTTTAGGAGTGCTTAGCGTAACTTATCTCCGTAGAAAATGAAATTGACAACCCAAGTTCAGAACTTGGACGAGGCTGTTTGCTTTTCAATTCGAGTTGGGAAAGACATAAATCCATCTATTCTCCCACAAGCTGAGTTCTTTAGCTTTGGTTAGGCAACCAATCTAGAAGAAAAAACTGAATTAGAATCAGCTTTACTTCATTTGAAAATTGACTGTGTCGCATACTGCTCATGGTGGTTGGGAGAGGTTGGGTAAATACATATTTTGAAGAGGACCAAGGTGCCATTGCCCAAGATGGGCTTCTTTTTTGTTAATGGACTAATACTTTACAGATCAACCCAGTACACTTTTCACACAAGAAATTTATAATTTTTTTAAAACTACGAGAGAAAGAGAGAGAGGGGGGGGTAACATTAAAAGAAAATATGAAGAAAAATATATCATTGAAAATTCAAAGATACAGACTGTGAGATTGAACTAATCATGTGACTAATACTATTGAGTTTTACAGGTGACAGACCCTTGTCAAAACTAACAATGAGTGTAACAGCTGTTTATCAATACTGTCTCAGCAGGTTAAATAGTTATGGGGGAGCGGTTTGCCCAATAGTTAACTCACCCAATCTATTGATTAGTTCCAGTCCAAGTTGATAATGGAAGCAACAGCTTTTTGTCGGATTAAATTAATTGATTTTTAATAGCATGTCAACTGATTTCGGGTTATCTTATACCTAGAAGTTAGGGAATCGCCTTCATTGAACATTCATTTAAATTCTTTGTGTAGTTGTTTCTTGAGCATTTTTTTTTCTTTCCACACAGTCCTATCGAATAAAATAATTTTTGAACAGATAAATTAGGTGCAAAGAGGGATTAACAACAACAATGTGCCCGTGGTGTAATGGTTATCGTCGTAGGAAATGGACACGGCAATACGAGTTCAAATCCTGGACGAAACTGATTGCATTTCACATAGCACTAATACCCTCGGGAAAGGTATGAATCCAAATATTCTCCCTCCAGCTATGGGTAAATAGTAGGGCAGACGAGCTTCTTCAGCCTTGGTGAGGCAACTAGTCAAGGAGAAGGAAAACTGAATTCAAACCTGTTAAACATCGTTTAAAAATTAACTTTGAGTCATATCCTGCCCGAGCGGAGGGGTTGGGTAAATAGGGATTAACAACAACCATAATTACTAATAAAATACAACAATCGCAATAAAAGACTGTAATAAAAGTCATGTGACATAAAAGAAAAAATAGATTTTAAAGTCGGGAACTTTCACCTTTTCGCTTAAAGGAAGCACTTTATGTATTCTCTATGGCATATCCGAATTGCCAGTATTGCTTTTATGGTTTGTAATCATTAAATAACATAAAATAGCATTCAAACTGGGAACCTGTGTACTAAACAAGGCCAGTACTATGGTCTCATGGGCACCCCGAATATATGATACGCCCCCAATCTCTTATACGGGGGCCCACTCAACTACATGTCAATTTTCATACAGTAGTATTCATAGACAATATGAAATCTATCCCTTCTAGGCTCCCAAGTAGGCTTGAGTCCAACTTCGGTCGGAAGGGTTTGGTGGTAGTACGTGCCTGCCTTGGTGATATCTGACATCCACCATATTAGAATATGATACAAGGCAGTTTTATTATGGGGTCATCGAAAAGTCGAAACTCATGCAAAGCAGGACAAAAATTCTTAGCCCCGTCAGCATTGCCCTTATAGAGCGCCTCAGGTACCAAGCAATAAACTTAGTCCTGCAAGCAGGTAAAAGCCTGGGAGCGAGGATGGCTCCCCGAGACCAAGTGTTAAAAAGCCAAATTCACGGCACGAATACCGCGATGTACACGTACCTACCCCGAGTCTAACAATGATCTCCTACATTTGAAACTACTGTCTCATAGGTATTTGCAGTACAGACTGGGTGGAAACTATGTCTTTGAACAGCCATGCCATATCATTTTAGCTGAAAAGAGCATGAAAATTCTAGAATAATTTTTTCCATGGCGCCAGTAAATTTCTAGTTTGAGAAAAAAAAAAAATGTCTGCCATAATTAGAAATTCCATTATTTTGAAAGTTTCAACGCAAAGAAGAACGCAAGGTGATCTATACCTGCGTTCTTCTTTCTAGTAAAGCAGTTAATCCTAATTTCTCTATTGCCCAGTCAGCTGGGTCTGTAGAATACACTAACAGCATCACTACAGAGGGGCAAGACTGACCACCAATGAGTGTTCTAGATATGACACTAAACAATCTGATGGCGAGGTTCCAGTAATGATGGAGCTTTGGGGAATACGCAGTACCTCTACACTGCCATCTCTCCTAGCTTCACTCTGGCCCCAAGTGTTAGCACCTGACAGGGTCCTATCTATAGGTCAAATAGAACTAAACTGTGTACTTATGTTAAACTGAATTGTTTGAATTAAAACTGTTTGACTAAACTGAATAGCTTGAAAAAGAAATGTTTTTGACAAACCGTGTGTTTATGCTAAACTGAATTATTTTAAATAGAACTGTTTATGTGTATAAAAATGGATTTGACATTAAATAACCTACAAAGGTTGATATGCCATAAAAACAAACAATTTCTCCAATCTCTCCTAGTAACAAAACTATTATTTTTGTCACTCTTCGTATGCACACCAATTTCCATATCTCGATACTGGTTTGGTTTTATTTTGTTTTATGGCACACCAACCATTGTAGGTAATTAATGCCAAATCCTTTTTTATACATATAAAACTCCATCTTATGTATTTTCTAACCAAGTGTAAAAATGACAATCAGAATATTATATAACACACACAGGGCAAGTACTGCACCCTAGTCTTTTCCAAGAATTGTAAATTCCTTAATCAAAAGAATTGGAATATTGAGATCATCCAAATCTTCTGTAATTTTATACAATTACCTTATCAAAACCGATTCCATGGATAGATACAGGTACACATTATAGGGTGCTGAATATCCGAGCAGCAGCTCCCAGTTTGGCACATGGCCATAAGTGTTGTGCCTCAACATAGATTGAACTCACTCAACTTTGCAGCCACAAGTTCACCTGGCTCATTTCATATTTAAGACACAGCGGCGTGAAGAAGGTAAACCGCTGCCCGTGGTGACTACTTAGTATATTTTACCCCATCACAATAATGTCTAACGTATTTTTTTAGGAATGGGACATACCAATTATTGTTCATGGGTAGGGTATACAACAGTTTGGCGCGAGGCCAAATAGAGAGAATTTATTACCTGGATGAAAATCAGCCTTTAAAATCATGGTTTTACCAGAGATTGAATATTGATTACAACGATGAAAAAAAAGGTAATGTTCATAAAAAAAATTAATCAGATTTGACGAAATTTTATGGTTTAATTAATCTAACGGCATATAAACTCCTTGTGGGTTATCTAAAGACAAAATTTGATTCATTTGTTAGATTGTAATCATAATTATATTTTCAGTGTCCTATTGTCTTTTTTGCTTTTAGTCTATAATCATTTGTTTGCAGTTATGCAATATCAAGTATTCCTGCTTAATACAAATAATTTCCAAGAAGCTGATTATAATCTTTAGTAAACATTTTTTGTAATGTTCACATGTGCATAAAAAGAAATAATTGACAGACAAAAGTCTAAGTATTTCATTCCAACCGAAATTAATATATTAAACCGAAAAGACAAACGAAAGATTGTTTCTGTCTGTAACATTACAGTCTTGCATAGAACAATAACAGAATCATTTTGAAACAAGAGTGCAGCGGCCAAGCTGTTACTGAAGTCGGTTGGTTGTTTCGGTTTTATGGCATATCAACCTTTGTAGGTTATTAATGCCAAATACATTTTTATACAAATAATCAGTTCTATTTCAAACAATTCAGTTTAGCATGAGTACACAGTTTAATTGTCAAAAACATTTCTATTTTAAGCTATTCAGTTTAGTCAAACAGTTCTAATTCAAACAATTCAGTTTAGTATAAATATGCAGTTTTGTTCTATTTTACACATAGATAGTACTCTATTAGGTGCTACCACTCCAGGCCACAGTTGACCAGGGAGCGATGGCAATGAAGGGAGCTCTGGATTCCCCAAAGCTCCAGCATTACTGGAACCTCACCATCAGATTGTTTCGTTTCGTATCCAGATATGTGGGGGGGGTCTTATTCTATAGCCCAAGCTGACAGGGCAAATTACTTAAGTCTTTCTCTCAAAGAAGTCCACTCGACTAATTTGTCCATACCCCTAACAGCACGGTACCTCTGTTTATACGATCTGAAGGTTTGCCCTTTTCGTTTACTGACGATCAACGTTCAAACGTTAGTGTCTCACTTTATTCCGATATAACACAATTATAGCCTCAAGAACTATTTCTAATACAAATACTGTGCATACAGGTCATATGGTTTCATGTATTTCTTTCTAATGCTAATAATTTTCAAATAGAGCTGGAACCTCGCCATCACATTCCGGTCAGTCTCATACTCAGGACACCCTCTTAAAAAAGAAAAAGAATCCGCTTTGTATATGCCAATTAGTATATTGCATTCATCCCAATAATTTAGTGTGAGATTTTGTAATTATCTTTGCAACATTTATTGGGTAGACAGAAGTGAGCACATATTATAAGATGCTAAATGCTTCTACTTGATATCAGTGTAGTATCTATGCGCTCAACCAAAGATCAAAGTGTTGTTTCCCATCACTGACTAGTATCAGTTTAGTACCTGTGCGCTTTATTTAATTTGGTAATTCCAAAACTATGGACTGGGTAATTGCCAAAGTTGCTAAGATTGCTCCGGGTTCAAAAATCCTTATAGAACGAACTGCTTAAAATGAGCCAATTGACATATTGCCTTAATTCCAATAATCTAATCTTACGCAATTACCTTATGAAAATTTATGCAGTGTAAAAAAAAGCCTTGCCTAAAATTATAAAAACCCTGGCACCAACTCTGTATTCAGATTTCAAAGAGTTAAAAAGTAGACAACTATAATGTATGGACAGATAGTTTCCGATCCCTCTTTCACAAAGATAAAAATACGGCTGAGGTAGATGAACAGATACCATTCTCTAATCTCAGCGACAAGACTGGAAAAGTTAAATTTGTATGTATGGATATTTATTCATTTATCTTTTATTGTTCCAATTAATTTACATCCCCTCAGTGTAGTATACAACGCATCTTCAATTTATTGACAGAGGATATATATATATATTATATATATATTATTGACACACACACACATAATATAACATATTGAAATGACCTAGGCTATTTTTGGTTTGGTCACCTCAAATATCGAAAGTCTGGGTCACCTCCATCAGTCTCATGCAGGCATCGGACTACTCCGACTCTTTACTCGGCAAATGAGGAAAGGTGCTACTGCAGAATTTGAATCACCCAGGACTCACTTTGTTCATTAGACATGTCTTTCACAAAGATGAAATGAATGAGGGATATGAACAGATAGACTACACTACTCAAATACAAAGCCTAAAGGTTTAAGAGTTTGTTCACAGTTGCAAGATAACGTTGTCGGTTTCCGAGAGAAATGAGCCAAATAATCTTCATGTTTAATGTGGATCAGACAAAATTAAATTACCCAACAAGAAAAACGAAGTTTGTTGATGCCGGGAGCATGATTAGTCGGAGCTCCTCCTCTCGAGATAAAAGTGAATGAGAAAAATATTTGAAGCAATTGTTTTGAAATGTCGACTGAACGAATAGACATATGCTTTGCTAATCGTGTCTTCTCGGTGAAAACCCACGAGTCACGATTCATTCTTTCTTTCCTTCCTTCCTTTCCGCCACTTATTTCATTTTTACTACAGGTTGTTGCTGTTGCTAGGCCGGCTGTTCCGAGAAGGCCAACCACCTTGTCTGCCTTCTCTTTTAGCAAGTAAAGGAATTTCACACACTCTCTCATATATATATATATATATATATATATATATATATATATATATATATATGTGTGTGTGTGTGTGTGTGTGTCACACACTTCTAATTCTCTCTTTATGAACATCTACTCTCTCTAATCTATGTGAGAGATTCTAACGAGAGAGATAGAGAGAGATTCTAACGAGAGAGATAGAGAGAGAGAGAAAGAGAGAGATTCTAACGAGAGAGAGAGAGAGAGAGAGAGAGAGATTGAGAGAGATTCTACATAGATATATTGAGAAAGGAGATTATTATAAATATATCTTTATAAATCTCTCAATACGGTTTATATACAATATTTACACGAAGCATGTAAAATACACGTTTGACCACATACATATAATTAAGTCGCACATATCCACCGTGATCTTCAGTGTATGTAGGACTATTTGTTTATATATATATATATATATATATATATACACACACCTCTTTACGTTTGATTGGATTTGTATACATTAACACGTAAACGAGGTGATAAATAAAGAAGACTAAATACGGACACTAGGGTATTTCTTTCTCTATTTAACCTGAAAACGAAACTGATGTCAAAAGGTTTCTAGATTGTGGGAATTGTAAAACGAAGCTGGATTGGGGGGGGGATAAAAGGTGTTTCTGTGGAAGAATTATTCAGCGAGAAATTAATCTAAAAAACATCATCTAACAGCCTAAGTTTTATATATATATATATATATATATATATATATATATGTGTGTGTGTTCTTGAGTCAGCCGACATATTGATATTGTTTTTCGTTTTATCCTCGTAGAAACAGTGTGCACCTGCGCCATCAAATAATTCTCCCGCCTTCTCTCAAACTAGACGCAGGCCACCAACTCATTGAGCAATACTTTTTGGTAAGCTTTCTTAGGATAGTTTCGATAGAGAAAAGGTACTCCAGTTAATATAACCCAATCTTTTTGTTATATATATATATATATATATATATATATATATATATATATATATATATATATATATGTGTGTGTGTGTGTGTGAAAGAACAAGATCAATAAATGTCAGATTTACAACGAAGAATAAATATGACTAAAAAGCTGTCATAAAATATTACTTTATTCATTTGCATGTTTAAATAACCAGTTTTTGTTTTGTTTTTAATCAGCGATTATATATATATATATATATATATATATATATTTCTCTAATGTGGTCGTGCAATCAAACTTGACAGTCTCGTGAACCAACCGGCAACGTTAGTCTCGTCAATCAAATTACTTACGGTTACAGCAGAAGATGGGCATAGCATTATAACGTTAATACCCTTGGAAAGGCATGAATACAACTATTCTCCCTCCAGCTATGGATAAATAATAGGGCAGTTGGGCTCTTTGACCTTGGTATGACAACTGATCTAATAAAAGAAAAAACAGTTGTACAATGCTTAAATTTTGACATTGTGTCATACTGATTAGGGCGGAGGGATTGGTTTGGTTGGGTTTTATGGCATATCAACCATTGTAGGTTATTTAATACCAAATCCTGTTTACACATTAAATATATGATTTGTACACACATTTTTTAAAAAAGAACCTAAGCTTTTTTTTGCACACTTAAATGGTTTCAAGTACTTCTATCTAATACGAATCCTTTAACATGAATCATTAGTTTGTACAAAATTTAGCGGTTTTAAGTTTGCTAAGTAACAGTAACGATTTAACATCAGTCCTTTGTTTGCACACATTGAAATAGATATATATAGGATTTGTAAGTAAATAATTTGAGGGTAATTTCATTTTTACACGAGTTAGAACTAATTTGTTTGTACACTAGTATGGCTATTATTTCTATGCAGTTAAATGGTTTCAATTACTGCTATCTAACACTTCTAATCAATATTAATCATTTGTTTGCACACTGAAATTGTTTCAAGTATTGCTATTTAACATGAATTATTCTATCGAACACGATTCATTCATTTGCATACAGTCAAATGGTTCCAAGTATTGCTATGTTATACCAATATTTCAAATTTCGGCACAGATAAAGAATTTCAAGTATAGCTATTTAACACAAACAGTTCTATTCAACATTACTTTTTCTTTTGTACACTGTTAAATGGTTCGAAGTATAGCTTTGTATCACTAACAATTCAATTAAACATCAGTTATTTGTTTACACACAGTTAAATGACTTACAGTTCTATTTCTAACAATTCAATTTAGCCTAAGTCATTATCAGGTGCTACCACTTCGGATCAAAGTGAACATGGGAGCAATGGCAATGAAGGGGTACTCAGCATTCCCTAAAGCTCCAAGGCTGGAGTCTCGCTATCAGATGGTTTAATGTCATATCCAGGATACTTGTTTGGCGGGTGGAGGGTGGGTCTTACGCCTCTGCAGAGATGCAGTTGGTGTATTCTATCGCTCCAGCCGACTGGGCTGGGAGGGATTGAGTAAATACATACCTACAGTTATAGCAAGTGGAAAGAGTCAAACTAAAAATCAAACTTAACATCTTTTTAAGATTAAATCAATCTTTTTTAAAGCCTCGGCTTCCATCAGATCACCGAAATTAAACAGTGGTGTACCTGCTCAGTATTTAGATGGGCAACCATCTAGAAACAACAGGTACAGCGAAATGTTTCATAGGTTGTATATATTTTATACCAAGGACGGATTTGAGAAACAAGAAACGAATTGTATTCTAAAAATAGCTCAAACCAGACTGACCGACGCCAACTTCCTTTAGACTAACAAACAATTTGATAACAGGAAGTAATGAGAGAGAATTAGAGAAGGAAAAGGAAAAAAGAGAATAGAGAAGGGAGGTTTTAGAAAAAATATCTCTTAGACAAGAGAAGTGGTCAATAGCAGAAACTACAGTAACGTGGCAGTAACGTAATTATTGTCAGAAAAAAATTCCTAACTATACCACATCTGTAACCTGTTGCTCATTGAATGCTAATAATATGTGGAGATTGGAAAAAGAAAAAGAAATAAAAAGTGTAGAAATTCCCCAGATGCCCCAGACAAGAAGTAGGAGCGGCGCATGCCCAAAGAAAGGATCGTCTCTGCGCTAAAGAGAAATTCTCCCTCACTTAAACGGTACCTCTCAGACTGTAAGGAAGCTTTTCCACTCAAGCTGCAAGCAGTGCATGCTGATCGGGTCTTATAGTCTGACACTTAGCCATGTCTGCTGCTTGCAAGCCGACACTGTCGAAATAAATATTACTGAAAACAGCCACGGGACATAACCACAGACTTTAAACTTATCACCCACCGAAAACAAGTAATATTTTTCAACGCCTTGTTTTGGAGATGTTTTCAAACAGTCAAGGAAAATATTCCCACGCCACAGAATAGCATTATTAAACCCAGAAATAATGTTTAAGTTGAAAGGTATCTTCGTCTCTTCAGTAGTTCTTCTGCAGCCTTTACAAAGAAAACGCCAATGAGTTACATGGGATAAAAAAAAAAAACAAAAAAACAAACGGAGTCAGATACAATAACCAATCTACGAAACTAAACCAAATAACCGACCAAATCTTCTGGATCCCCACCCCACATTCTATATATATATATATATATATATATATATATATATATAAAGATAATTTTGTTGCAACTCACACTTCTTTGTTATTGTTAGATTCTTTTATTGACGCTTCTTTTCGCTTGGAATTTTCTTTCGCTACTTTTCAATACAAACTCGTTAGGCATACCCACCAACAACCTTCACGCGACCCTACAACAACGGTAAGCAATCTTGAGGCCTGGGTCAAAAGTAAGCAAAGTTTAATACATAACTAATGACTGATTAAAAAATGACTTCGTGTAATAAACGGCCCCTAATATTTAGCCATAAAAAGGTTTTATTATATATTGCATGTAACGATTAGCCTCTAACTTTTGCCCATGCTAGCCCACAATTTTTTTTTCTTCAACATCCACATACTTTCAAAAGTTTAATACATAACTAATGACTGATTAAATAATGACTTCGTGTAATAAACGGCCCCTAATATTTAGCCATAAAAAGGTTTTATTATATATTGCATGTAACGATTAGCCTCTAACTTTTGCCTATGCTAGCCCACAATTTTTTTTTCTTCAACATCCACATACTTTCAAAAGTGTAATATAACCAGAATCAATGCAATACCGTAAACAATGTAGTCTAAACTTTAACATAGCCAACTATTAGCTGGTTGCTTGTTTGGGTTTTATGGCATTATGTTATTTCATGCCAAATCTATTTAGTTTATACGGTTCTATTTGAAACAATTCAGTTTACCATGAGTACATAATTTAATTGTCAAAAACATTTCAATTTCAAACAATTCAGTTCAAAACGTTCTAATTCAAATAATTCAGTTTAATATAAGAATAGTTTTTGTCCACACACAGTCAAATGTCAAAACTTTTCTATTTAAAACAATTCAGTTTAGCATAAGTACGCAGTTTAGTTCTATTTGACCCATAAATAGGACCCTATCAGATGCTACCACTCCAGGCCACAGTTCAGCTGGGAGCGATGGCAATGAAAGGGAGCTCCGCATTCCCCAAAGCTCCAGCATTATTGGAACCTCACCATCAGATTGTTTAGTGTCATATACAGGACACTCGTTGGGGCGGAGTCTTACTCCTCTGCAGAGGTGCAGTCGGTGTATTCTACAGCCCCAGCCGACTAGGCAAATAGATTACTATGTTTACTTGAATATTTCAAACATACTAAAACTCCAGCACAAATAATATAATAATTACTTATGTAATTGATTAAGTACTTACGAGTGGGGGGGGGATTATTTACTTTTTTTTCCTTTTTGACAAACAAAATCTCACGAGACAGTCCTGTAAGTTCTGAAAGCTCAGATCATAAAGTTTTTACTTATCTTTGTTTACCATTCCTATTTATACATATATGCACAGGTGTTATAAATAGGAAACAATGTTTAAAACAAAAAAACAACACTTTATCTTAACTAATAGTTCTTGTTTAAGTATAGGCTATGCGGGGTGGGGGGAGCACTTTGGATCAAAGTTAAAGCAAGGTTAAGCTTAAAAACAAATTAAGCTTCGGCGTTTCAAAAAACATATCTTGTGTGATGAATGACTTCTTGTTTTGAGATGAAAAATTGCTCTAATAAAAAAAATAAAATAAAAAACTCATTCATTACAGTACACACATGCACACGTGTGGGTTCTATGTTTTGTCTTCATTTTTAATTTGATTTGATTAATTAATTTTTGGAATTATTGTTTCCTTGTAAATTTTGTTTCGAAGTTTTTTTTTCATCAAGTTATTTCATTGTAAAAGTTATCAACATTTCTGCTTGTCCGTTCCTACGTTACATTCATCCACTAACTCTTTCCAAAGCCAAGTGGGATATTCTTCCACATTTCTCTTCAATCAATTCGGATATTCTTCTACATCGATGTTCCTTCTTCAGATCAAACAGTGTTCAATTCCAATTGAATTACCCTTTGCTAACATCATCTATACTCAGTCAGTAGTATTGTGAACAAATTATTGTATATTGGTTTGCTGGAGATCTGATGAGTTCTAATAAACTAAAAAGAAAAAGATCTCCAACGATTCCTCGATACCAGTAATGCTGTTATCAGCAAAACAGAATATGCTATCATATTAACCTAAAAATTTCGGTAGAATGAAATACAGTGGTGGTATGTTTGGTTGATAGTTCCCCACAATTTATGTTGGCTCAATAATGAAAAGGCAAATGAAGCACACGATGTGAAACGACGCAGAGAAAAGATTCAAAACAAAGCAGTACAAATAAAATTAAATTTATATATCAAGAAATACATGAAGAAGGAAACATTACAAATATTCTAATATAGTCTGTTGAATATTCCTCTGTGTGTGCGTGTACTAATACGGATATTAAGGAAAAAAAGACTACATATTCAGAGTGTCATGTCGTCTATAAAATGTATATGGACTAAGTATTTCACGTAAGGTATCGATATATTGGAATATAGCAATGTGTCCAAGAAGGCATGCGTCTTCTCCCATGTTGGTTGTTTGTCTCTTTCGGGGTTTGACGAAATCTCTGTGGTTGTGTTCGAGGCTGGAGCAAGTCTAACCGAAAAAGCAGAACAAGAAAGAAAAAGGTTGCAGAATGTATACATTTTCGTGGGGTTGACTGCTGGAAGTCAAAATGTAAGAGTGTGTGGGCTGTCTCTGTAAGTGAAAATGTGAAAGTGTGTTGTCTCTGTAAGTCGCAATGGAGAAAATGAGAGAGAGTGTGCTATCTGTGTGTGTGTGAGAGAGAGAGTGCTTGGAAGACGAGAGTATATATATATATATATATATATAAGCAATTCTTGTCATGCACACGCTCTGCTACCAGAGCACCTCTGGTGGTGTAATGGTTAGCAAGCTAGACTAGCAAACCTACACGAGTGAGTTCGAGTCTCATCAGGCGCTCCATTCATTCGGCCTTGTGCCACATCGAAGCAAAGAGCTTTGTAAATTACAATTCTTGTCATGCAGTCTGCTCCAAATGCGCAGGACAAAATCAAAGTTGCAGACGTAGTTGTGAGCACTAACCACGTGACCAATAGGTTTCCGAGACTGAGTAGTTTACTGACGTCCGCCATCTCTATATCAGGAACAAGTGGGAGCAAGTCTTTGTTCAAACTTTATCATTAATGTTATTATTCAACATATATCTATATTTACTTTTTTAAATTTGAATTTGGGGTCCCATTATACTAACAAACTATGTGTCTTAAGAATTATATAGATTGTTATATAGATGAATTTTATTTTATTACATAACTTTTATAGTTGGTTATGCAACAAATGATACAAAAATATATTATTTTTGTATCATTTGTTGCATAACCAACTATAAAAATTATATGTAATAAAATGAAATTCATCCTTAAATAACTCCCATTAGTTTTTTTTTTTTCGTTCCGTGAAATTGTTAGTCAACTCTCACTCGAAGATCCCAAAAGACTAGATCGAACCGAATAACAAAATATAAGTGATTTCTCACATTTTCATTTTTAAAATTGAATATGTAAACTAGATATTCAAAGTAAGCAAGAGCCGCTACGTTGGCGAGGATAAAGAGAGACGTCTTGTGAGGCAAAAAGAAAAGCGTTGCCAAACACCAAGACTTCAATGACGCAAACGGCAGTTATTATGACGTCTGTTAAAGTTGCGTCAATCGATTCTCAACATGTACCATAGAATTTCCAGTCGTCTCCTTAATTATTTTAATTTTTTAAATGTAAACCACTTCCTCCTGCACCCTCCACGCCAGACAGTGAATTTATCGAAAATCGAATTTTATATCGGTTAAAGACTAATCGACGTCACTATCAGATTAGCTATGTACCGCTCCCAGTCTTTTCCTAGTGTGCGGCTGTCAAAACTGTAGCAGCTGCGTTCCTATTGACATAACCCTATGTAGGAGTCGGTGCGCGACAAATGTCACACTGTCTTCCTCGCATAGACGCATCGTGTTTGGCGGCTTGTAAATATCTAGTTCCACGCCACTGTCCCATAGACATAAGAAAAATAAAACAGTTTGAAGTAGACTATAAAAGTTTACCCGGGAGTGAGGTCTTAATAGCAATCTATTTCACTTTCGTTTTGCCTTTTAAAAACAAATAAACTGATGGTAGAAGTAAGGTTTACTAGTCTAGCTTGCTAACCATTACTCCATCAAAGGTAGCCACAAATAAGCTGATGGTAGATGTAAAGTTATCTATTTTAAATCCTTAAAATCCATTTTTTTAAATTTCAATTACTTCTTTCCAAGATAAAGGTAATTAGGAAAATGGTAATAAGACATCTAATTAACACTCATACATATACCCGAAAATAAATTGTTTTCTCACCTCTTCACGTCACATGACAAAGTGACATGAACTAGTAAAAAAATAAATAAAAAGTAAATATAAAATAAAAATATATTCAGATGAAACATGCGACATCAGAAGCTGTTTTGTTCCACTTACGAGCATGACATGAATAGGTGAGAAAACAATTTATTATTTTGGATTTTATCCTGCTTAACTGACCAGAATTTGAACCTTTCTTCCGATTTAAGAAAACACGTTTTTTATAATGATTTGTTTATTTCATTTGTGTAATGTATCTTTTTTTTCTTTTCTGGTACAGAAAAGCCATTCACAGAGTAAGAAAAAAAGCATTAAAACAGAATTTTGAGTTGTTTCTACACAAGCTGTTAAAACTTGAAATCATTTCAACGTGAACTGGTCAAGTAATTAGATTACGAAATGATATCAACATTTGTGAAACACAATGTGCGAAATATATAAGTTGGCAACCTTAGACGAGGGTGACCCGAAGGCTCCCTTTTCAATAGCTACTACAACGAGATGTAGGGGAGGGCGCTACTTCCCTGGATTGCTCCACTTTACTTTTTATAATGCTGAGTATTAAAAAAAGACAACATCAAGTACTATTTTTTAATCTTTAGTATGACTCAACCTGGGATTGAACTCCGGTCTCCAGTACCATTGGCTAGTATGTGTGTGTGTGTGAGTCAGACTGTTTCGTTGTATCATAGCGAGACCAGCGAGATGCTTCAAGCTGGGATCGAAACCAGGGTGACTTTATGTCAGTCGGACATCTTAACCGAGAGCCACTATCATTCTCGGCGTAAGTGAAGGGATATTTTTACGTATATATTTTTTACAAATACGTTGGGTTCCCGTTCTTATCTCTACTGTATTGAGAATTTGGATGATAAAATAAAAAAAATAAAGAAAAAAATTACGTTCAGCGCGAATTCTACTTTAAAAAAATTATCATTCAGTTGTAAATTGGATACGAAATTGCTTTATTCTGTGCGTTTTAAGTACACTGCTCTAATAAAAACCTATATATTCAGCTGTTTTGCCAAGTTACACACACAAAAAAAGGCATTTTAGCATCATCCGCACAAGGAATTTAAGCCAATTTAGTCTACAATCTACCACAAAATCTTTTAAGGTATCCAGCTAGTTTCTGTCTTGTCCAGTCGGCTGGGGCTATAGAATACATCGACTGCTTCTCGGCAAAGGGGGTAAGACCCCCCCAATTAGTGTCCTAGATATGACACTAAACAATCTCATGATGAGGTTCCAGTAATGCCAGAGTTTTGGGGAATGCGGAGTGCCTCTTCATTGCCATCACTCCCAGGTCCACTCTGCCCGGAGTGGTAGTACCCGATAAGAGTCCTATCTAACAGTGATTTCTTGACTTTACTGTTCTTTGCATTTGAACAGCGTATTTATGCTTGACTGAATTGTTTGACTATACTGAATAGCTTGAAATAGAAATGTTTTTGACAATTAAACTGTATTCACATTTAAACTGCGTGCTTATGCTAAACTGAATTGTTTAATATAGAAGTGTTTTGACATGTAACTGTGTGTAAACAAAATCTGTACTTATACTTAGCTGAATTAGAACCGTTTGAATAAACTGAATAGCTTGAAATGTTTTTGACAAACTGTGTACTCATGCTAAACTGAATTGTTTGAAATAGAACTATTTGCATAAAAATGGATTTGGCGTTAAATAACCTACAAAGGTTGATATGCCATAAAACCCAAACAACCAACCAACCTAATTTCTGTAGATTTTTAAGTAGTAGCTCCCTATTTTACTGAAAAAGTAGGTTTATTTACCTAGCCTCCCCGTTAACAGCAAATTTGACACAATGTTTTATAAACCAGGCATCCACCCGAATATAGGTAGATAGTGTCAAAAATAATAGCTTCGTCGGCATTCTTCTGTTCAGAATGTCTCATATTCGGGAATGATGCTGACTACCACTTTTTAGTGCAATTGAGTAGGTGCTGCCTAAGTATAACCCCCGGAGCTATGCTCGATAAGTTTCCACAACCCCAAAAGACATTAGATCTTATCAGTGTCAGGATAGTCAGCGGTATCTCAAAGATGTTTTTAAAAAGCAACACTACATACGCGTGCCAAAACAGAGTCTCTACTGTGAACTATGGTAAGTTGTGTTTTACGACATGTCAACCTTTGTTGGGTTATTTTATATCAAGGCCATTAAAACAATTATGTTCTTCAGTTGGACGTGATAAAAAAAATGTACATTCACAATAATTTAAAACAGTTAAAAACGTCATACCTATTTCTGATATTAATGTTTCAAAATCATTTTAAACATTATGTGTAAAATTATTTTGAAACATTAATCTATTTGACCTTAGAAGAGGGTCCTCATAGGCAGTGCCACTCCGAGTCAGAGTCTTTCAGCAGGGGATGCAGTCAACGTATTCTAAGCTCCATCGACAAGGCAACTACAGATGAGGCCCTAATAGGTACGGTCACTATTGATAGGATTCTAATAGGCTAAATAATCCTCTCCTATTTAGTAGGTAGAGTGTTCGCCAATGGTCCCGGAGACCGGGGTTCAATCCCAGGTCGAGTCATACCAAAGACATTTTTTTTAAAAAATGGTACTTGATACCTCCTTGCTTAACACTCAGTATTATAAGGTACGTATCAAGGGTAAAGTGGAGCAATCCAGGGAAAGGAGTAGCGCCCTCCCCTACACCTCGGTGTACTAGCTATTGAAAAGGGAGCCTTCAGGTCACCCTCGACTACAGTCACCAACTTTACTTTTTACTTTATTTACCCATAGCTGGTGGGGTAGAAAAGATAGATTCATCCCTTTTCCAAGGTTATTAGCACCAAGTGAAATGCAACAGCTTCGTCTAGGATTTGAACTTTGGTCCACCGATTCCATGTCCTACGACGAAACCAAGTATATCGATCTTTAATATAGATTAAACCTTGATTTAGGATCACAAAATCATTAACTGATGGTATTGATATTTTAAGCAATTTTTTAAAATTTCAACCAAATAAAATTACTATTCATGTAGAGTTTGACGGTAGTTTTTTCCCCCCCCAAAAAATTAGGTCAAAATTTAACCTATATTTAAGTGTAAACGTTACTTCCTTTACGCTCCAATGAATCCGTTTATACAATTACAAAAAAAAAAATCCCGTTATGTTCAATGTCTAGATATGTTTCCTCATTCAAAGTTTTCAGTCAAGCATAATCCTGTTTTAAGAATTTTAACTGATTAAAGCTGATTTTTCCTCAAAACTATTTTCCAAGTTATATTTGTAAATTCAAGGAAACGAAGAAAAATACTACGTTTAGAAAAAGAAATTGTGGCTACATTGAACATCCGTAGAGAAAACTAACAATCAACAAAGATGTATACAAGATAGAGATTTTACAAGTACATGATTGTATTGACTGCTGCTTTTCTATTTCCCAAACTGCTCTGCCATGAGTGGGATGTAACAAGACCAATTTGTTGATAGGATGGATTTTAATTTGAATTTATCAAAAATATTTAATGAAAACCACATCTAATATTTACAATGATAATTTGATTTCTTTGTTCATTGGTATATCAACTTTCCTGGGTTATTTAATGCCAAAGCCATCCTTGTGAAAGAACATTAGTGGTATCATTTAACCAATACCTGAGGGGATAAGGAGGATTCATAGCTTTCCCCAAGTATATTAGTCAAAAACTGAATGTAATAGAAAGACTGGAGTTCGAACTCGTTTCCTATGATGTCGTAGAAGAGCACGTTAGACACTATACCACGGTGATTCCCCCTATTTGTACGAGGTAATGACATTTAGAGAGAGAGAGAGAGGAGGGTGTGTTTTATTGCTTGGCACAAATTGTGAATTCTTGGTGATATTTTTGACAAAGCTACACGCAATTCTCTTAGCACGACAAGTCTCGATCGGTATTTGGTCATATTTGTAAGGGCTGCCAATACCGTTTCGCATAAATACATTGTTGCAAAAGGTAGCAGTAATTTGACCGACCTTTGTAACAACAACAAATACTCAAAAGCCATGTTGAGCCAAAATTTTCGGAGTGGTTAGTGTTTAAAACCGATTTTTCATAGGTGTGCGCTAGTAACTAGAAATACCAATTTGCGATTCTTTCACTCATCGGATTAGATAAAGACAACCTTGCAACGTCAGCAGACACCTACCATTGACGTTGCGGACCACAGTTCGAAAACCACTGATCTACGCAACTAAATACGACCATCTTGATTTTTAAGCTCAGCTTTGTCCGAGACAAGGCCACACCCAGTGAAAATAAAAGTCATAACAAACAGTAATGATGGTCTGTGAAACAAGCTTGTGCGTATCTATAACCCACGGAGTACTTCATTGTAGAGTACTATTTAGCAAGTTAGTCTCACAGATCAATTACAACTGAGCAGAGAGTTCGATCTTCAAGTGCTCCGATACTTAGGGCCTTATGTCACATCTAATCAACAGCTTTCTAAGTAGATGCCTCTCGTGGTATAGTTGTAAGCGAACTAACAGATCGAGTTGGTTCTGAGAGCCCCATAAAAGTGGCCTTTTGCCAAACTAAGCAAAGCAAATGATTACTTAGGTGTCTTGTAATGGTTAACAAGCTAGACTAGCAGATTATTGTTAGGGAGTTTAATTCTCACTGGGTAGCCCACGGTTGCAGCCGTATGCCAAACTAAACATTATAAAAGACTACTCCATGGTGACCAGGGTGTGTCCTCGTGGTGTAATGGTTAAAGCGATGGACTGTGGAATCGTAGTAAGCGAGTTCGTACTCCAGTCGCGCTATTACGTTCACTTTCGGGCAAACACCCTTGGGAAAGGTATGAACCCCCTTATCCTCCCAGCTATGGGTTAAATAGTACCACTACTGTTCTTCTAGGAGAATAACATTGGCATTAAATAACCTACAAAGGTTGATATGCCATTAAACAAAGACACCAAACCAGACACTATCCATGGTGACCCAATGAGACAAACAGATTGCAACTTTCCACCCCGCCTTCGGGCAGCCCACCTGGTATTCGTACCGGTAGTTTTATTTGTCCTTGAAAACTTGGCATCAGAAACCCTACCCCACTTCCAGGTCTTTACCTGCTTGCAGGACTAAGTTGATGGCTTGGTGCTTGAGGCGCCCCATTAGGGGAATACCGACGGGGTCGAGTTATTTTTGCACCATTCGTGCCTGAGTTTTGATTCGTGGGCGGCCCCAACAATAAAACAGCCTTGTACCATACTCTGGTTGGTGGGAATCCGGAGAAATAACGACTAAGAGATTGCCAAAGGTACTTGTGGTTTAAAAGTCATCGTCGTAGGAAATGGGCACGACAACACGAGTTCAAATCTTGGACGAAGCTATTTGAATTTCACATAGCGCCAATGCTTTTGGCAAAGGTATGCATCCAGCAATTCTTACGAGTAAATAGGACAGATTGGGCCCTTTAACCGTGGTATAGCAACCATTCTTAGAGATGGAAAACTCCGAATTCGAACCTGGTCAACTCTGCTTAAAAAATTGATCTTGCATCACATCCTGCTCGTGCGAACGGGTTGATAAATACACATTTAGCATATTCCGGTCGAGGTACGGGTAGGGAAAAAATTAACAGGCTACCGAAGTAACCAGTAAGAGAAATAAATCAGCCAATCGATCTGTGCACGTCTTCGACACATCCATTACGATCAATAAAAGATCTATGACCTCTCTCCCCCATCCATAGAGCAGGCGATATTGACATTAATGACATTGAGTAAGCAATAGAACTGACTGACACTCAAAGAAAAAATATTTGTTCTGTAGCCTTAATGTAAAAAGGTGACACAGGGTTTATTTATCATCATCATCATGGTCCATTGCCAAAAATACTTATTCACCTCGATTGAAGTGAGTAGATATCGGAGAATCCAGTTAATCTTTTCATTTTAGTGCAATGATGGGGTACACATTGCTCTCGAAGCTACAGTTTGTTCGTGTTTTTGTTTTCTTAGGGGGAGGAGTAATATGAAGACTTTGCGGGAGAGAGAAATGCTCTGCATAGACGGCACGTGAATAACTGCATTTGCAAATAAGCTAGAATATAAATCAGGTTCGAGTAATAAGGGGATGAATGAATAAAATATTGTCAATAATGAAATGTTTACAAAGAAGGGTGTTAGCAAAGAAACGGTTGAGAAAACGAAAAAAAGTGAAGGTTGAGAGATATGTATGGAATCTTGAACAGGATAGTGAATAACAAAAAAAATGCAGTTGGGCTGATTGATAAAGATTCAGTTACTGGAAAATTGAGCGAAAGACGGAAAAAGAGAGAGAGAGAGAGAGAGAGAGAGAGAGAGAAATAAAGAGGGAAAAGACAAGACAGAGAGAGAGAGACAGAAAAGAGAGAGAGAGAGAGAAACAAATAAAAAGAGAGAGAAATGTCAGATCGATAGAGTCCCAGACAGATTATAAAAGGTAGCAGTAGATCAATTTTAGTCACTTGATACAACGTATCTCTGCTCAACAACAGCCCTAAAAATACTGACACGACTTAAATATCATCATTGCTTTTCGTAATTGCTACGAATGAAATCGTTTTACATGGGTTCAGTGATCACAACAGTCGTTGTGCTTTCCAAGTTACTCCTTTAAGCTGCAATTAACACAAGTGTTGTATCAGTAGATAGAGTAGCCACAAAGCGTCCGTGAGGTGTGAACCTTTGTTCTATGTCCAATTACAAAACTACTAACTCAATAATTTCCTGGTCTTCGAGTTGTGATTTAAGTGTGGTATCTGTTCTTATTTACTCAGCTTTGCTTATTCTGGTTCATTGGCCTCAGGTTGCTTACTGTAACTGATGTTTCTTAGTAGTCACCCAGGTCAGAACTCAACAGGTTCATTGCTGCTAAATTTCGGTAACCTAACAAGAACAAGTGCTTCCCGCGTGACTTGAACGTATGCAAAAAGGTGATAGCTCTCGGTAAGGATCTTTACAGACAACTGGATTAAAGTGATACATTACTTAAATACAGCAGGATTAGTGGATAATATATGTGCCTATTTTTTTTTTAGGGCTAGCAAATTTGAAAATATATAATTTGGTTTCATTGAGATGAGTATTCATTTATTTCTCAAAATATCTGATTAACGAATTTTCCGTGTGAAAAAGAGAAAAGCGAACTCGGGTCTGTACGGTACTGCATCAGCGTTCACCGAATAGTAAAAGTGTAGCATCAGTTCATCTCCCATGAATTCAGAGTTTTTCTGGTTTCCATATGAAAACTAAAGAACCAAGTCTACTCCACTATAGAGAGAACAGATGGATCCACGTCTTTCCCCAGGGGATTATAGCACAAAGTGAAACTCGGAGTCTCGTCCAGAATTTGAACTTTAGTCACCGATTCTATGAGACCATAACCGTAACGCTAAGCGCACCACCAATAAGTTTGGATATAATCCAATTTCTTTTAGAGTCTTCACTTCCACCGCGACACAGCTCTTTCCCTCACTCTCTCAAACACACGTAAACCACCTTTAAACTTTACATGACGGGGATGTAGTATGAATTAATGTGTATCCGTGCACAAAACGACTAAATAGCCAATGTTTTGATGACACCACATTTGACCTGAAAGCATTTGAAAACTCATCATCTCGACGTAGAGACAACACGGATTCACTTGACACTATCACCATCCATCTCTGGAGGTCCTCAAGACGATATCCAATATCCGCACAATGCTAAAGAATGAGTTTTTGCTGGTTGGCCAACACTGGTGTATATGTGTAGGAGTCTACAAGAAAACATTGCTTATGAGTTCGTCCTCACTTAGTCAGTAGTGCCCTGCATGTCTGGTTCGTTTTACTTGGATTTGCCCAGTCGGCTGGGACTGTAGAATACATCGACTGCTTCTCTGCAGAGTGAGGGGGTGTCCTCGTGGTGTAATGCGAAATCGTAGTGCGCAAGTTCGTACTCCAGTCGCTCTATTACATTCACTTTCGGGCAAATACCCTTGAGAATGGTATGAATCTCCTTATCCTCCCAGCTATGGGTTAAATAGTACCACTACCGTTCTTCTAGGAGAAATTGCTTCGGCATTAAGTAACCTACAAAGGTTGATATGCCATTAAACAAAGAAACCAAACCATCTGCAGAGTGATAAGACCCCCCACCACCACCAAGGAGTGTCCAATATATGACACTAAACAATCTGATGGTGAGGTTCCAGTAATGCTGGAGTTTGGGGAATGCGAAGTACCCCTTCATTGCCATCGTTCCCAGGTACGCTCTGGCCCGGAATGCTAGCACCTGATAGGGTCCTATCTATGGGTCAAATAGAAATAAACTGTGTACTTATGCTAAACTGAATTGTTTTAATTTAATTCGGCGTTACATGACCCGAAAAGGGTTGACACGCCGTAAAACAAAACCAACCAACCAACCAACCTTACTTGGATGATTTGTGAGTGAGATGGGAGGTAAGTGACCGTACAGCTGCTGTTTTCTGAGATGCTGCCTCGAAGATTTTTTCAAAACAGCACGCAGTATCCTTGAGTTGTTCTCATCAAGCTTATTCTCAAGATGTTTCATTAAAATCCAAGGGGTACAACCATAAAATATTGACACGACCACAGAAGACTAGAGAATAAGTAAATAGATAAATTATTCACCATACTGTTAATTCTAAGGAGTCAATGCGTATTATAGACGAATTTAGTTCAATGTTAGGGGTACATGTTATACACGAATGCGTGTTATGCACAAGCAATTCTAGTACACTCGTTTCAGCATAAGTTTTATAAGGGATAATTCTATTTTTAAAAAAAGAAAAAAAAAGGCGAGTATGTTGTGTTAAGCCGATTAATTTTAACGGCCTGTCAACTCGTCTAGGGTTATTTTATGCCAAGAGATTGGAGAGGTGTTTTTATTGTACGTTTATTTTGACATTTATGTTTCCTAAGAGTTTTTACAGTTATGATATTAAGTATTCTTATTTAACAAGAATTTGCACACATCTGTATGGTTTCAATAATTCAAATGATAATTCATATGACTACAAGTAATAATTTCTATTCTATAAGTCATTTGTTTGTACACAGTTATATGGTTTCAGATAACTAATGATAATCCTTAGTAAACGATTATAGCTTCAAGTAATTATTCTTCATTGGTCCAGTGGGTAGAGTGTTCACTAATGGTCCGGGAGACCTGGGTTCAATCCCAGGTCGCGTCATACCAAAGACTTTAAAAATGGTACTTGATACCTCCTTGCTTAACACTCAGCAATATAAGGTACGAATCAAAGGTAAAGTGGAGCAATCCAGGGAAAGGAGTAGCGCCCTCCCCTACGCCTCGGTGTAGTAGCTTTTGAAAAGGGAGCCTTCTAGTCGCCCTCGACTACGGTCGCTAACTTTACTTTATATGATTTCAGATTACTAGTTATAATCCTTAGTAAACAAGGATAGCTTCAACTAAGTATTCTTAATACATATAATTTACAGTTATGTTTTCAAATAACTAACAAGTTGGCGATCTTAGTCGAGGGTGACCCAAAGATTCCCTTTTCAATAGGCTACCATACCGAGGTGTAGTGGAGGGAGCTACTCCATCTCTGGATTGCTCCACTTTATCCTTACCTTATAATGCTGAGTGTCAAGCAAAGCGGCATCAAGTACCATTTCTTGAGTCTTTGCTATGACTACCTGGGATTGAACCCCGGTCTTCCGGGCCATTGGCGAACACTACTCATTAGACCAATAGCCCGGTAAATCAATAATCCTTAGTAAACAATTATAACTTTATGGATCTGTTCTTCATACAAGTAATTCAATCATATAGCATCAAGAATTCATATCTAATCCGAAGAATCTTTAAACTGATCTATTCGGCTCAGATTAGACCCAAACAGGTACTATTATACCGGGTCTGAATGGACTTGGGAGTAATGGTAAAGAAATAGAGATACCCAAGACACCCCATTTAAGTGGGGTCTTACTACTCTGCGGGGTATAAAGTCAGTATATTCTAAAAACTGCCGACAAGACTGATTGTCTTTAGAGTTGGAAATTATTCAAAGTCACAGTAAATTAAAATTTAAAATTATTTTCAAAAGTTTTTTTTTTCAGTATTTGAATACGTGCAGGTTTCCAGAATAAACTCCAGGAAGTTAAGGTAATCGAACCGATGTCACACTCAGTAGATCGTCTGGATCTAGCTCCCTAGGAATATTAATTGCTCTGATCCATGGTTCATTTCCTGCGCTCGCGACGCTTCAACAACCAAGAGGATGTGGATATTTATCTCTGCCTCCACCAGACAGGATTTGACTCGAGGCCTTTCTCAGTGGGAATTAAGGGGAAAGGGGGGTCTGGCACGAGCCGTAACGCGTGGTCTGCTGGACTATGCTGGTCATAGGTTCACTAGGTGCAATGTGAACTTATGCTAGCCTTTGCCAAGTCTCCCGGCACGAAGCCAGGTGGCATTACTGGTCATAGTTTCAGCTAGATCCGAAGGTTTAGTGACATGCGGTCAACGACTCGTCCAATTGAAGGTGGCCCGGCCGGAGCTGAGGACCATTCGGCCCAGAATCTATCATTGATCTTGATCCATCCACCACGAATGCCAGACAGGGAGTGACAACCAAAAGGAGGTGGAAGTTTCAGTAAAGCAGTTCTTCGCATCGAAGGGCAAGAATTAGTATCAGCGCGCGTCAAAGAACTGGCAGAAAAGTGGCTTCAGACGGTGCAACATAATGGCCTCGATTTTGAATGCTAAGTTACTTGAAAAACCAAAAAAAGTTGGCGACCTTAGTCGAGGGTGACCCGAAGGCTCCCTTTTAAATAGTTACTTTACCAAGGTGTAGGGGAGGGAGCTACTCCATTCCGTGGATTGCTTCACTTTACCCTTGATCCCTACCTTATAATGTTGAGTGTTAAGCAAGGTGACATCAAGTACTATTTTTGAGTCTTTGCTATGACTCGACCTGGGATTGAGCCCCGGTCTTCCGGACCTAAGTTACCAAAATATTGAGGAGAAAAAAAAAGTCCACTGGTGGTAAATACCATTTTTGCCGCTGCCACTATCAAACCAAGGTGGGCAAACCCCTATTAATTACCCCTACCCATACGTACGACTTAAAGGGATCGTGAGAATAAGTCCTCTTTGCTTTGTCCTTTTCAGAGGGAGTAAAATTTGGGACCTTGTTCGTTACAGTTTA
Organism: Sepioteuthis lessoniana; assembly: GCA_963585895.1. Taxonomy (NCBI): domain Eukaryota; kingdom Metazoa; phylum Mollusca; class Cephalopoda; order Myopsida; family Loliginidae; genus Sepioteuthis; species Sepioteuthis lessoniana. Next base: position 15,721,537 of record OY757947.1, read on the forward strand.
ACCATTTTGGCTCAGTGGTTTGAACCGAAGGCTATCGTTTCAAATGTTTCATACCATTCTAAAATACTACAATGGTATTGATATTGATCTTTATAAAGAAAAAAAAGGGGGAGTGGTAAAATGCGTACAGTCAGTCTAGGAAATTTAATTAATTTGCAAAAACACGTCTAGTTTGATTTATTTTTGTCAACATCACCTAACAATGAAAAATTTATGTTGTATTGTGTTTCAATAACCACCTTCCTCTCTTACAACAATAAAAATATTCAATTTGTTTTTAATTTCTATTTACAGTTCGAAAGGGGAAAATTTTTAAAATTCAAATGGAAAAAAAATAAGTTAAATATTTTGTTTATTGTTTAAAATTAACAATAGAGAATAAAGCCATTTCCAGTACAATTCGCACTGGTTGATGATTATGTGGAGTTTAAAGTAAATATTTCATTTTTAAATGAAGCCTCGTAAATGAAAATCTTCTATTCTAAAATAAAAGTCTCGTTATTATAACGTTAACCCAGCAAAAACAGCACATCATAGCGAGATTTTTGTTAGAACAATACATTTATAAAATGCTCTTAGAGAATAAAGCATTTTCCCGTGCAATTAGCAACTGTGATAATTTTGTGCTTGCTTTCCTATAAAAATTAAATTCTCGATAATACGGAGGTAACTAACAGCTAATAATTATAACCCTTCCTAAACAGAAGCATCAATAACCGCCGTTACAATCAGAACAATATTATTCATTGCCCAAGCAGTCTGGCTACAATTTATTTTGTCTTGTTTATCTTCGTGTAATTTTTAGTTGATTTTTTATCACGACAGCAGTCCATGATTATATTGATGGAGGTGTCCGTGGTGTAATGGTTATAATCGTAGGAAATGAACACAGCGATACGAGTTAAAATCCTGGACGAGACTGATTGCATTTCACATAGCACTAATACCCTTGGGAAAGGTATGAATCCAAATATTCTCCCTCCAGCTATGGGTAAATAGTAGGGCAGACTGGGTTCTTTAGCCTTGGTGAGGCAACTAGTCTAGGAGAAAGAAAACTAAATTCAAACCTGTTAAACTCCGCTTAAAGAATTGACCTTGTGTCATATCCTGCACGAGCGGAGGGGTTGGGTAAATATGATTATATTGATGCTTCTATTTAGAAAGTTGTGGAGAATTGATTAGCTATTATTTTCAAGATAAAAAAAAAGCAACTTTCAACGGAGATTAGTGTTCCTTGTCGATAAAGGAGTTAGGATAAAGATCTAAATTTCAATTTTAACAAAAACAAATATGCAACCGAATAAAACATGCGAATATCTTTAAAACTATTCACTTCAATTTTTTTTATCAGTAACTAAATAAAAATGTATTAGTTACATTATTTTACTTCCCAGTTTTTTGTCACGAGAAAAATACCGAATGAGGAGAATAAATAAATCACACTATGCTTCTTTTGCTCTTAGCAAACCCACAAAATTACAGGAAAACCTATCTTTAAATGTCGTCAAACAAGTCAAAGTGGGCTACAGGAAGCTGCTCCTGTACCCGTAGGGGTCTTTCAAAAGGTGTACTGGGGTAAGAAGAAAAGAAAAGTATCCTGTGATTGCCAGGCACAACTTATGATTCACCTCGCTGACTTAAGGAAAATATTTTGATCTCGACTTTGATCAGAGATGCCGAAAACTGTAATAGAAATAAATCGCACCTCCCATAGAGTGGATTGGTGTTTTCAAAACAAGTTTGTTTATTTAGGTGAAAATATACAAAAAGGAGACCAGATGCATTTATTTAGACAAATTTAGAAAAAAATCATCTGGCTCTATTTAGAATTATATATTTGAAATGGTATTTTATTCATTTTTCGATTTCCCAGATATTAATAAAAATGGGAGCGAAAAATGATTTTTTTTTAAACCCTGAATTCGCCATTTCCTAAGAGAGGAGGATCTCTAACTAAATAAAATGAGTGGCTGTATTACATTTCTAGTCAGATTCAAATCAAACTGACTGTTTTAAAAATTTAGAAACTGCGTATATTCATATGCAAATCGGAATTTTAAGAGCTTTCTGCAACAAAGTTGAAACCTATCAAATTTTAGGGTTTAAATTTAAACGTAATGGAAACGACGAGAAATAACTTTCAGCTTCAAAAATGTCATGATTCAATGACCATAATTCAAAGGTCGACTCATGATTATACGGTATTTGTTTGGGTTCATTGGTTATTTTAAGTAAATCAGAAAAGCAAAGGTTAACTTTGAGAAAAAAAAAAAAAAAAAAAAAAAAAAAGAAGAAGAAACCAATAAAGGAAAATACAAATCAATTATTTAAAGTAAAAAAACCGAGCTTCATTTCCCTCTAACCATTTTTTAACGCAAAATAATCATAGAATTTTTTATGGCTTAGACTTTAAATAAATTATATTCCGAAGAGAAAAAAAAATTACATTTTTGGAAAAAAAAAAAAAAAAAAAATTAATTATTAGAATATTTTCCAGAGAGTTTAATAAATAAAAAAAATAAAAAAAAAAAAAAAAAAAAAACATTAATGCTTCGAAATTATTGCGATATACAATTCCCTTTGCAATTATTTATGATAAAAATTTATTTTCCACCTTATTTTTATCACGAAGGAAAAAAAAAAAAGATCTTGAATACAAGGATTAGTATTTTTATTATGAAAATTCAGTACAATTATTATTACTACATCTGAGAAATATTTTATCCATTTTCTATAATAAATAAAAAACTTAATACCATTTTAAAAGGAAAAAAAGTCTATCTGGTTCTTTCACGACAGTTATTTACTTTTTATTTATCTATTTTTGCATGCACGATTCTTTTTTCCACCCCAGCCCTACTTCCTTCTTCAAGAATGAAGGATCGATCAGTAAGGAAAAGCGCGCTAAGTCACATGATATACCATGATGCCGTAAGCAGGTCTGTTCAGTAAGCTGAACCCCCCTTTCCCTAATATTATTGAAAATCAGGCAGCAACTTTAGCTTTCATTTATCAATCAATCGTTAATATTTCAATTCTTTTTCTTTCCGATGCATTGTTTTCTTAAATATCGCAGGAAAAAAAAAATCCAAGAAAAATTGAATTAGATGAAAAAAATAAAAAGGAATGAGCCTGGAGATTTAAACTAAAAAAGGTCACCCAACACTTCACGTGGAATAATAGTTAGCAAGCAAGATTCGCAGACGATTATCAGTGGGTTCGATTCTCACAGGGCGAACCCTATTTCTAGCCTTGTGTCACATTTAAGCTAAGCTCAATAATTGTGTTTGTGTATTCATTGGAACTAAGTTTATTATTAGTAATAATCAGGGGAAAAAAAAAAAAAAAGATCCAAGTTTGCGATGACAAACGCATTTAGGGTGACACTGACACTTGACAGATGACAAAGGGAGATGTTTTGTTTTTTTTTTTTTAGGGAGGGGGAGAAAAATGATACGGAGTTGAGTTTAATTACGAAAACAGTTTCAAATATCTAACCACTTTTTTTCCTTTTTAAGATTTAAAGACTTGTTGAGAAGTCGTGTTCATCAATTAGTGTTGAGAAGGGATAGCAATGAAATAATCCCTACAGCAATACGATTTTATTCTCTTTAAACAAATTAAAATACCGTTAAAGATTCATGAATTTCAATAGACAAAGCATCTTTAAAATGATAATTACTATTACTAACTATTAAAACTATTATTAGCAGTAATATTACCATTATTATTGCTTTCAAATGCATTGTGGCAGCTCAGAAATGACATTAACTAAACCCATCTGCCTTTTAAAACTAATTGTGAAAACAAGACTTAAAAAAAAATTATTCATGATCTATTCTTACATGCTGAATAAAGTCAGTCATTATTTAAATATTTGAAACTTGAAGCCACCTGCTTTTATTTGAATTTTATTCAATTTTTTTAAAGGAAGAAACAATTTATTTTGCATTCAATTAGCCTTTCTCGAATTCTGTTGATGGGAGGTAGGAATGATCCACTCCTTGCACATTTCTTATATTTCCAACAATATAAGTCGATACTTTAAGAAAATTTTTAAAAAAAAGTTATCAGATAATATTTCGGCTTTTAAAAATATGCAGAGTTAGAAAAAAAAATGCAATCCAGTGTAATTGAGGCATGTATACGCTTTTTTTTTTGATAGAGGTAGACAGCGGTTGGGGATTAAAAAAAAACATAGATTAAATGATAATTTGAACATGCAACCCCTCAACCACTAAAAAAATTGTATAAATTGCTTCCACAGAGATAGCAACGTTATAATCAATTTTATCTGTAATCAACATTCCTTAGTAGTTAAAAATTTTAAGTAGATTTAATTTTTGTATTTATATCCAAAAAATATTTTTTGTTTTTTTTTTACATACACACATGGAAATTGTAGTTAATAGGCTTAGCTTGGACACAAGGCCATCAGTCTAAGGTACCTAGAGAATCAAATTCACCAGTCATAATCACCTGCGGGACCAGCCCAGAAATAAGTATTCACAGTGCGTGCATATATATATATATATATATATATATACACACACACACACACATTCTCACGATTGCTGTTTACTCTTCAAAGTATGAGTGCGCGTATAATCAATTATTTATTAGATATGAGTGTGTGTGTGTATATATATATATATATATATATACACACACACTAGTGCAAATAGCCAGCAAATATTCCAGATTTGCTACACTGTGTATATGGGTGTTTTCCATTAATATCCCCCCCCCTCAATAAGTGTTATATACAACTATTTACATCAGATGAGTCATCTCATCTCAGAATTAAATCTTAAATCTCTAATGAGACCCCCCCCCCCATCGCCAATCTTTTCGGCTACTTAAATAGTAAATAAATCTTACCTGAATACAAGTCTAGTCAAACGTTTTGAATTAAGATGTACTGTACTGGTATAATACGTGAATTTTTTTTGGGGGGGGGGGCTATGTTATTTATTTTGATCAATTTAAAGAATCATTTTTGTAATAAGGGCGTGTACAATTATGAACATTAATAAGGTCTCATTTTAGATTTTTAAAATGAACATAGGTAAGTAATTTTTTTAAGGCATGAGACTTATCTTTGTGCGGTTGTATATTTTAAAATGAAATTGGATTCATTTTTCACTTTATTTAAATTGAACTTAATTTTTTTTAAAATTGTATTCATCCTCTTATAATAGATTGATAAACATAAATGGAAACATTCAATAAAAATAAAAACCTTTTTTTCCTAACCTTAATTCTAACTTTAACACCTGTGTAATTCAGTTTTTATATAAATAAGCTACCTTAGTCAGTGTTGACTAGTAATTTCGTAATTTTGATCGGAATTAAACTTTTTATAATATAACAAAACTGATTCAGTTTATTTAAATAACTGAACACGCACTGGTAGGGGGGGGGGGCTTTTTCTTTTGACATTTCATGGGCAATTTTATTTCAAATTATTAATTAAAGCCAACTTTAGATTTTTTTTTTTTTTTTAAATATAGAGAAAAAAAAAAAAAAAAAAAAAAAAAACTAAAATGTACCGGTTATTTTTCCCCCTGTCTTTAAGATTGTCAAAAGGGTTTCTTAATCACAGTCTGAATTCGAAGGATTAGCAAGAAAAAGAAAAAAAAAAAAAAAAAAAAAATACCGATCCGGTTTCGGGTTTCAAATCAGACATGCGGCAATTTAATATTCTATTAATCAAATTGGTTTGGTTATTATAGATTTATATTTTATCTTTCATACAATCAAACAATTTTTTAAATACCGGGAATTTATAAAAAATAAAGATTTAAAAAAAAGAAAAAAAAAGTGAAAATCGTAAAGTAAATAAAAACGTTTTAAGTGGTTGTTAGGAATTTTAAGAAAGATAGAAAGAAAAGAGAAATTTTTAAAACATTATTTTATAAAAGATATTTTGATATTTAAATATGTAATTCAACAAATCCAAGCGAAAAGACATTTGGTTTGTTTTTTTTCCTAGTTTATTTACCTTTTTTCTTTTACAAAAGGTTTTTTTTTTTCATATATCTACAAACACAGGTAAAAAATTATATAAATAAAGACGAATTTATCTAATTATTTTTTCCAGTCGGTGGTTTTGTAAAGAAAGAAAAAGAAAGAATTTAGATAAATAGAAATAAATAAATATAATAAATTTATATGCATAAATTAAAAACTTACCTGCATTTTTTAGGTAGTAATTTTAGCATCCGTGTATATTTTGTTGTTATTTTTTTAAGAGAAAAGGAAGAGATTGAACCATGAAAATAAAAAAGACTCGGGCCATTCGAAAAATATTTTGTTTTGTTCAAAAATAAATAATGATTGTTTTTAAGGGCCTTTAAAAATCCTTTTAAAATTAAAAGGGTGAAATTTTACGGGATAAAGAAGGCAGAAAAATGTCAAGACTACAGAAAACAGAAGACTAAGAAGAAAGAAAGGACTAAAGTGTCAAGCTACTACTATTCTCTGTGTTAACTGCTTTCGTCCTTCTTCCTCATTTTTTTTTCCAAGTAAAAATCACGCACAAATAAAATATTTTAAAATAAAACCAGATTACCAAATAACAAGACAAGCACACTAAAAAAAAGCAAAAAATATGAAAAAAATTAATAAGTTAACATTTAATTTAAACAGGGATCCTAACAATTAAAAAAAAAATTAAAACATACTAAAAAATATTATTAATATTAATCCAAAAAAAAATAAACATTACTATAAGTGAAAAAAAATTTGAACAAACAGAACAAGACCTAAGCCGAAAAAAATTACGAATACAAGATAGGAAAGAACCAAAACCAAAATAAATAAAAGTGGATTATTTTTTAACGCGTAAGAGTCCACAAAATAAAACCTAAAGCGATGGTGATTCGGTAAAGTAACCATGGCAACAGTCTGTAGTAAAACAATTAACTGAAGAGCATGCCGAGCTCTGTAAATAGTGCCAAGCAGACGACATTCATTGTAATTTTAATGGCAAGGCTTTGTTTTAAATTTTAAATATTTCATGTATAATCCGTTGTAATCCAGCGTGACTGTTGTTAAATAAACAAGAGATAATCTTCCGAGGCCTTCGTCGTCTTTTTCGTTTAATATAAAATGATAATTATAATTATCATTACAATAAAGTGAAAATGTTATATTTGATCTGACATGGATGGCGGTAAATTATTCGCGCCAAATGAAGTTTCCAAGACTGACCGCTCACAAAAAAGTACTTCTTTTTTCAATAAAAGATAGGGACGGTATTCATTGAGATTTTACATAATTTACAACTATCAGAGAGACCAAGGATACTTGATTATGATGTAACGAAGCTCACCAACCAAGCACCTGGAAACAGACTTAATAACTTCTCTAAAAGTGAATAAATACAACGTCAAAAAAAATTCTTTCTTTCTTTTTTTTTCTTTCTTTCGTTCTTTCTATTTTAGTTGTACTTTCTTTCTTTCTTTTTTTTCTTTCTTTCTTGTATTTTTGTTTTTTCTTTCTATTTTTTCAATCTTTCTTTCGCAAACATTTTTTTTCAATCTTTCTTTCGCAAACATTTTTCTTTCTTTCTTTCTTTCTTTCTTTCTTTCTATTTTAGTGGTTCTTTCTTTCTTTCTTTCTTTCTTTTCTTTCTGTTTTTTTAAAATTCTTTCTTGTATTTTTCTTTTTTCTTTCTATTTTTTCAATCTTTCTTTTTTGTTTACTCGCAAACATTTTTCTTTCTTTCTTTCTTTCTTTCTATTTTTTTATATTCTTTCTTGTATTTTTCTTTTTTCTTTCTATTTTTTCAATCTTTCTTTTTTGTTTACTTGCAAACATTTTTCTTTCTTTCTTTCTTTCTTTCTTTCTTTCTTTCTTTCTTTCTTTCTTTTATGCATTTATTATTTTGTTCATTTAGCTATTTCTTGATTTTTTAAGGATTGTCTACCTTCATTGGGAATTATTGCTTGTATAAAGGATTTTTTTGTGGGTGCGAGGGGGTACAGGATTGCGCACACCCTCTTTTTTTGTTTTGCTGTGCTGTTAAAGTCAGTGTAAGTACTTTTTTTTTTGTTGTTGTTTATTTCCTTCCAGTAATTTACCAAACCACCAACTTACATAACTAATGTCAAGTGTCAAATGTCTTCTGGAGGAGGGGGAGGTATAGAGGGGACTGAAAATTAATCACATGACCTAATCTGATTCATTCTGTCTCATTTCCAAGACTTCAAAGATTAAAAGTGCTAAAATTTCATTTTTTTTTCAGATTTAATGAATTAAAAATGAAACGTCTCTAAATTAATCAAACAAAACCGATTGTACCCTTGTTTTGATTTGCGAGATTTTAAGAATTCTACAACCAATGATAGCTAGCTAGCTACCAAGCGCGATTGATAGGTATGGTATGAGATCTTTTGTTTAATGCTATATCAACCTTCATGGGTTATTTAACGACAAAGCCATCCTTATAGAAGACCAGTAGTGATACTATTTAACCCATAGACGGGAGGATAAGTGGATTCATGCCTTCCTCAAAGACATTAGTCTGAAAATGAATGTAATAGCACGACTGGGGTTTGAATTCGCTTACTCCAAGGCCACAGTCCAGTACTTTAGCCGTTACGCCACAGGGACTGCCCTCAGATAGAGAAATCGATAGATATGAACAGAAATAGATAGATAGATGGATAAATAGATAGATATGAAGAGATTGAGATAGATGATACCAAATTAACCAAACAAAAACAATTCTTCACTTGTTTTGTTTTGTAAGATTAGTTTAGGAATTTCACAATCAAAAAATTAAGTCAGTATAATGAGTAGGGAGTTAGCCAACGGTCTGGGAGACCGGGGTTCAATCCCAGGTTGAGTCATACCAAAGACTCAAAAAATGGTATTTGATGCCTCCTTGCTTAACACTCAGCATTATAAGGTAGGGATCGAGTGTAAAGTGAGAAATCCAGGGAATGGAGTAGCATCCCCTCCTACACCTCGGTGTAGTAACTACTGAAAAGGGACCCTTCGGGTCACCCTCGTCTAACGACGCTAACTTCACTTATTTTATGATAGATAGGTATGAACTGGTAAACCTATATGAAAAGATAGATAGATAGAATAGATTGAAATATATAGATAGATATGGATAGATTGAAATAAATAGATAGATATAATGGCTAGATAAATAGATAAAAAAATGATGTTCAGTACAAATTCTGACCCCATAAAAATATTTCCTAATTGGATTGGAGTTTTATTCATTAAGTCGAAGTATTTGAAGTATATAGCACTTAAAAGAATTTTTCTATGATGTGTAATTTTTGTTGGGTTAATCTTAGACATAAAGAAAATTTTAGTAAATTTTGTGTTTGTTTATGTATGACTGAAAAAAATGTTGTTAAATATATATATATATATATATATATATATATATATATATATATATATATATATATATATATATATAACTTATTAATATGTATATTTATGAGCAGGATACAGCAGAGGGTTATTTTTCAGCAAAGTTTAACAGGTTTCAATTCAGAGTTTTCTTTCTCATAGACCAGTCGCCCTGCCAAGGCTTAAAAGTACAGTCTGCCCGATTATTTATCCATAGTTTTGGAGAGAATTGTTTGATTGATACCTTTCCCAAGGATATATATATATTTAATGCCATGGAATTTAGACTGCAACCCCTAGGTTTCATGGAGTTTTTTTTACCAAACAACAGTCATCTGACAGTTAACAAAATGAAAGATTTCATTTTATTAACTGCCAGATGATTGTTGTTTGGTAAAAAAAAAAAAACTCCATGAAACCTTGGAGTCGCAGTCTAAATTCCATGGCATTAAATATATATATCTAATATATTATTATTATTATTATTATTATTATTATTATTATTATTATTATTATATAATAGCTCTATCCTAGATATTGAGTACTTGGTTCAGCATAAATCTACAAAGTGATTTAGTGACAACTAACACTGTTATAATATTATATATATATATATATATATATATATATATATATATATATATATATATATATATATATGCATTGAAAAAATATGATGATTGTGTTTAGCAGACATAACGCATATGTATGAGAATATGACATCAATACTAGGAACATGAAGATAGATGGATATTATACCTAGTAACCCTTACCCTCCAAAAGACTTACAACAAATCAAAATACTAAATTTTAATCTCATTAAGTTTTGTAGACAGGTTTTTCGACATAGATTTTTCAAAAGCAAAAAAACAACCGTTAAAATTGTTTTCTAATGTGATCATATCTTTAAACAACAACTAAGTTAATCATCACAGAATGAAAAAAATATTTGATTTTCATACATTGAATATTAATCCTAATGTATTTAAGTCTACAAGCGTCAAAATGTAAACAATTTTCCAATTAAAACCCTGTGATGATAGCCTAAGGCCAAAACTAGTCAGATTTAACAAATTAATGAAATTTATTTACCAACGTTTATATGTCACTGATATTAGTTCAGACGCAAACAATACACACACACACACACACACACACATATATATATATATGTGTGTGTGTGTGTGTGTGTGTGTATGTGTTGTAGAGATTTACGGTTTTCACTAGCTCATTCGGTGAATTAATGGGGGACCAAATATTGCAGTATTATTAAATGCTCAATATCAATGAGAGAGCTTTTATATATATATATATATATATATATATATATATATATATATATATATATATATATATGAAGGTTGCAGGAAAAAATATAATCCAAATAGGTGAATATATCATGATGTAAAGTCGACGTTAACGTTTCGGTTTCAGTAACCATCATCAGGACTTGGATATGAAATAGTTCACATATCGATGGGTGCTTGCTGAGATGACAGGAGCAAATGAGAAATATAACGAAAAGATACATACTCAGCAAGCACCCATCGATATGTGAACTATTTCATATCCAAGTCCTGATGATGGTTACTGAAACCGAAACGTTAACGTCGACTTTACATCATGATATATTCACCTATTTGGATTATATTTTTTCCTGCAACCTTCATACTGTCGGATTTTATCCATATTTACTTTCATATATATATATATATATATATGTGTGTGTGTGTGTGTGTGTGTGTGTGTGTGTGTGTGTGTTGTAGAGATTTATGGTTTTCACTAGCTCATTCGGTGAATTAATGGGGGACCAAATATTGCAGTATTATTAAATGCTCAATATCAATGAGAGAGCTTATATATATATGTGTGTGTGTGTGTGTATTCTTCAATTCAGTAAATCCGGAATAGGGAACAATTCCGTCTGGACAATTAAATTATTCAAAATTATTAATTAACTATAAAACCTTATTGAATTGGGATAGATAATATAAAATAATTAAAAGATCTCACCATGTAAAGTGAGGCGTATTTACGTTTCAAAAAGGAAAAAAAAGGGCGGGAAGTAAATGACGTTAGGAAAGTTGGAGCTTAAGATATGTATTACTGTAATTAATTAAATTGTGGTCTTTACTTTTCATGTTTATTTGGAATAATTTAGTTTTGTTGTAATTCCTTATTTTATTGTTAAACCAAAAGAGTTACTTTAAAATGAAGTTTAAATTATCGTAAAAATTAAATTAAAATTCATGTTTCCTCATCATTTTGTTATTGTCTCAACCGGAAACGAGAGGTGACCGGAAGTAATCTTTAATGGGAGAAGTCTCCTTCCCTCCCCTTCCCTCCTACGACCACCCCCATTCTGGCTGTATTCATTTATCTCCATGTTGGATTTGAAAAAGTCCTGTTTAATTTTTTTGGAGTTGTTGATTCATATCAATGCTCTTAGCAGGATGGAAATAAATTTATAATCCTAATGTGACCGAATTTTGTTTTTTTCTTGCAACTATATATATATATATATATAATTGGAAAAAACTCAACAACTTGTCATTTGGCTACTGTAGATTTATTTCAGCAGATCACTCTATACAAGAAACCAACCTCTTCAGGTAGGTTAGTTTCTCATATGAAGTGACCAGCAGAAATAAATCCAAGATAGCCAAATGACAGGTTTGTGGAGTTTTTTCTATTATATGAATTTGTTCTGTATGAAATTTATGAATTTATATATTAATCATCATATATTGGGCACTCCTGGAGATTTATAAGAATTCTCTTATATATTCTCTAATAGAATCATTCCCAACTCATCTTCTTTGGATCTTCTTTGGATATTATATATATTCCAAGAAATAATAATCAATATTCCAAATATTCTATGTTATAATCAATAGTTTGAATATTCAAAGTGATAATAATTATCAAGCTTCATCTCAAAAATTTAGACAGATAATATATATATATATATATATCTTGGATGAGACTGATTGCATTTCACATAGCGCTAATACTCTTGGGAAAGGTATGAATCCAATTATCCTCCCTTCAGCTATGGGTAAATAGTAGGACAGACTGGGTTCTTCAGCCTTGGTGAGGCAACTAGTCTAAGAGAATGAAAACTCTGAATTCAAACCTGATAAACTCCGCTTAAAAAATGACCTTGTGTCATATCCTGCCCGAGTGGAGGGGTTGGTTAATATATATATATATGAGTAAAATATATATAGTGGATAAAATCCATCACTAAAAGTGTGTTTTATTAATAAATTCTTCAGGGAGCTCTATACACAAAAATATCAATATTTTTCAAGTACAGAACAAGAAAAATACTTACGACTTGCAGTTTCACATTGTAGATCATCAGGTGAGCTAGTATTTAACATGGCCGATGTCTGTTAGATTTAACTGGAGAGTCAGTGTGTTTCCATTTTATGGACAGTCTTTTTTGACTCAGGCTCACCATGGCAAACCCATGTTTAGCCCATTTGTGAATATCTTTTGGACTAAAACATTTTTCTCTGCAAACATCACATTTCCTTAGGTAAGCTTTTGATTCATGAGACTACTATGTAGTTGACATATCTAGTCACATCTGACACATAATTACATTATGTAAATATTTACTTTTTGTGGTGGCATTTAGCCACCAACTCTGATCTTTTATAAAGAAAATTATTTGTATCTATGTAATATATATAAGTAAGTAAAGTTGGCAACCTAAGTCGAGGGCGACCCGAAGGCTCCCTTTCAATAGCTACTACACCGAGGTGTAGGGGAGGACGCTACTCCTTCCCCTGTATTGCTCCACTTTAATCTTGATATGTACATTATAATGCTGAGTGTTAAGCAAGGAGGCATCAAGTACCATTTTTTGAATCTTTGGTATAACTTGACCTGGGATTGAACCCCAGTCTCCTGGCACATTGGTGAACACCCTATTCACTAGGCCAATGAAATGGCATATATATATATATATGTATATATAGGGCCAGCCTTAAACCAATTGGAACAATCATTCTTGATTGGGTCCTGTACCTAAGGTTGCCCAATCTTACTTTTAACTTGTCAAGTATATGCAACAACACATTGCAATATATATGTTCCCAATTAGGTGCCATATAATGGCCCTGCATATATAGTAGGTATCATACCATAACTGATGTTTATACAATAGCATTGCTTCTAACAAAACCTTCATCAGATGATGAATCTGGGTTCAGGCATGGTTTCGGTGCCAAAGCATCATTACCACTAACCCAGAGTGCCCCAGCAGTATCTCATGACACCACCAGACTTTGTCAGATTGTTGTCACTCTGTGGGATTGTCAGATCCACACTGATGCTGTTAGAGCCTTATCTTGGATCTTTTCCATCTATATGTATATATATGTATATATATGAAGAAATAGATAGCAAAAATCCAACTAGATGTGAAAAAATTAATGGAAATGCGGATAAACCAAAACAGAGACAAAGGATTCAAATTAATATTTTGTCTTTATTTCCTGAAGAAGTCTTTGATGAAATAAAGACAAAATATTAATTTGAATCCATTGTCTGTGTTTTGATTTAACCATTTTTCCATTTGATCTTTACACATATATATAAGTTGGCCAACTGGAGTCAAGTGTGACCAAAAGCTTCCCTTTCAGTTGTTACTAGACCAAGGTGTAGGGAAGGGCACTACTCTTTTCCCTAGATTGCTTCACTTACCCTTGATCCATACCTTATAGTGCTGAGTGTTAAGCAAGAAGGCATGTAATACCACTTTTTGAACCTTTGGTATGACTTAACCAGGGATTGAACCCCAGTTTCCCAGACTATTGGCTAACACTCTAACCACTATACCAATTCGAATAATGTACACAGCAATCTATCTTTTAAATATGTTTAGTTAAGAACCATCAAATTCTTTTTAGCAATTTTTTAATTTGATTTCTACTTTTCCTTTGTTAAAATTGTCAAAAACATTCTCCTTTGATTCCCCCCATTATTGATCATATTCAAAGGTATTTTTAAACTTTGGTGGGGAAGTCTTTATGGTGTAATTGCAAATGTGCTGGTCTGCAACATTATAATAAGAGAGTTTAAACTCCAGTCAAGCTATTAAATTCACTTTTGAACTAAAACCATTGGGAAAGGCATGAACCCCTTTATCCCTTCCAGCTATCCCCAGTACAACTGTTCTTCTCCAAGGATGGCTTTGATATTAAATAACCAACAAAGCTTGATATGTCATTAAACAATGAAACTAAATCTTTCTTTATTTCCCCTCTCACTCTTTCTCTCTCTCTCTCTCTATATATATATATATATATACTCCTTTTTCTCTCTCTTTTCATTTTTGTTCCTTTATTTTCATCTCTCTTTTCTTTTTTATCAACTCCTTTCTCATCCTGCTTTTTTCTCTCTTTCTCTCTCTCTCTCTCTCTCTCTTCCATACTATTTAGGCTGCTCATATCTGTCTCATTCCATGCATTCTCTCTCTCTCTCTCTCTCTCTCTCTCTCTCTCTCTTTCAAATTACACTTTTTTTCTTCTTTTTTATTTTTTCTTTTATCCTCATTCCTGTCGTCTTACCATTATTTATGGTTGACTTACACTTATGACTAATATGTTACAACTTATGGACCGAAACAAATTTTTCTCTCTAGCTTAGAGATATCAGTTTCTCTTTGAGATTTTTAAGCCACTACTTCTTACAGCAATACATATATACCTATTTCTTCTTTTTTTTTCAGTTCAGTCAAGCTATATAAGAAAGATAGAAAATACATTAGGATTGTTCAATACATAAGGTGAATTTTTCCCAAAGAATTGCCAATAGGAAACACTGTTCAAACCTCTTAAACTCCGCTTAAAAATTGACTTTTTGTTATATCCTGCCCGAGCAGAGGGGTTGGTTAATATATATATATATCATCATCATCATCATCATGTCGTTCTGGTAGCATGGATATCCCTGACCCTCTCTCGCCACTTTTCCCTATCGTTCATCGCCTCAGGCAGGTCTTCAGGACAACATCCTGTATCCTCACATAGTCGCTGAATGTATGTTCGTGCTGGTCGTCCTGCTTTTGCACGGCCATGTGTGGGGGTCCATAAGAGTACATCACTTATGAGTTCGTCCCTGCTTCTCCGGCAGTGTCCTGCATGTCTGGTTCGTCTAACTTGAATAGTTTTCGTGATGGGAGGCGGGTGGTCGTACAGTTGGTGTCTTGTGGGGTGTTGCCGCCAGGGCTTGTTCAAGATTGCTCGCAGCATTCTTGTGTAACTGCCGTCTAGCTTCTTCTCCAGCCGTTTTGTTAGAGTCCATGTAGTGCATCCATATAGCAGTATCAATGTGACCACTGCCTGGAAGAAACTGCGTTTCATTTTATCGGTTAGATCTGATTTCCATATAATCGATAGCCTATTGATAGCTGTCCATGCTTTCATTAACCTTGTGTCGATGTCCTTTTCAGTTGATACGACGCTGCTTCCTAGGTAAGTGAATTTGTCTACTAGTTTAAGAGGGGTTCCGTCTAGAGTGGAGATGTCCCCCGTTTGATTATAGCACATATAAAATATATATAATTGATAAAATCCATCACTAAAAGTGTGTTTTATTAATAAATTCTTCAGGGAACTCTATTCACAAAAATATCAATATTTTTCAAGTACAGAACAGGAAAAATACTTATGACTCTCAGTTTCATATTGTAGATCATCAGGTGAGCTATTATTTAACATGGCTGATGTCTGTTAGATTTAACTGGAGAGTCAGTGTGTTTCCATTTTACGGACAGTCTCTTTTGACTCAGGCTCACCATGGCAAACCCATGTTTAGCCCATTTGTGAATATCTTTTGGACTAAAACATGTTTCTCTGCATACGTCACATTTTCTTATGTAAACTTCACATAGTTTGCACTTCTCAGCCACCAAAGATTTGATGCTACACCTCTCTTCAGAGGAGTCCTGGACTGTGACATTATTGTGAGTTTGAACTCTAGTCATGGAATTATATTCATTTTCTGGCTAATATCCTAGGGAAAGGTATGAACCCCCTTATCCCTTCAGTTATAAATTGAATAGTACTATTGCTATTCTTCTACAAGAATGGCTTAGGCATTAAATAACCCATGAAGGCTGATGTGCTATTAAACAAAACCGAAATCAAACCTGTTCAAGCCAGGAGTATAGTGTTAGATTTGAATAGCCTCCAAACAAATATTTTTGTGAGATTAAAATAATTTAAATGAAAACCAAACAAGGCAGAATTTATATTTAGGGAAAAAAATTCAGAAAAAAATTTATTTTATTATTTCAGAAAAATCCCTTTATTCAATGGATGACCCTTGTATATTGTTTTTAAAAAATTTTACTTGGAATGACTTTTGTATGTTGCTCTTTTTAAATCCTCTTATTCATTGGATGACCCTTATTTATTGGATGACCCTTGTATATTGGATGACCCTTATTTATTGGATGACCCTTGTATATTGGATGACCCTTAATTATTGGATGACCCTTGTATATTGGATGACACTTGTATATTGAATGATCCTTAATTATTGGATGACGCTTGTATATTGGATGACCCTTATTTATTGGATGACCCTTGTATATTGGATGACACTTGTATATTGAATGATCCTTAATTATTGGATGACCCTTGTATATTGGATGACCCTTATCTATTGGATGACCCTTGTATATTGGATGACACTTGTATATTGAATGATCCTAAATTATTGGATGACGCTTGTATATTGGATGGCCCTTATTTATTGGATGACCCTTAATTATTGGATGACCCTTGTATATTGGATGACCCTTATTTATTGGATGACCCTTCTATATTGGATGACCCTTATTTATTAGATGACCCTCGTATATTAGATGAGCCTTATTTATTGGATGACCCTTGTATTTTGGATGAGCCTTATTTATTGGATGACCCTTGTATATTGGATGACCTTTATTTATTGGATGACCCTTGTATATTGGATGACCCTTATTTATTAGCTGACCTTTTATATTGGATGATCCTTATTTATTGGATGACCCTTGTATATTGGATGACCCTTATTTATTTGATGACCCTTGTATATTGGATGACCCTTGTATATTGGATGACCCTTATTTATTAGATGACCCTTGTATATTGGATGACCCTAATTTATTGGATGACACTTGTATATTGGATGACCCTAATTTATTGGATGACCTTTGTATATTGGATGATCCTTATTTATTGGATGACCCTTGTAATATTGGATGATCCTTATTTATTGGATGACCCTTATTTATTGGATGACCCTTGCCAGGCCAGAGCAGATCAGGGAGCGATGGCAATGAAGGGGTACTCCACATTCCCCAAAGCTCCAACATTACTGGAGCCACACCATCAGATTGTTTCATCTCATATCCAGGACACTCATTGGGGCAGACTTACCCCTCTCCTGGGATGCAGTCGGTGTATTCTACAGCCCCAGCCAACTGGGCTACCATAGATAGGCTCCTAACAGGTATTACCACTTCAAGTCAGAGATGACCGAGTAATAATGGAAATTAAGGAGTACTCCATACTCCACAGAGTTCTAGAACCGGAGCCTCACCATCCAATGCAGTTTGCAGGACAAAAAACAAGAATAAGACAAGCAGAGATACCTAATGATACCTGGATGAGGAAAGATAAAAAAAATCTTGGTATCTACACTGATTAAAAAAAAAAAATTAAATAAAAAATAAATAAGTTCAGAAAGCTTGGTTGTTACTTTATAATCAAAATGAAAATTACAAAAGTCTTATAAAATCCACAGCAACTTCTTAGAATTTATTTACTCAACCCCTCCACCATTAGCAGCAGGATGTAAGACAAAATCAATTTTTAAGTGGAATACAGCTGGGACTGGCCCATTAGCATAATGGTTAGAGTGTTTTCCTATGGCTCAGAAGACTGGGGTTCAATTCCAGATTAAGCCATATCAAAGACTCAAAAAATTGTACTTGATGACTTCTTGATTAACAATCAATATTATGAGTTACAGATCAAGGGTAAATGGAGCAATCCAGGAAAAAGAGTAGCACCGCCCCTAGACTTCAGTGTAGTAGCTTTTGAAAAGAAGTCTTCAAGTTGCACTTGACTACAGTTGGCAAACTTACTCCAGCTGGTTTGAATTCAGAGTTTTCTTTCTCTAAGACTGGTTGCCTAACAAAGGCAGAAGTACCAGTCTACCCTACTATTTTATTTATAGCTGGATGGAGAATGTATAGAATCATGTCTTTCCCAAGTGCCTTTGTATGAAGTAAAGTGCAAACAGCCTTGTTCAGGATTTGGTCGGTGATTCCTTTTTCCGCAACAATAACTTAAATGCTAACAGTGTTGTGGTGTCCTTGTGGTGTATTGGTTAAAGCAATAGACTGCGGAATCGTAGTAAGCGAGTTCGTACTCCAGTTGCACTATTACGTTTACTTTCAGGTAAATACCCTTGGGAAAGGTATGAACCCCCTTATCCTCCCAGCTATGGGTTAAATAGTACCACTACTGTTCTTCTAGGAGAATAGTTTTTGCATTAAATAACCTACAAAGGTTGATATGCCATTAAATAAAGAAACCAAACCAAACCAAACCAAGCTAACAGTGTATACATGCAAAAGTATGGGCCTGTGTTTACAGTGTGTCATCTGAGGACTATTGATACACCCTTTATTTTGGAACCTGTTCATGTATTGACCTGTGTATATGATCATTTACAGTATCTTTACTATAATACCTGTACATTTAAGCTTGAGTCAGTCAGAACATATAATCAAGGTGCAGTAATTTTGTATTTTAATAGTGTATTTAACCAAGATTCTATTGATATGCAAATATAAACTTAGTGTACAGGGTGTGGAAGCAAGATATGGAATTATTTCTAAAATGTCTTTTTTAGTCTGATTAGTCAAATTTTGGAAAAAAAACGCGATCAATCTAAATTTTCATGATTAGTTGTCCAAATTTCTGAGACAAAGCTTGTTGATTTTTATCATTAAGGGTTTTCGGACTATTGTCTTCATCTTTATTGTTATTTCCACAATATTTCAGCTGATATGTCCTCCGGCTTTCTTCAGGTGTTTGTTGAACTCGGCAACCTTCACGGAACTTCAAACCATGTCCTTTATTGAATCCATGGGGGTCGCCTGTTCTGATTCCGATAGCCATTACTGGGTACATGTGTTAAGTATTCCTGTATTGTTACTCACCTGTAGTGAGGATTGAATCTGCAACCTCTAAGAAACCTAGATAGGAGGATGGAGGATAATACTCAAAAACTCACCACGGTATGCCTTCCCTATGTCAAAGGACTAGCGAAAGGATCCAAAAGATATGTAGTCCATATGACATCAAGACAGTATTCACAAGTGGTTCAACTCTCCAGAGGTATCTCTTCCGGGTCAAGCCACCAACAGAATTCAACATGACCAAGAACTGTGTTTACTCCATCCCTTGCAGTTGTGGTTAAATATACAAAGTTGAGACAGGTTGCCCACTAAAAGTAAGGCTAGAAGAACATCAGAAGACAGTAGTATGAGGTGAGATTGAAAAGTCGGGTATGGCGGACCATATATGGAAGGAAAAGGGAAACCATCTGCCCTTATGGGATAAAATTGAAATAATTGATAGGGCTGAACATTGGAGGATTAGATGCCTTATAGAATCAGCACATTTGTTGGGCTTCAATGACCTGCTGAGTAGACCAAGTATAGAGTTGAATACAATATGGGAACCGATAATTAAGAAGGCCAGACGAAAAAAAAACAACAACTGAATATGAGCACAGGTAAAAAATCATACATAATAGTAGTAATTCTAGTCAAGTAAGAACATTAAGTTTATAAGTCCCAAAAATTCACTCTGCATTGTCCAGCTGGACACATGGCGTAACGGTTATAGACGTTGGTTCCCTAAGGAGACAATCATCTGGAGGTTGCAGGTTCAAGCCTCACTATAGGTGAGTAACAATACAGGAATACTTAACACTTGTACCTGGTTATGACTATCAGAATTCAATAGAGAATGTGGTTCGAAGTTCTGTGAAGGTTCTCGAGTTTGACAAACATCTGAAGAAGGCCAGAGGATATATTGGCTGAAACGTTGTGGAAATAAAGATGAAGACAATAGTCTGAAAACCCTTAATGATAAAAATTTCTTGATTAGCTCTATTATTCTAGCACTTTTTCATTCAGCTCAATATTAGTGGGCAAGAAAAGAAACGACAAAGAATCTATGATTTGCTTAATGCCAAAACCAAGCCAAAAAATTTCCTAAATAATTTGAGCTTTTTTTATGGCCTCCATCAAGCCCAGATTTTGTTTATGCTATAATGGGGTATTTTAGAAAACAAAACAATACAATTTCCCAGCCAAATATTGGTTTGTTTAAGACTGCCATTGTGGAGGAATGGAATAAAATCTCTGAAGAATTTATTTTGAAGGCATGAAAATAATTTTGAAGGCATGTTGATACAATGATTGAAAAAAATGGCAGCCATAT
Source organism: Sepioteuthis lessoniana (assembly GCA_963585895.1). NCBI lineage: Eukaryota > Metazoa > Mollusca > Cephalopoda > Myopsida > Loliginidae > Sepioteuthis > Sepioteuthis lessoniana. Next base: position 15,742,443 of record OY757947.1, read on the forward strand.
TGTGTAAATTTTCTGTTTTATGCCTTTCTTCTTATTTTGTTGTTTATTTTTTTTAAATTAAAATTAATCTTGTTTTATAATAGAGTCATTTATTATACTCGAACATTCTTAATTTTGCTTCTGCATGCTGTAAATACACAGCAAAAAGAGTCTTAAGCATAGAGACAAAATCAGAGAAGTTTCTGATGGACCCTTTATACGCAATACTTCTTATTAATAATTCTAAACTAGTATTATCTTCCATCATCCTAATTCAAATTGCTTTTTTTATGACAACTCTGTTAAGCTGTTAGTTTCATGACAACAATGAATAGTCAACATCAGAAATAAGAATAAGATTTCAGTAAAATGAACTTATGTTCTTTTTTGTTTCTGAGAAGCTTGGTTTTGTGCACACCAGCTGCTATAGCAGCTCATCTGCTAGAGCATGGATGTTATCCCAGAAGTCAAAATATAACCAATAGGACATTTGTGATACCATTCAAAGAAAGAAAGAAAGAAAGAGAGAAAAAGAGTCAAAGAAAGAAAGAAAGAAAGAGAGAAAAAGAGTCAAAGAAAGAAAGAAAGAAAAAAAGAATTAGAGTCAAAGAAAGAAAGAAAGAAACAAAGAAAAGGAGTCAAAGAAAGAAAGAAAGAAAGAAAGAAAGAAAAAGAAAGAAAGAAAGAAAGAAAGAATCAAAGAAAGTCAAAGAAAGAAACAAAGAAAGAAAGTCAAAGAAAGAAAGAAAAAGAGTCAAAGAAAGAAAGAAAGAAAAAAAGAGTTAGAGTCAGAGAAAGAAACAAAGAAACAAAGAAACAGAATCAAAGAAAGAAAGAAAGAAAGAAAGAAAGAAAGAAAGAAAAAGAATCAAAGAAAGTCAAAGAAAGAAACAAAGAAGGAAAGTCAAAGAAAGAAAGAAAAAGAGTCAAAGAAAGAAAGAAACAAAAAAGAAGAGACAAAAGACAATGATAAAGAAAGAAGAAGACAGAGATCAAAAAAGAAACAAGGATTATGAAAAAAAAAGAAAAAAGAACAAAAAAAGAATGAAGAATCAGTTGTAAAATAAAAAACAAAAGAAAGAAAAATACCTTAATATGAAGAAATCACAAAAATTTGAAAAACAAACAGAAAAGAAAGTAAAGATGAAATAAAGTAGAAAAAATGAATAAAAAGTTACTGAAATAAAAATAGAAATAAAAGAAAATATATTTTCCCAGCTTTCTTAATTCACAAGTAATATATGTCTTGTTTTTTTTATCATATTTTATTTTTTGAAACACTTATCTGTTATTCTACTTCCTTTATGTTCTATTGATTTATACATAGATATATATACACATATATATATATATATATATATAGAGAGAGAGAGAGAGAGAGAGAGAGGCGGTGTTTGAATATATATATATATATATATATATATATATATATATATATATATATATGCTTTTTGTTCTTTGGACTGACATCTGGGACTAGCAAGAAAAAAGAATATAAATTAACTAGGAAGATAAAGAGAAAATTGTTCACGGTAATAATGGCCATTTTTAATTCTTTTGCTACTACAACTTCCCAGCCAAGTATTTTAAGGTCACAATGACAATTCAGAAAAGAAGGAAAAAAGACAGACGGACAGATAGACAGACAGACAGACAGACAGACAGCTGAGCAATGAATGATTACAGACTGTGAAGACAGAAAAAAAGAAAGAAAGAAGATAAAAAAGAGAATAAATCGAATATAAAATGATAAAAAATGTCAGTACCAAAAAATAAAAAGAAAAAAAGAAGAAAGGATAAAGAAGAAATATAAAAAAGAATGAGGATGGAAAAAATGTAGGAAAAGTACAGAAAAAATACAAAGGTAAAGAAAGAAAGAAAGAAAGAAAGAAAGAAAGAAAGAAAGAGGTATTAAATGAGAAAGAGAAGAAAGCAGGAAGGAAAATGAAGTGGTGAAGAAAGAAAGAAAGAAACAAACAAACAAAAAAATAAACAAACAAAAAGCCATTTGCTTTTTGTTTGTTTGTTTCTTTCTTTCTGCCTTCTTCTTTCTATTTTAATCCTTCTTTTTTTCTTTCTTTCTTTCTTTTTTTTCATTTTTTATCTTTATTTCCTTTAAATAAAGATATAAAAATTTAAAAAACAAAAGAAAGAAAGAAAGAAAGAAAGAAAGAAAGAGGGATTAAAAGAGGAAGAAAAAAAGAAAGAATTTTTTTAACATTAGGAAGTGAAAGATAATATCAAAAAGATAAAGAAAGAAAATTTTGAAGGATTGGAAAAAGAAAGAAAGAGAAAAGATTAAAATGAAGGTGAAAAGAATTGCAGAAGTAAAGTCAAAAAAAGCTTTTTAAAAAAACATGAATGAAAAAATCTGTCAAAAATATTGAATGAAAAGGGTGAAGCATTAAGAAAGGGTGAAAGAAAACTGAACAAATTTACCAAAAAGGAAAGAAAGAATGAATTACTGAGTGAATTACTGAATGAATTCTAGAATGAATTATGGAATGACAAAGAAGACCATTACTTGTCATGAATGGACAGAAATGGAGATGAAGCAGGGTCATAAGATATGGGAGGTTGAGATGGGTGGGTGAAACCAAAAACAAGTTGGGTGGGGTGAATAATAGAATGGCTAAAATAATGGTGAAACAAGTGGACAGACTGACACTTAGTTTCAGGCTGGTCGCCAAGGTGGGTCTGTGAATATAGTATGAACTAATTTTTAAGCATTGATTTTTACAACATAAACAATTTTTACATCTCCCCCACTATTTGTATTCAAGCACCCCCACCACCCAGACTTAATGGATACCCCCCCACACTCTCATAATACTCTGTCAACATGTTTGCTTAGTAGACAACTACACAACCTGTATTTCATAGTACAGAGAAAAGAATGTATTTACCCAACCCCTTTGTCACAGGGCCCACTGACTGCAACGAGTGTCCTAGATATAATACTAAACAATCTGATGGTGAAGCTCCAGTAATGCTGGAGCTTTGGGGAATGTGGAGTACTCCTTTGTTACCATTGCTCGCAGGTCCACTCTGGCCCTTAGTGGTAGCATCTGAAAGGGTCCTATCTATGGGTCAAATAGAACTAAATGGTGTACTTATGCTAAACTGAATTGTTTAGATCAAACTGTTTTGACATTTGAACTTTGTACTTATGTTAAACTGAATTGGTTGAAATAAAGCTGTTTATATGTACAAAAATGGATTTGGCATTAAATAACCTACAATGGTTGATATGCCATAAAACCCAACCAAACCAAATCATATATATTTAATATATATGTATAAAGAGGATTTGGCATTAAATAACCTACAATGGTTGATATGCTATAAAACCCAACCAAACCAAATCATATATATTTAATATATATGTATAAAGAGGATTTGGCATTAAATAACCTACAATGGTTGATATGCCATAAAACCAAACCAAACCAAATCCTATATATTTAATATATATGTATAAAGAGGATTTGGCATTAAATAACCTACAATGGTTGATATGTCATAAAACCAAACCAAACTAAATCATATATATTTAATATATATGTATAAAGAGGATTTGGCATTAAATAACCTACAATGGTTGATATGTCATAAAACCAAACCAAACTAAATCATATATATCTAATATATATGTATAAAGAGGATTTGGCATTAAATAACCTACAATGCCATAAAACCGAACCAAACCAAACCAAACCTTTGTCACTGGCATGGTGCAACACAAGCAGTGGCAGCTCATCTATAGGTACCATCAAACTACTGTTTTCTCCTGATATATACTGTTATAAATAATCCTCAAGCTTCATGTGGGGGTGAGTCCCCGTAATGTCGTGGCTAAAGTGCTAGACTAAAGACTCAAAGTAAGCAAGTTCAAACTCCAGTCGTGCAATTACATTCACTTTTAGACAAATACCCTTTGAAAGATGTGAACCCACTTATAGAGGGTTAAATAGTATCACTGCTGTTCTTCTTCAAAAATGGCTTTGGCATTAAATAACCTACAAAGGTTGATATGCCATTTAACAAAGAAACCAACCAACTTAAACTAAATGCTAATGGTCAATTTCTCATTCCTAGAAAACACAAAAAAGATTTGCTGTAAGTGGAATGGTCTACTCCGCTGTTCCATTTTTCAAAGCTACCATTGGATACAAAGTCAATTTCTTTAAGTGGAGTACAGCTGGTTTGAATACAGAGTTTTCCTTTTCCTAGACTGGCTGCCTTAATAAAGCTAAAGAATGCAGTCTACCCTACTATTTTATTCATAGTTGAACTGGTTCCATGCCTTTCTTAAGGGTATTAGTGCAAAGTGAAATGCAAACAGAATGAAGAAAATAATATTTCTTTCTCTACTTTTTTTGTCACTACAAATCCTACTGTTCTTCTCTTTTTCATTCAAATGCTGATTTTCTAGGAAAACAATATTGCCTCATTTGGATGATTAGAGTGACAGTCTTTCTGGCTGTATTTCTTTATAAAAGTCCCTAACCCAACTGTTTTATCACATCTAAAAATAGAAAAAGACTCACGAGTGTCATAATTTCCAAAAATAACCTTTCTCTATTTTATCACCAAAATCTGGTGGGTCTGAATACCAGCTACTCCCTTCTTATTCAGTAGCAGTCCAGTAGTTAAAGAAGACAGACCTTTGATACTCCAGGCTCTGAAGTAAATATATCATGACAATAACTAAGATTTATCCTCAGAAAAAATTCAGTGCTTAAATGTGAGTAAGCAATTCAAAACAGTTCTGTGTAAACTCAAATACCTGAAGAAGGCTGGAGGACATATCGGCCGAAACGTTGTAGAAATAACAATAAAGATGAAGACAATAGTCCAAAAACCCTTAATGATAAATATCATCAAGCTTCATCTCAGAAATTCAGACAACTAATGTAAAGCTACATGTTGTTACAAACTTATTACACATAGTTAAAGTTCATGCTGCTCTTGTAACATGTTCTTGTACCATACCAACTTTAGTCAAAAAAAAAAAATTCTATTTTCATCATGAAGCCAATATTCAATATAAGGTGCCCATGGTGTAATGGTTATCGTCGCAGGAATTGGACACGGCAACACGAGTTCAGATCCTGGACTGATTGCATTTCACATAGCACTAATACCCTTGGGAAAGGTATGAATCCAATTATTCTCCCTCCAGCTATGAGTAAATAGTAGGGCAGACTAGGTTCTTCAGCCTTGGTTAGGCAACTAGTCTAGGAGAAGGAGAACTTTGAATTCAAACCTGTTAAACTCCGCTTAAAAAATTGACCTTGTGTCATAAAAAAAAAGGGGGGGAGGTGCCTGTGGTGTAATGGTTATCGTCATAGGAAATGGACACGGGGACACAAGTTCAAATCCTGGATGAGACTGATTGCATTTTCACTTAGCACTAATACCCTTGGGAAAGGTATGAATCCAATTATTCTCTCTCCAGCTATGGGTAAATAGTAGGCAGACTAGGTTCTTCAGCCTTGGTGAGGCAACTAGTCTAGGAGAAGGAAAACTTTGAATTCAAACCTGTTAAACTCCGCTTAAAAAAATTGACCTTGTGTTATAAAAGAAAAAAAAAGGGGAGGTGCCCGCGGTGTAATGGTTATCGTCGCAGGAAATGGACATGGCGACACGAGTTCAAATCCTGGACTGATTGCATTTCACATAGCACTAATACCCTTGGGAAAGGTATGAATCCAATTATTCTCCCTCCAGCTATGGGTAAATAGTAGGGCAGACTAGGTTCTTCAGCCTTGGTTTGGCAACTAGTCTAGGAGAAAGAAAACTCTGAATCCAAACCTGTTAAACTCCGCTTAAAAATTGACCTTGTGTCATATCCTGCCCGAGCAGAGGGGTTGGTAAATATGATAAGGTCAGATTTATTGCATGACCCCTGATGCATATATGACAGTGGTACCAAAAATAGCAAGAGTAGTCCTCTTTTTGGAGTGCATCAACACTGTCATTGACTCTCCACCTTTGAGTGTAATCAAAGAAGTCCTACTGAAGAAAAAGGTCCTTCTGATTATTAAGTATTCTCACCTAATACTTATAATTTGCAAGGAAGAGTCCCCTGGGTGTGGTTGCTAATGTCCTGAACAGCAACATCGTAGTATGTGAGTTCAAACTCCAGATGTTCTATTACAATCTAATTCAAAACAATTTAAAGAGAAGATATATCCTAAGCCTTTGAGACATGGATACACACCACCGTTGAATTGAAATGCTATTGAGCTCTTTTGATGGGAGACGCTCATAATGGTTATTGTTGCAGGAAATAGACATGACAACCCAAGTTCAAATCCAGGCAGAGGCTAATTGCATTTCACATAGCACTTTTACCTTTGGAAAAAATATGAATCAAATTATTTTTCCTCTAGTCATGAATAGATAGCTGTGTAGACTGGACACTTTAACCTTGGTATGGCAACTAGTCTAGAGGAAGAAAAATTGAATTTTAACCTATTAAACTCTGCTTTAGAATTGACCTTGTGTCACATACTGCTTGTGACAGAGATATTGAATAAATACATACCTCATTTGATTGGTGGAACTGCCATAGCCTCTTATCTTATTTACAATAATGACCACATTCTAATTCAAAATAATTTTTATAGAGAAATAATTCTTTAATCTTCAAGCCATATATACAGATATCTATGAATACTCAAGCTGTATTTAACTCATCTACCTCTACAGATAGAACAACCATATCTCCTTATTTCATTTGCTACTCGTGATATTTCTATAATCCAATGTTCAGTATCCAAAAATAGGCAGATGGGATTCGCTTGGCAGTTCTAAGCCCAACTGAAATGCGGCAAATGAGATGTGCAGAACATGATTCATTCTATGATTAGAATGGGGCAGAGTTGAGGAAGCAAATAATGACTTCGCCAGTAAAAGGTTGTCCCAAAATTCCACAACTGAGTGCTTCTGTCACATGGCAAAATGCCTGATATTTGTTGCTACAAATGATTTAAATAGATGTCATCCTTATATAACAGATTTACCCCGCAACTGAAAAATAAGAAACGTCGCTTTAACCTCTGAGCAATACATATTTTTATTGAAGCTGTATCTGTCTTGACTGATAGATGGAATCCCTATAACATCTTATTTCATTCATGACAGTGATTATGCCCAATTCAAAACAATTCATTGAGAGAAGAAAACTTATAGATGGAACCACCATAGTCTCTTGTTTCATTCATGATAAGGACTATACCCAATTCAAAACAATTCATTGAAAGAAGAAAACTGATTGATGGAACCATTATAGCCTCTTATTTCATTCATGACAAGGACTATACCCAATTCAAAACAATTTATTGAGAGAAGAAAACATATAGATGGAACCACCATAGCCTCTTATTTCATTCATGACAAAGACTATACCCAATTCAAAACAATTTATTGAGAGAAGAAAACTTATTGATGGAACCACCATAGCCTCTTATTTCATTCATGATAAGGACTATACCCAATTCAAAACAATTTATTGAGAGAAGAAAGCTTATAGATGGAACCACCACAGCCTCTTATTTCATTCATGACAAGGACTATACCTAATTCAAAACAATTTATTGAAAGAAAACTTATTGATGGAACCACCATAGCCTCTTATTTCATTCATGACAAGGACTATACCTAATTCAAAACAATTTATTAAGAGAAGAAAACTTATAGATGGAACCACCATGGCCTCTTATTTCATTCCTGACAGTGACAATTCTGAGCGCCCTTGAGGCATAATGGCTACAGAGCTTGACTGCAGCTTTGAAGTAAGCCAATAATTCAAGCTCTAGTCATTCTATTACATTCCCTTTCAGATTAATCTTCTTGGAAAAGATACGAACCCTCTTATCCCTCCAGTTATTTGTTAAATAGTATTAGTACTGTTCTATAAAGACAGCTTTGGTATTAGATAACTCACAAAGGTTAATATTCTGTTAAACAAATAACAAAAAACAGTTCATTGAGAGAAGAAAATATATATTAGGGTTTGAAAATTAGACATTATTGTGATGGAGATGACTGCCTTTCTGTTGACTAAGCGAAATGATTTTTGTCAAAAGCATTTTTTAATTGACACAGTTGATTGCAGTTAAGATTAGTGATGATTTTTTGTCTTACAGTTTGTAATATTTAATTCCTTGAATATCCTACCATACAGATTGCTTCACTGTTTCCTTGAGTGATTGACTGACATTGGTTGGTTGGTTTGGTTTGATTTTGCATTTTAAGGCATATCAACTATTGTAGGTTATTTAATGCCAAATCTTCTTTATACATATATTAAATATATAGGATTTTGTTTGGTTGGTTTTAAGGCATATCAACTATTGTTGGTTATTTAATGCCAAATCCTCTTTATACATATATATCAAATAAATAGGATTTGGTTTGATTGGGTTTTACAGCACATCAACCATTGTAAGTTATTTAATGCCAAATCCTCTTTATACATATATATTAAATAAATATGATTTGGTTTAGTTTGGTTTGATGGCATATCAACCATTTGAGGTTATTTAATGCCAAATCCAGTTTATTCATATATATTAGATATATATGATTCATAAACATAAGTCAAAGTCAAATGATTCCAAGTATTGCTATGTATCTACTAACAATTCAATTAAACATCATTCATTTGTTTTTACATAGTTAAATGATCAAACAGTTCTATTTCAAACAATTCAATTTAGCATAAGTCATTTTTTTGCACAAGTTTGAATGTCTAACAGTTCTATTTGACCCATAGATATCACCCTATCAAGTGCTACCACTCCAAGCCAGAGTGTACCGGGAGCAATGGTAATAAAGGAGTACTCTACATTCTCCAAAGCTACTGCATTATTGGAGCCTCACCATCAAATGGTTTAACCTCATAAACAGGACATTCATTGGAAGGAAGTCTTACCCCTCTTCAGGAATGCATTCAGTGTATTCTACATCCCAGCTGATTGGGCTGACTGATGTTGGTGTTTAACGTTATGATCAACGATCCACTTCTCATTACCAGTAACAAGTCGATCTAAAAACAATACCAGATACATCATTATCTAAAAAATTTTTATAAGCACCAACTATAAGCTTGTTGACAGATTGAATGAGGTTCTAGGAAGCAATGGAGGTTATGTTAATGATAAAATATTTATATAGGTTTTTCATTTACAATACTAAGATGAGTGACTTCTTATAAACAGCAGATACTGTGTGCCTGACTAAGCAAAGCTTACTAAATCACTAATCCCATGAAGGAATGCATGTGAAGAAGAAAATGCCCTAAGAAATTTTTTCTGATTCTATCAAATTATTGGCCTCAAATAACATTTTTTTTAAATACATAATGAATAGAATGACTTTTTCTAAACTCTCCAACTTCAACAAAATACTGTAGAGTTGGCAACCTTAGTCAAGGGTGACCTGAAGGCTCTCTTTTCAACAGCTGCTACACAGAGGTGTAGGCGAGGATGCTACTTCATTCCCTGGATTGCACCACTTTACCCTTGATCCCTACCTTATAATGCTGAGAGTTAAGCAAGGTAGAATCAAGTACTATTTTTTGAGTCATTGGTATGACTCAACCTGGGATTGAACCACAATCTTCCAGACCATTTGCAAACACTCTACGCATATATATATATATATATATATATAAACTCATATATATATATATATATATATATATATAAACTCTGAATTCAAAACTTCTTAAACTCTGCTTGAAAATTGACCCTCTGTTATATCCTGCTTGTGGTGGTGGGGGATGGGTAAATATACTCACATACACATGCACATACAATCATACATATGTATATGTATACTCACAGACACATATATGCAAACACACACACACACACATATACATAGTGCATTCAATAAGATTCCAAACTTTTTTGTACAGGCATTTTAAATTGTTGGAGTCACTTGAAAATTCAGTATGTTATTGCTATACATCTTCTGAGATGACTGACCAATTTTTATGATTTCAGGTTCAAATGAACAGATACACCAGCAATTGGAATACACTCTACTAAAGCCTGATTGTCACAGCTGGTGAATTTAAAAAATGCAATCTGACACGTTAGAGGAATGATATGCAATAAAATTGTGTTTTAAACTTGGAAAAAATGCCACAGAAACGTATGGAATGCTTCAGACTGCTTTTGGAGCATCTTGCATGAATCGAGCATCAGTTTTTGAGTGGCATAAGAGATTCAAGGATCGCAGGGAGTCTGTGAGGAATGATGAGAGGTGTGGGAGGAGTAAGGAAATCAATACACGCCAGTTGATTGGCCAAAGGGTTAGGGTTAGAGTTACTATGTTGAGGTTTTAAGGGAGTTCAGGAAGAGATTCTATCGGCACTCTTCAAATCAGGTCAGTGACATTTCCACGCGGACAATGCACCAGTCCACAACTCCATCCTTGTCACAGACTATTTGACCAAGATAGGCATCAAGACAATTCCTCACTGTCCCTATAGTCCAGACCTTGCACCCTATGACTTTTGGTTATTCCCTAAGCTCAGAGGCTGTCATTATGTGACAATTGAGGAGATGAAAGAGGCTGTGACGAAGGTCATTGCCACGCTCACACAACTGGTCAACACTATAGCGTTTCAGTTCTATTGAACCATCATCAGTTAGCCTAACTTTTTCTTACTATACATATTTTCCCGTAGGTTTTTGTATTTCACATTTCTAATCATCCATCGTTAATTTAAAATTATTAATATCACCCCTTATGGGCCTGATGATGGTTCAGTAGAACCGAAACGCTATAGTGTTGACCCGTTAATAAATCATTCCTTCCTCTTGGATCGTTGTTATCAGTTTTTCTACACATACATATATACACACATATAAAATATGAAAAGGTTCTTTTCATCTTAGTATATTGTATTAACTCAATAAAAAAATTGTCAAATCAACAATATTCAGCGATAAAATATGCAAATATAAACAACAAAACCTGCTAGCATTTATTGCTGCTAAGACTTTCCTTAGAGTGTTCTAGATATAACACTTTCCATAAAGTGTTCTTAATGTCACTGTTTCCTTAGAGTGTTCTAGGTGTCACACTTTTCTGTATATAACACTTTCTTTAAAGTGTTCTAGGTATAACACTTCTATAAAATGTTCTGGGTGTAAAACTTTCCTTAAAGTGTTCTACGTATAACACTTCCATGAAGTGTTCTTGGTGTCACGCTTTCCTTAAAAGTGTTCTGGATATAACACTTTCCATAAAATGTTCTGGATATGACACTTTCCTTAAAGTGTTCTATGTATAACACTTCCATGAAGTGTTCTTGGTGTCACACTTTCCATAAAATGTTCTGGATATAACACTTTCCATAAAATATTCTGGACATAACACTTTCCTTAAAGTGTTCTATGTATAACACTTCCATAAAGTGTCTTAGGTGTCACACTTTCCTTAAAATGTTCTGGATATAACACTTTCCATAAAATATTCTGGACATAACACTTTCCTTAAAGTGTTCTATGTATAACACTTCCATAAAGTGTCTTAGGTGTCACACTTTCCTTAAAATGTTCTGGATATAACACTTTCCATAAAATATTCTGGATATAACACTTTCCTTAAAGTGTTCTACATATAACACTTGCATAAAGTGTTCTGGGTGTCATACTTTCCTTAAAGTGTTCTGGATATAACACTTTCCATAAAATGTTTTGGGTGTAACACTTTCTTTAAAGTGTTCTGGGTATAACACTTTCCTAAGAATATTTTTGGTATAACAGTGTGGTACTACCTGTTAGTGGCACTTCGGATGGTGCAATGGTTAAGAAGATAGACTAGCAAACCTTCACAAGTGAGTTTAATTCTCTTTGGGAACCCCATTCTTACGGCCATGTGATACATATTAGTAAATAGCTTAGTAAATTACTACCTTTTGGGGTCCTATCAATGGATCAAATAAATCTGTTTGAAAATCATTTGTATTGAATAGGAAATCTGTGAAACTTTATAACTGTGTTCAAACAAAAGTTACTTGAAACCATATAACTGCAAAAAACTGATCTTGGAATAAAATAACCCAAGAAGGATTGACATGTAAAAACAAACCTATCAACTTCAATTGTTTCTATCTCAAGATAATTTGGGTCAAATATTTATCAAATTTCTAGGTATCTTTGCTGAATGCCATTAAGGACATGTTTTTAAAGATGAGATATTGTTGAAATGTCATTGTAATTGCAAGTCAGTGGCTGCCAATTCTGGATTACTTCTTCTGCTACAGTCAGTAAGCAGTTTTTAGGGGTGAGTAATCTCTGATTAAAAGAAACAACAAAAAAAAAAAAATGTGGGGCCCTTTTGCTAAGTAAAACACTAACTCAAAGATACCAAGAGTAGGAGCAACAGAGTATCAAATATTTCAGTCAAGTCTCATGAGACACAGCACACACTGAAAGAGCCCTAATTAACTAGTGACAATAGAAATCTGATCTAAAGGTATTACGATAATGAAGATCTTTTATGGTTATTATCCATTGATTCATTTGCCTCTTGACACTTCTTTTTTTTTATGCTGATGGAATTTCTGGCACAAACTGTTCTTACTATTATACATTGATTGATGTGTACCAATTTCATCTTCTCTGCTGTTTTTATCACATTTTAACCTCTGTAACTTTTAATCTTCTTTCTGACTGGATTTCTTACTCAAGCTTTTCTTACTATTATACATTGATTGATGTGTTCCAATTTCATCTTCTTTGCTGTTTTTATGATGTTATGACGGCAAATCTTTTTATTTGGATACTTTTTTTCTGAGATAAAATTATGTTATTATTATGCATTGATTTCTTTAAACCTTACCTTTTTCAGCGCAAATAAAAAAAATCAACCAGCAAATTAAAAAGACAAGCAAACTTAATCAATAAACTAGAGTAATCACATGTAAACAGTTTCCTCAACAGTCCCTGCAAATGTTAATTAAGTGAAATTAGTTGAAACTTGTCTGTATATTTTGTGTAAATGATAACTCATTTGATTATTTTTAGTCCTAATTCATCTATCAGATTAGTTATTTTGTTTCTTTGTCTCTAGGTTTAATGGCATATCAACTGTTATTTAATAGCAATATTTTGTTTCTTTGTCTCTAGGTTTAATGGCATATCAACTGTTATTTAATAGCAAAACCTTGTACAGGGTGTAAAACCAAAATATGGAAACATTTTTAAAAAGTTCAGAATCTAAATTATCATGATTAGCTCTAACCTGGACATTGGCATAATGGTTGGAGTGTTCGCCAATGGCCTGGGAGACCTGGGTTCAATCCCAGGTCAAGTCATGCCAAAGACTTTAAAAATGGTACTTGATGCTACCTTGCCTAACACTTAGCATTTTAAGGTACGGATCAAGGGTAAAATGGAGCAATCCAGGGAAAGGACTAGTGTCCTCCCCTACATCCCAGTGTAGTAGCTATTGAAAAGGGAGCCTTCGAGTCACCCTCAACTATGGTCACCAACTTTGCTTACTTTACTTTTTTATTAAAATTTAGCCCAATATGAGTGAGCAAGAAAAAAACGACATAGAATCTATGATTTGCTTAACAACAAAACTAAATCAAAAAAATTTCAGAAATAATTGGAGTTTCTTTATAGTCTCAATCAAGCCCAGACCTTAACCCCTTTGATTATACGATATGGGGTGTTTTAGAAAATGCAACTTCTCATCCAAATATTGGTTTGCTTAAGACTGCTACTGCAGAGGAATGGAATAAAATCTTTGAAGAATTTATTTTGAAGATATGCAAATTGTTTTAAAGGTGTATTGATACAATAATTGAAAAAAAATGGCAGCCATATTGAGTAAATTTACTGTTTTATATCTGTCTTATTTTGTTATGTATTTTTTTTTTAAAATTAGAATTAATCTTGTTTTATAATAGAGTCGTTTATTATCATACTAGAATATTCTTAATTTTGTTTCCGCACCCTGAAGTGGTACTATTTAACCCATAAGCACAGGGATAAGAGAGTTCATGCCTTTCCCAAGGGTATTAGTCCTAAACGGAGGTGCCCATAGTGTGATGGTTAACGTCATAGGAAATGGACATGGCGACACGAGTTCAAATCCTGGACGAGACTAATTGCATTTCACATAGCACTAATACCCTTGGGAAAGGTATGAATCCAATTATCCTCCCCCTAGCTATGGGTAAATAGTAGGACAGACTAGGTTCTTCAGCCTTGGTGAACCAACTAGTCTAGCAGAAGGAAAACTCTGAATTCAAACCTGTTAAACTTTGCTTAAAAATTGACCTTGTGTCATATCCTGCCACAAGGCCTCTGGCCTGGCCCGAAAGTCAACCGTCTTCCTCCAGCCCTGGGACTCAACTCAACTCAACTAACTGACTTTTTCAAAATCCCTAAAATCCTCCACGCGCTTCCGGTGTGTGAGGTCACCCGCACTCTGTAGCCCCGTTTCCTGTCTGGGCTATTGTGACATCTCTGAGTGACACGTCCTCTCCACCTGCGTGTGTGAACACCCATGTTAATGTTGCACCGAAGTAACCCATACACTGAGCCGAAAGGTTCTCAGCCTAACTAAACCCAAAGGCATAAAACGAAATTCCTCGGCCATTATATTACAATAGCTGGGGGGGGGATTCAAGGGTATTAGAACAAAATGAAATGCAAACAGCCTCACCAAGAATTTGAACTCAGGTCACTATATCCCTTCAGCTTTCTTTCTGATTTTAATTCATGTTTTTATGATTACACATTGATAAATTCAGATTAATTTCTTAAACTTCTTTTGTTTTATCTCATTTTAGTCTCAGTGCGCATCAACAATTTTTTTCTGATTAAACCTAATTGTCTGAAAGTCAAGGCTTACTGAAAGCACCAGATCCTACGAGATCATCAAAGTAAAGCAGCTTGCACAGTACTTAGATAAGTGACCATTTTGGAACAGCAGAAGCAATTTGAGGTCTGTGGGCCAGACTAAGAAAAATCTAGTAAACCACAACCTTGCACATATTTGGACTTATGATCAAGTCAAGGCTTACTGAAAGGACTAGATCCAATGAGATCACCAAAATAAAGCAGCTTGCCCAAGTTCTTAGATAGGTGACCATTTTGGAACAGCAGAAGCAATTTGAGGTCTGTGGGCCAGACTAAGAAAAATCTAGTAAACCACAACCTTGCACATATTTGGACTTATGATCAAGTCAAGGCTTACTGAAAGGACTAGATCCAATGAGATCACCAAAGTAAAGCAGCTTGCCCAAGTTCTTAGATAGGTGATCATTTTGGAACAGCTGGTACCAGAAGCAATTTGAGGTCTGTGGGCCAGACTAAGAAAAATCTAGTAAACCACAACCTTGCACATATTTGGACTTATGATCAAGTCAAGGCTTACTGAAAGCACCAGATCCAATGAGATCACCAAAGTAAAGCAGCTTGCCCAGTACTTAGATGGGTGACCATTTTGGAACAGCCGGTACCAGAAGCAATTTGAGGTCTGTTTGCCAGACAAAAAAAAACTTAGTAAACAACAACATTGCTCATATTTTATGGAAATGTGTGTTATTTTCAAATATTCTACAAACATTCTCTGGCAAAGTCAACAAGGACAGCAAGACAAACTAATCACCTCAGATATGCCATCATTGCTTCAACAACCTTCACTAATATGTAATAAACTTTTTCAAGATCTTTGTTATTTTTCCTTGTTGAAGGTCAGCCAGTTCGTGGGTGGTCTTCAAGTGACATTTCACAACATTTAAAATACAAATATCACTTTTACACTTCTTTAAAACTTCTTAAAAACATTACAGCAGTTTTAACTGCAGTTTTCACCCAATAGAATATAAAACTTAATACAAACTCTGTTTTTCTTTTGGTGGGGGTACCGTGCTGGTGGCACGACAAGATGAGGATGAGATGATGATGACTTGTTTACAATGGGTGTCTGTTAAAGAATGCAGAGAAATGTACACAACAAACTATGACATCATACAATAATGAGTAAACTGTGAAAAACTTTCAACCCACTCGGTTTGACTTTAAAATACACCGACTGCACCTCTACAGAAGTGCAAGACCCCATCCAGAACGAGTGTCCAAGATATGATGCTAAACAATCTGATGGTGAGGCTCCAGTAATGCTGGAGTTTTGAGAATGCAGAGTACCCCTTTATTGTCATTGCTCCCAGGTCCACCCTGATCCAGAATGATAGCACCTGATTGGGTCCTATCTATGGGTTAAATAGAACTGTTTGACATTGAAACTGAGTACTTTGATATTTAAACTGGGTGCAAACAAATGAATTATGCTGAATTGATTTGTTTGAAATAGAACCGTTTGATCATTTAACTGTGTATAAACAAATGACTGGTGTTTAATTGAATTGTTAGAGATTGTAAGGACAAATGTGAACAACATTAAGGCTTGAGAAAGATTTATTCTGCTTTGAATAACTGATACACATATAGTTAGATTTTACTGTTACATACTCAACTAAAGAGTTCCCCAGAAAAGGAAGTAATAATAAAATAAGGGAGGTTTCTCTCGATTATTTATTACAATGATACATAACAGTACTTGGAACCATTTACTTTGACTAAAGCTAAACTGAATTGTTTGAAGTAGAACTGTTTGATCATTGAACTGTGAGTAAACAAATGACTGATGTTTAATTAAATTGTTAATGATATATAGCAATACTTTTAAACATTTAACTTTAACTTACGCTAAATTGAATTGTTTGAAATGTA
This sequence comes from Sepioteuthis lessoniana, assembly GCA_963585895.1. Classification (NCBI taxonomy): domain Eukaryota; kingdom Metazoa; phylum Mollusca; class Cephalopoda; order Myopsida; family Loliginidae; genus Sepioteuthis; species Sepioteuthis lessoniana. Next base: position 15,759,200 of record OY757947.1, read on the forward strand.
ACTGTTTGATCATTTAACTATGTGTAAACTAATGACTGATGTTTAATTGAATTGTTCGTGATATAGAGTTATCAGTTGGAACTATTTAACTGTGTGCAAAAAAATGAGCTTAGGCTCATTTATAAACATTATCAACAAAATGTGTTTACAAATTATATATATTTGATATATATGTATAAAGAGGATTTGGCATTAAATAAACCTGCAATGGTTGATATGTTATAAAACCAAACAAAACCAATGAAACCAAAACCAAACCAAACCAAACCAAACCAAACAAAATATTAATATCTTGTGGAGAAAATGCCTTTAAAAATTATAATAAATCCTAAAAAAGTTTTTAGGAAGAAATTTTTGGTTGGTTGGTTGGTTGGTTGGTTTAAAGGCATATCAACCTTCAATGGGTTATTTAGTGCCAAAATTTGATTAAATTGTAGATGATAAGTTATAATCAAAACTATGTTTTTAAATTGCACTTTCATTTGCTTATAATCATTTCTTTACAGTTGCATGGTTTCAAGTATTCCTATCTAATACAAATAATTTACACACAGTTATATGGTTTCAAGTATTCCTATCTAATACAAATAATTTGCACAGAGTTATATGGTTTGAAGTATTTCTATCTAATACAAATAATTTACTCACTGTTATATCATTTCAAATATTCCTATCTACTACAAATAATTTGCACACTGTTATATGGTTTCAAGTATTATTATCGACTACAAATAATTTGCACACTATTATATGGTTTCAAGTATTCCTATCTCATCATCATCATCATCATATCATGCCACTAGCACGGATATCCTTGACCCTCTCTCGCCACTTTTCCCTATCGTTCATCGCCTCTGGCAGGTCTTCAGGGCTACATCCTGTATCCTCACATAGCTGCTGTATGTATTCCTATCTACGACAAATAATTTCCACACAGTTATATATTATTTCAAGTATTTCTATCTACTAAAAATAATTTGCATACCATTTTATGGTTTCAAGGTTGGTTGGTTGGTTGGGTTTTAAGGCATGTCAACCTGTATAAGTTATTTAATGCCAAATCTTGTTTAAACATGTATTGAATATATGATTTGTATATGCATATTTTATAGATAACATTTTTAAACAAGCCAGTGCTCATTTGTTTGTCCATAGTTAAATGGATTCAAGTATTGCTATGTAACACTAACAATTTTACTTCATATTAGTCATTTGTTTGGACATGGTTGAATGGTTATATATATATGATTTGTAAGTGAATCATTTTTTTAGTAATCTGACTTTTAAATGAGTTAAAGCTAATTTGTTTGCTCACAATTAAGTACTGTTTTTGTTTGCACACAGTTAAAAGGTTTCAAGTATTGCAATATAACACTAACAACTCAATTTAACATCAGACATTTCTTTAGACACAGTTAAATGATCAAAGACTTCTATTTGACTGATTGATGGAACTCTATCAGGTACTATCACTCTGGGTCAGAGTGGACCTGAGAGCAATGGCAATGAAGGGGTACTCCACATTCCCCGAAGCTCTAGGACTGGGCATCTGGAAAATTATATAAACCAGATAAGATTTTGACCCCAGAGAAAGGAGAGGACAATGAAAAAGACCAACAGAAGAGCTAGTAGATGTTACACCATTCATTGAAAGGCCAAAAAAACCTGAGCAATACAAAACTTGGGAAAGTCAAGGAGCAAGTAGAAATTAAGATGATTTGATGCCTTGAGATAATGCCAGACTCATGAAAGTTGAAAAGCAAGTAGAAACTAAGATGATTCGATGCCTTGAGATAATGCCAGACTCATGAAAGTTGAAAAGCAAGTAGAAACTAAGATGATTCGATGCCTTGAGATAATGCCAGACTCATGAAAGTTGAAAAGCAAGTAGAAATTAAGATGATTCGATGCCTTGAGATAATGCCAGACTCATGAAAGTTGAAAAGCAAGTAGAAACTAAGATGATTTGATGCCTTGCAATGATACCAGACTCACAAAAGTCAAAAAGCAAGTAGAAACTAAGATGATTTGATGCCTTGCAATGATACCAGACTCACAAAAGTCAAAAAGCAAGTAGAAACTAAGATGATTTGATGCCTTGAGATAATGCCAGACTCATGAAAGCAGAGAAGCTTGTAGAAACTAATATGATTCGATGCTTTGAGATAATGCCAGACTCATGAAAGTTGAAAAGCAAGTAGAAACTTAGATAATTCAATGCCATGAAATGATGCCAGAGCCGCGAAAGCAGAGAAATGAAGAGAAACTGAATTGATTCAGTGCCTTGAGGTGACCCTGTTTCAGTCTCGTGAAAGCAGAACGAAGAAGAATTAGTTCATTAAACATTGGTATCTTGTATGTGTGTACATTTCAGCCATCTTCAACTCTCTCTGACTCTACTCATATGTACATTTCAGGTTATAAAAGGAAAAGAAAAGAAGCTGATTCTATTTTAATACATCAGCTTGCCCAGTCGGCTTGAGCTGTAGAATACACCAACTGCTTCTCTGCAAAGGGGTAAGACTCTCCCAACGAGTGTCCTGGATAGGACACAGAACAATCTAATGGTGAGGTTCCTGTAATGCTGGAGCTTTAGGGAATGTAGAGTACTTCTTCATTACCATCACTCCCAGGTCCACTCTGGCTTGGATTGACAGCACCTGATAGGGTCCTATCAATAGGTCAAATAGAACTAAACTGTGTACTTATGCTAAACTCTATTGTTTGAAATAGAACTGTTTTCATATTTAACTGAACTGTTTTCACATTTAATTGTTTGTAAACCAAAACTATACTTATATAAACTAAATTGTTTGAAATTTAATTTGGCATTACATGACTTAAAAAAGGTTGATATGTGATAAACAAAAAAAACCAACCAACCAACCAACCAACAGGAATATGTGAAAAAATATAACAATCAAATACTAATAATTAATAAACAATTATATGGTTTCAAGTAATGATTCTAATTTGATGATATAATGTTTTGTTTGTACACAATTATATCAAAACTAGTATTTCTTTCTAATATCAATAATTTTCAAACAGGTCAGAGTGAACCTGGGAGTAATGGGTACTAAGTGGTGACTCCATACTCTTTAGAGCTCCAGAACTCAATATCAAACTTTGTAGGTTATTTAATGCCAAATCCATTTTTATACAAATAATCAGTTCTTTTTCAAACAATTCAGTTTAGCATGAGTACACAGTTCAATTGTCAAAAACAGTTCTTTTTCAAGCTATTCAGTTTAGTCAAACAGTTCTAATTCAAACAATTCAGTTTAGCATAAGTACTGTTTCAATGTCAAAAACTATTCTATTTCAAGCAATTCAGTTTTGCATAAGTACGCAGTTTAAATGTCAAAACAGTTCTATTTCAAGTAATTCAGTTTAGCATAAGTATGCTGTTTATTTCAGATAATTCAGTTTAGCATAAGTATCAGTTTAGATATCAAAACAGTTTTATTTCAAGACATTCCATTTAGCATAAGTATGCAATTTAAATGTCAAAACAGTAAACTCTGGAAACTACCATTAATTTCTATTTAATCTATAGATTGGACCCTATCAAGTGCTACCACTCCAAGCCAGAGTAGACCTGGGAGTGATGGGAATGAAAGGGTACTCTACATTCCCGAAAGCTCCAGCAATACTGGAACCTTACCATCAGATTGTTTAGTGTCATATTGAGGACACTCGTTGGTGGGTGGGTGGGGTTGTTCTTACCCCTTTGCAGAAATGCAATCAATGTATTCTACAGCCCCAGCCGATTGGGCAACATAAGAAAAATTGGGTCAAATAGATCTGTTTAAAATTCATTTGTATCATATAGAAATAAATAAAGTTAACAACCTTAATTGAGGATGACCCAAAGGCTCCCTTTTCAATAGCTACCACACTGAGGTGTTGGGGAAGGTGCTACTCCATTCTCTGGATTGCTCCACTTTACCCTTACCTTATAATGCTGAGTGTTAAGCAAAGTGTCATCAAGTATGATTTTTTTAAGTCTTTGTTATGACTCAACCTGGGATTGAACCCCAGTCTCCCAGACCATTGACAAACACTCTGCTCATTAGGCCAATGACTCAGATATATACTTATATAGAAATACATTATATGTAATTATAAGTTATTTGCATAAAAAGTAGTAACTTGAAACTATTATCATTAAGTAAGGATTGTTATCAGAAAGCATATGACTGTGCGCAAACAAATGTCGATTATTAAATCAAAATAATTACTTGAAACCATATAATTACTTCTAATAGATAGGAATACTTCAAACCATATAACTGTGTGCAAATTATTTGTATTAGATAGGAATACTTAATATTATATAACCATGCAAAAACTCTTAAGAAACAACTATACAAAAAATATAAATATAAATGATCAGGGAATTGTGTTCATGAGAACACAATTCCCTGACCTCTCAGTATAAAATAATCTGAGACAGGTTGACATGCCATTAAAGTCAATTAATTACTCAATCAACTAGTTTGCATTGGGCACATTGCATCGTGCAATGTTTAGCAAGCTAGACTAGCAGATTATTATAAACGTATTTGATTCTCACTGAATACTCCTATACAAACAAACCTTGGTAAATGATTATATCCAATTCGTATGTTGCATCTAAATTCTTTTTGTTTTCGTTTGCGCAATTTTCCAAACCACTCCTTAGTTCCATTGGATACTTCTCATGTTGCAATGATTAACAAGCCAGGCTTGCAAAACATTGTTAGTGAATTCAATTCTTGCTTCATGCCCCATATTTGTGGCCTCGTGGCAAATTAAGCTAAGTTTAATAAATGATTACTACGTCATGGAGGTGCCCGTGGTATAATGGTTATCGTCGCAGGATGTGGACATGACGACACGAGTTCAAATCCTGGACGAGCCTGATTACATTTCACATAGCACTAATACCCTTGGGAAAGGTATGAATCCAAATATTCTCCCTCCAGCTATGGGTAAATAGTAGGGCAGACTAGGTTCTTCAGCCTTGGCGAGGCAATTAGTCTAGGAGAAGGAAAACTCTGAATTGAAACCTGTTAAACTCCGCTTAAAAAATTGACCTTGATCAATGATAATTGTTTACTACCCAATCTCAATGCTTTTAACTCCATCTTTTCATGTATAGGATCCAACATGGTCAATATAATGAGAGTGCAGACTATTTAAGTTTGAATTAGGGTTCAAAACAATATACTACTGGTATCAGACTACTCTAACTTTCCAACTTTGATGTCATAGGGAGGTGCTTAATCAAGGTCACCTTATTTTGCTTGAGCCTATCTGAAGACAAGGATATAGTCAAGAGATGTTGAGCAGATACTACACTTTCATCCCAGCTTGAAAGGTGGGAAGGAGATATATTCTAACTTGTATCTCAAGTTTCTCTTCTTTTTTTTTCTTTTGAGTTTTTTAATTCATTTCTGCAAATTTATCGGTAAAATAAACATTTCATGATAAAGAATAAATATTTATTTAAAAAAATTCAATGTTTATTTATAAAGAATGCTTTATTTTAATGTTAAAGAAAGAAAAAACCATAAGTTTTTGATTGAGTGCATTTTTCGGTTTGGTTTCTTTGTAGGTTATTTAATGCCAAAGCCATTCTTCTAGAAGAACAGTAGTGGTACTATTTAACCCATAGCTGGGAGGATAAGGGGGTTCATACCTTTCCCAAGAGTATTTGCCCCAAAGTGAACATAATAGCGCGACTGGAGTATGAACTTGCTTACGATGATTCCGCAGTCCATCACTTTACCTATTATACCACGAGGACACCCCTTGCATTTTTCATTAACTATTGATGGATAGATAGATAGAAACAGAATGAATAAGATATATATGAACAAACTTAGATAGACATGAATGGAAGGATGTAGGTAGATAGATGATTGGTTGGTTTGTTTGGTTTTATTGCATGTCAACCCTTGCAGGTTATTCAATGCCAAATCCATTTTTATGTAAATAATCTGTTCTATTGAAAACAATTCAGTTTAGCATAAGTACACAGTTTAATTGTCAAAAACATTTCCATTTCAAACTATTCAAGCAGTTATATGTAATAATTCAGTTAAGAGTAAATACAGTTTTAATGTCAAAAAACAGTTCTATTTGAAATAATTCAGTTAAGCATTAGCACACAGTATAAGTGTAAGTACGGTTTAATTGTCAAAAACGTTTCTATTTCAAGCTATTCAGTTTACTCAATTCATTTTAGCATAAGTATGCTGTTAGTTCTATTGAACCCATAGATAGGGCCCTATCAGGTGCTACCACTCCGGGCCAGAGTGGACCTGGGAGCAATGGCAATGAAGGGGTACTCCGCATTCCCCAAAGCTCCAGCACTGCTGGAACCTCACCATCAGATTGTTTAGTGTCATATACAGGACACTCATTGGGGGGGGGGTCTTACCCCTCTGCAGAGAAGCAGTCGGTGTATTCTCCAGCCCCAGCTGACCGGGCAAGGCAATGAAGGGGTACTCCGCATTCCCCAAAGCTCCAGCACTGGTGGAACTTCACCATCAGATTGTTTAGTGTCATATCCAGGACACTCGTTTGAGGTGGGAGTCTTACCCCTCTGCAGAGAAGCAGTCGGTGTATTCTACAGCCCCAGCTGACCGGGCAAGTAGATAGATGAGTAAACTGTTATGTTAATAGAATATCTATATATGTTAAAATGTATCTATGTTATCTTTTTATATTTAGAAAGACATTAGCAGCTAGTTGAATCAAACAGAGGTAGACAGAAAGACAGACTGATATATAATGGAATGTGTATTATAGATAGATATGAACTAAATGATATAAATATTGACATAGATAGATAGATCTTGGTGAGGCAACTAGTCTAGGAGAAGGAAAACTCTGAATTCAAACCTGTTAAACTCCGCTTAAAAATTGACCTTGTGTCATATCCTGCCTGAGCGGAGGGGTTGGTAAATAGCATCATCATGTCGTGCTGGTAGCACAGATATCCCTGACCCTCTCTCGCCACTTTTCCCTATAGTTCATCGCCTCTGGCAGGTCTTCTAGACTACATCCTGTATAGTTGCTGAATGTATGTTCGTGCAGGTCGTCCTGCTTTTGCTCAGCCATATGTGGGGGTTCATAAGAGTACATCACTTATGAGTTCATACCTGCTTCTCCAGCAGTGTTCTGCATGTCTGGTTCGTCTAACTTGAATAGTTTTCGTGATAGGAGGCAGGTGGCCATACAGTTGGTGTCTTGTGGGGTGTTGCCGCCAGGACTTGTATATCCACATACTCTTTTAATATATTGATTCTTTTAACATATATAGATAGATTGACTGATGTGATATGTATTTCTTAAAATAAATTTTGGAATGCTAATTACATCATAAAAATTTGAAACAGAATGCTACCAATGGAAATATAAGTTTTAAAACTTTCTCATCGTTTTTCTTTCATTTAATAACTTATACACTCTGATGAAGGTCTAAAAACTAAAACATATCAGTTAATATTTCTATAAATAAAATGATCCTCTGAAGACCTTGTGTTTTTTCACCTCTATATATTTTGATACTGTCAGATTTATTTCCAATTTTTCCCATATATATATATATATATATATATATATATATATATATATATATACTATTTTTTTCACTTAAATATATATTCTTTATTCTTTCAAATATGTAACATTTGCAAACATACATACACATATATATACACACATGTACACACATGTACACACATCACATACATATATATGTATAGACAAACACAAATTCACATTCGTATATGCATACTAATTTACTTTATATGTTATATATGCTGGCAAATACAGTATATATATATATATATATATATATATATATATATATATATATATATATATATATTTCTGTGTATGTGTGTGTGTTCATGTGTATCTCTATATGCTAAATGAATATATATATATATATATATATATATATATATATACATATATATATATATATATATATATATATATATATATATATATTTCTGTGTATGTGTGTGTGTTCATGTGTATCTCTATATGCTAAACGAATATATATATATATATATATTTCTGTGTATGTGTGTGTTCATGTGTATCTCTATATGCTAAACGAATATATATATATATATATATATATATATATATATATTTCTGTGTATGTGTGTGTGTTCATGTGTATCTCTATATGCTAAACGAATATATATATATATATATATATATGTTTGTGTATGTGTGTGTGTGTGTGGGTGTGTTAAGATAATATGTATTTAAATATGTTTACATTTATCAGTGAGTGTGTGTGTGTGTGTGTGTGTGTGTGTGTGTGTGTGTGTGTGTGTGAGTGTATGTCTCTAT
>OY757947.1:15770063-15809271 GCA_963585895.1 Sepioteuthis lessoniana
CATGAAACTCAGGGAGGTAAGTTTTCATGATTATTATCATCATAATCTGCTTGGAAAGTATTGCTCTGCATTTTTATGCATTGAGCACTCTAAAGATTTTACTGAATAAAAACACCTTGAACATTAAATTTAAATAATTGTGTGTGTGTGTATATAAATATATATATATATATATATAATCAAAAGAAAGAATTGGCATTTTTTATATACATGTCAAGTTTTTAGGTTGACAAATGAAATATTGATATGTGGGATGTAAGACTGAATTAAGAAATTTTTTTATTACCTTTTACTGGTGTGTCCCCTTCGTTCCATTAGAGATAATTTTCCAGATTTTTTTTTTCGAAAAATTAAAAACGAAACGGAATCGCCAAGAACTAGTAGCACCCAACGTAAAATAAGCCCACGGCTGCAAACGGTGTAGACAGACAGACGTGCTCTGGCAATGTTAAAGCAGCACTGGGGGTAAGAGAACCGCTGGGTGTAGATGGGTGGGGCAACAACCATTAGTTTTAAGGCATGATGAAAATTGTAAAAGAAAGAGACTGAGAGTAAGAAAGAGAGACAAACAAACAAACAAACAAAGAAGAAGAAGAAGAAGAAGAAGAAGAAGAAGAAGAAGAAGAAAGTGGGTGTGAGAAGAAGCACTGACTGTTTAGCCCATTTTGGGCAGCAAGACAAGACAAGCTGAAAAACATAAATGCTGAGCAGAATCCTTCTGCTAAACCAAAACAAAAAAAAAAAGATAATAATAATAATAATAATAACAATGATAAAAAGGTAAGACGTAGATAAGTATGAGGACTTGTGTCGCATTACAGGTAAATGTAAGAATGTAGGATCTTTACAGGTAAATATACAAGACAATTAGAAAATATAAGGGGAGGAAAAGAAGTAGAATGAAGGAAGGAAGAAGAATAAAAAAATACATAAAAACTGTGTAAATATACTTAGGTATGTCTCTCCCCATCACTTTCTCTCTCTCTCTCAATATATATATATATATATATATATTTTTTTTTTTTTTTCATCCTGTTTTATATCTTATTTTTCTATTTGAAATGATATTGCGATATTGCTCTGTAGTTTTATGCAATGAGCTCTGTAAAGATTATACAGATTAAAAATGTTTTCATCATTGAATTTTATTCATAATCATAATTATATATATATATAGATATAGATATAGATATTTGTGCATGAGTTGGTATCCTTTAACTTTGGCCTTGAGCTGCAATTAAGCTAAACTTAGTAACTATATATATATTTATATATATATAGTTCAAGAGTTTTATGTCTTTCCACAATTATCACATGAGGAGATTAACAGGTAAATCTCACAATAAAATAGGATATAATAAAAAAATCAACAGTTTATAAAGAAAGTAATAATAATTCTAGATTATATCTGAAAGTAAATCATGTATGTATTTCATATGCCAAAAACAGTTGCTGAAGAAGAAAGTGAGCTAATTTCTGAATGTAGACATATCATCATATTCCTTCTGTATCACTTACCACCTGATTGATTCAAGTATGTATTTAACTTGTATTTGGACAATTCAGATTTCTTTTTTTTATATACATGCATCTGTGTCACAAGAACAAACATTATGCCTTATGAAAAATCTGACAGGAGTGATTGATGATAGAGACAGATGGTGAGAGAAAGTCAGTAAACTCTGTGTTATCTGCACAACTTTATGATAATTATATATATATATATATATATATATATATATATATATATATATATACGAGGATCATTAAATAAGTTTCCAGACTTTTTTGTATGGGCACTTTTATTGATAGTAAACTCATGAAACCCTAGTCCCCTTCGAAGTAATCTCCACCAGCTGCAATGCATTTGTTGTACCATTCCAACAACTTCTGGAAGGCCAAATGGATGTCCTCTTGTGTGAGCATGTCAATGACCTTCGTCACAGCCACTTTCATTTCCTCAATTGTCTCATAACGACAGCCTCTGAGCTTAGGGAATAAGCAAAAGTCACAGGGAGCAAGGTTTGGACTATAGGGAGCCTGAGGAACTGTCTTGATGCCCATCTTGCTCAAATAGTCTGTGACAAGGATGGAGTTGTGGACTGGTGCATTGTCCACGTGGAAATGCCACTGACCCGATTTGAAGAGTGCTGGCCTCTTCTAACAGAATCTCTTCTTGAACTCCCTTAAAACCTCAACATAGTAACCCTAACCCTAACCCTTTGGCCAATCAACTCTGGTGTATTGACTTCCTTACTCCTCCCACACCTCTCATCATCCCTCACAGACTCCCTGCCTTCCTTGAATCTTTTATGCCACTCAAAAACTGATGCTTGATTCATGCAAGATGCTCCAAAGCACACTGAAGCATTCCATACGTTTATGTGGCATCATTTTTTCCAAGTTTAAAACAGAATTTTATTGCATATCGTTCTTCTAAAGTGTCCTCATGTCCAGATTGCATTTTTGAAATTCACCAGCTGCGACAATCAGGCTTTAGTAGGGTGTATTCGAATTCCTACTGTAGCTGTTCATTTGAACTTGAAATCATAAAAATTAGTCAGTCATCTCATAAGATGTATAGCAATAACATACTGAATTTTCAAGGGTCTACGACAATTTTAAATACCTGTACAAAAAAGTTCTGGAAACTTATTGAAGGCACCATGTATATATATATATATATATACACATATATATATATATATATATATACACATATATACATATATATATATAAAAAATATATATATATACTGGCCCATTGGCTTAGTGGGTAGAGTGTTCACCAGGAGACCAGGGTTCAATCCCAAGTTGAGTCATGCCAAAGACTCGAAAAATGGTACTTGATGCTTCCTTGCTTAATACTCAGCATTATAAGGTACTTATCAACGGTAAAGTGGAACAATCCATGGAAGGGAGGATGACACTCTCCTACACTTCACTGTAGTAGCTATTGAAATGGGAGCTTTTTGATTGTCCTAAATGTATATATATATATATAAGTTGGCGACGAGAGTCGAGGGTGACCCAAAGGCTCCCTTTTCAATAGCTACCTCACCGAGGTGTTCGGAAGGGTTATTACTACATTCCCAGAGGTGCCCGTTGTGTAATGGTTATCGTCATAGGATGTGGACACGACGATACGAGTTCAAATCCTGGACGAGACTGACTGCATTTTCACATAGCACTAATACCCTTGGGAAAGGTATGAATCCAATTATTCTCCCTCCAGCTATGGGTAAATAGTAAGACAGATTAGGTTCTTCAGCCTTGGTGAGGCAACTATTCTAGGAGAAGGAAAACTCTGAATTCAAACCTGTTAAACTCCGCTTAAAAATTGACCTTGTGTCATATCCTGCCCGAGTGGAAGGGTTGGTAAATATGATTACTATATTCCCAGAAATGCAGTCAGTATATTCTACAGCCCCAGCTGACTGGGCAACGCAAAAAAAATTGGGTCAAATAGATCTGTTTAAAATTCATTTACATCATATAGAAATAAGTAAAGTTAGCAACCTTAATTGAGGATGACCCAAAGGCTCCCTTTTCAATAGCTACTACACTGAGGTGTTGGGGAAGGTGCTACTCTATTCTCTGGATTGCTCCACTTTACCCTTGATTCTTACCTTATAATGCTGAGTGTTTAGCAAGGCAGCATCAAGTACCAATTTTTGAGTCTTTGGTATGACTCAACCTGGGATTAAACCCCATTGGCAAACACTCTACTCATTAGACCAATAGCCCGGTCAATATATATATATATATATATATAGAGAGAGAGAGAGAGAGAGAAAGAAAGAGACATGTAAGTACATTTAGGCATTTTTGTATGTTCTTTGTGAGTGCTTGTGCCACATGTAAGTATATGTAGATATGTTTCTTTTCACACGTGTGTGTGTACATGTGTGAGAGTATACACATGCTGGTATATATATATATATATATGGACTCCTTGCCAGATAAGATGCATATTTCCCAATCCATATCAGACATCGGTGTTAAAAGTATTTGTGAAAGAGCCAAAATTTCAAATGCTGATTTTCAAGGGAGACAAATTTCCTCCATTTGCAAAATTAATGTAATTTACACACCCAATTTTTCCAGTTTGGCTTTATGCTGCTCTAACCTTAATAGATATTTTTTGTGATATAAAACTTAATAATAGCAAAAAACAGACCCAAGGATTTATTCATAATGAGAATAAAAGCATAAAAAGAAATGACAAGCTAGCTAACTGGTTTCAATCCTAGCTCAACAGAGCTAAATTGAGGATAATATTGAATAAGAAATTATGGGGAAAATATAGGGTAGAGAAAAAGAAATTTGTATAGGAGACGATATCAAAATAATTTTTGTCCTAGCTGACATTCTCTGTTTACATAGGGACAGCTTGCTCAACAAAATAATAATTGTCTTCAGTACTTTTAATTGGAATGAAGAGTGTGACTTGCTCAGCAAAGAAAACAAGTCAACACTAAATTTCTCAGTACAGTCACAGCTGTTTTGAAATTGAAAATATATATGTATTCTTAAGATTATCCATCAGGTCAACATTAAAATTCTGTATTTTCATAGGGACATGTAGTTTAATTCTGGCATCCAGTCTTTGGTTGGTTCTTCCTCAGTAGCACAAATCGCAACTAAATTTAAATATATAAGAGAATCATTATGATAAGGGGGAAAAACGTCTTTATGGAAAGATTTAAGAATGGGTTCAGTGATAAAGCTATATATATATATATATATATATAGTTACAAAGATTATTTCATAACTATTTTGCTCTACTTAGTATTGAGCACTTTTTGTACTTGTAGCTTAGCACCAATTTCCGGTGTTTTTTTCTTTTGACCAATCGATTGCATATCTGTTGATTTTTTTAAATTGGTGTGACAAGGTTGGCTTTTTCTTTTTTTTTCCAATAATTTTTTTCCCTAGACTGTGATTCATTGCATATTTTTATCTTTGATTTTACTGGCATTTTTTTTCCCTTACTGTAAGTGCTTTTATTCACTAAGTTATTTAATATATACATATTATCAGGAGAGCAGGGTTCAATTCCAGGTCAGGTCATACCAAAGACTCAAAAAATGGTACATGATGCCTCCTTGCTAAACACTCAGTATTATAAGGTATGGATCAAGGGTAAAGAGGAGCAATCCAGGTGTACATTTCCTATGACAATAACCATTACACCACTGCCAAAGTCAACCTTATAGAAGAACAATAAAGGTACACTTTAACTTATAGCTGGGAGGAATCAAGAGATCATACCTTTCCGAAAGGCATTCTAAAAAGAAATATAATAGTGTGACTGGAGTTTGAACCCGCTCACAATGGGGTTGCAGTTCAGCACGTTAGCCACAACGCCGTGGGAACCACTTCCTCTCTTTTTTGATATTGACTTCTGTATCATGAAAAAACAAGTTGTTTTTATGTTTTACAATCTATATCTCTTTCTTTCTCTATCTCTCTCTCACACATACTCACACAACATATATATATATATATATATATGCATATTTACCAACCCCTCCGCTCGGGCAGGATATGACACAAGGTCAATTTTTAAGCGGAGTTTAACAGGTTTAAATTCAGAGTTTTCCTTCTCCTAAACTAGTTGCCTCACCAAGACTGAAGAACCTAGTCTGCCCTACTATTTACCCATAGCTGGAGGGATATATATATATATATATATATATATATATATATATATATATCACTTCTTTTATATATATATATATATCACTTCTTTTATATATATATATATATATATATATATTTACTAATCTAATATCTACCAGTATTCACGGTACCAGAAAAAAACAAAAAACCCCTGGCCAGGAACAAGAGATAAAAATATCTCGAATCACGGTCCAGAGGAAAAAGAAAAAAGTTTTTTGGGGTAAAAAAGAAAGAAAAGACCAACCTCGTCCGACTCCTTGAAAAAAATCAAGGGGTACTTAGTCATACATATATATATATATGTTAGTTATATATATATATATAAAAGAAGTGATAAAATGCAAATAAAACAATGCATTGAAAAAGGCTCTGATGCTACTCTGGTAGAGCAGGTCTAAAACCTCTCACCTTAAATAAGGTTCAATAGACCCTTTTTCTCCAATTTCTCTCAATTTTGTGATATAAAGGAAACTTTAAGTAATGGGCTTTAAGAGTACATAATTTTGTCACACACATGCACACACACACGCATACACACATGCACACACATGCTTGCACACATACACACACATACATACATACATATATATATATATATATATATATACATTAAGAAAAAACAAAAAACTGGTCACATTACGATTATAAATTCTATTATTATTATTATTATAAATTATAATTCTAACCAACAATATAATAAAAAAACGGAAGTGGGCTAAATAAGGAGATAACTCTTCACCCCTCTTCTATCCCCTCCTACCTTCTGTTAAGTGTCTATTCTGATTTATTTTATCCATAAGATCTGAAGAAGTCCTGTTAATTTTTTTTTTTGTGTTTTTTGATTTTTCAAAAACACATAACAGGATGGAAATAAATTTATAATCCTAATGTGACCAGTATGTTGTTTTTTCTTAATGAAATTATTGCTCTGTAATGTCAGTTACATTGAGCTCTTTACCAGGAAAATTTAAATGTTCACTCTTGAATAGTTTTCTTGTCCTGATGGAATTACTCCCTACTCCGGTTTAACTGGACCAAATAATACTTATATATATATATATATATATATATATATATATATATATATATATATATGTGGTGACTATTGGCCCATTTTCGAGCTGTCTTGACTATTTAAATTTGATTTGCTTCTCTATTATGAGCCCTTAAAAGACGCATGACAAGGATTCTTTTTCATTTTTTTTTTATTTTCTTTCTTTCTTTGTAATTTTCTTTTTCTTTTATTCTCTTTCTCTACTTTTTTTTCATTTTACCAAACTTTCCTTTCATTCTTTTTCTCTAAATTTCTTTCTTTCTTTTTTTCTTTCTTTCTTTCTTTCTTTCTTTCTTTCTTTCTTTCTTTCTTTCTTTCTTTCTTTCTTCTGTATTCATTTTTCTACTTTTCCAGCATTTCTAATTCCCTTTTTCCTTTTCTTTCTTTCTTTCTTTCTTTTCATTTTCTTTCTTTGAAATTCTTTCTTTCTTTCTTTTATCCTACTTATCTTTCCTTTCATTCTTTTTCTTTGAAATTCTTTCTTTCTTTCTTTCTTTCTTTCTTTCTTTCTTTCTTTCTTATTGGCTTCATTTCTCTTCATTTTCTTCACTTTCTTTTTTTAAATCCAGTTTATTTTCCTTCTTTCTTAATTCTTTCTTCATAATTTTCTTTCACTTTTATTGTCTTTGTCTACTTTTCTATCATTTTTCACAGAATTTCTTTCATCCTTTTTTCTCTTGAATTCATTTTCTTTCTTTCTTTCTTTCTTTCTTTCTTTTCTTTTCTTTCTTTCTTTCTTTCTTTCTTTCTCTACTTTTTTTTTCCTTTTACCAACCTTTCCTTTCATTCTTTTTCTCTAAATTTCTTTCTTTCTTCTTTTGAAATTCTTTCTTTCTTTCTTTCTTTCTTTTTTTCTTTCTTATTGGCTTCATTTCTCTTCATTTTCTTCACTTTCTTTTTTTAAATCCAGTTTATTTTCCTTCTTTTTTAATTCTTTCTTTGTAATTTTCTTTCACTTTTATTCTTTTTGTCAACTTTTCTATCATTTTTCACAGCGTTTCTTTCATCCTTTTTTCTATTGAATTCATTTTCTTTCTTTCTTTCTTTCTTTCTTTCTTTCTTTCTTTCTTTCTAATTGGCTTAAATAACTCATGAAGGTTGGTATGCCATTAAACTAAAAAAACAACCAACCAATCTAATTTTCTTTCATTTTCTCATTTTTCTCACATACCTTTTTCTTTCATTTCCTTTCTATTTTAAAAATTTTTTCTTTTTCTTTTTTTACTAATTTGCTTTCTTCTTTATTCATTGAGGACACGGATATATATAACATGACAAAGTATCAATGTACAAGCCAGAATTGAGTTCGTATTATTTTGTAGGGTTGAGTTAGTTTTTACATGATTCACATTTAAATATATATATATAAAAGTAAGTAAAGTTAGCGCCCTTCATTGAGGGTGACCCAAAGGCTCCTTTTTCAATTGTTACCACAATGAGGTGTAGGGGAGGGTGCTACTCCATTCCCTGAATTGCTCCACTTTACTCTTGATCCTTACCTTATAATGCTGAGTGTTAAGCAAGACGGCATCAAGTATCATTTTTTGAGTCTTTGGTATGACTCAACCTGCGACTGAACCCCGGTCTCCTGGACCATTGGCAAACACTCTACTCATTAAGCCAATGGCCCGTTATATGATAGAAATATGTGGAAAATTGGATAAATCAAACTCTTAACTCCAGTTTAGATGCGTGACATTTCGTTCTTTTTATTCCAAAGAACTTTTTCAAAAGAACAAAACATCATGCTTCTAAATTGGGGTTAAGTGTTTGGTTTATCCAACTTTCTGCATATTTCTCTCAAACTGTCAGATTCACCACAATCTATCATTTCAACATATATATATATATATATATATTTCATCTGACGATTGTACTTTTACATGAAACTGACATGGGATAGTGAGATAAGAATTTATTTATCTTAGGTTTTATCTTGGTCTCCTTACCAGTATTTGAGCACTTTCTTGATTTCAGAAAAAGGTTTTAAAAATAATTTCTTCATTATCTATCTATCTATCTATCTATCTATCTATATATCTAATTCTGTTCATCTTTCTCTCTTTCTCTCTCTCTCTCTCTCTCTCTCTCTCTTTCTATTTATCAGTCTCTTTCTTTTTCTTTCTCTCTTTCTTTCCCTCTAAACTTTGTTCTATTCCTTTCTCTCTTTTTCCACAGATCTCATTCTATTTATCTCTCTCTCTCTCTCTCTCTCTCTCTCTCTCTCTCTGTATACATATATATATATATATATATATATATGAACATATATACATATACAAGTACATAGTATATATGAGGTTTTTTCAAAAAGTTCAACACCACAACCAGAAGAAAGTGCCATAACAGAAATTTTCTGTGGGCCCAGTTGGCTGGGACTGTAGAATACACAAACTGTATCTCTGCTGAGGAGTAAGACTCTCCTAATGAGTGTCCTGCATATGACACTAAACAATCAGATGGTAGGGCTCCAGTAATGCAGGAGCTTTAGGGAATCAGGAGTACTCCTTCATTGACACCACCCCCAGGTCCACTCTGGCCCGCAGTGGTAGCACCAGATAGAGTCCTCGTGAATTGTTTAAAATAGAACTGTTTTGACATTTAAACTGTGTACTTATGCTAAACTGAATTGTTTGAAATATAACTGTTTATATCTATAAAAATGGATTTGACATTAAATAACCTACAATGACTGATAAACCATACAACCCAACCAAACCAAATCATATATATTTAATATATATGTATAAAGAGGACTTTGCATAAATAACGTACAATGGTTAATATGTCATAAAACCCAACCCAACCAAATCCTACATATTTGATATATATGTATAAAGAGGATTTGGCATTAAATAACCTACAATGGTTGATATGCCATGAAACCCAACCAAATCAAATCATATATATTTTATATATATATATATATATATATATAAAGAGGATTTGGCATAAAATAAACTACAGTGGTTGATATGCCATAAAACCCAACCCAACCAAATCATATATATTTAATATATATATATGTATAAAGAGGATTTGGCATTAAATAACCTACAACGGTTGATATGCCATAAAACCAAACAACCAAACTAAACCAAACCTAATGAACATTTTTGTTGTGGTTACACACTCCCAATCCCAGCAAAAACAAAAAAATGGATTCAGGTTTCATTGCAGGTGTTGCCCATGCAAGGATAAGAGGGGTGCAATTGATTCAAACTATTGGTGAGGCTCAGAACTTTTTGCATGAACTTTGTATATATATATATATATATATATGCATATAGTTTATTAATTGATATGTTCTTTTCTTTTTATTATTTAAAACTAGATCTGGTCTTCTCTCTCGGATGGGAGATCCATGTCTCATTTTCCATTATATAATTGTATATATGCATATACAATTTATCTGTTGCCCAGTCGGCTGGGGCTATAGAATACACTGACTGCACCTTTGCAGAGGGGTAAGATCCCCCCTGCCAATGAGTCTCCATATATATGACACTAAACAATCTGATGGTGAGGTTCGAGTGATGCTGAGGCTTTGGGGAATGCAGAGTACCCCTTCATTGCCATTGCTCCCACGTCCACTCTGGCCCTGATAAGAGCCCTCCCTATGTATGGGTTAAATAGAAGTAACTGCGTACTGATGCTAAGCTGAATTGTTTGAATTAGAACTGTTTGACTAAACTGAATAGCTTAAAATAGAAATGCTTTTGACCATTAAACTGTACTTAGATTTAAACTGTGTGATTATGCTCAACTGAATTGTTTGAAATGGAGCTGTTTTTGAGATTGAAACTGTACTTACACTAAACTGAATTGTTTAATATAGAACTGTTTTTGACATTTAACTATGTGTTAACAAAATCTGTACTTATACTAAACTGAATTGACTGAATTAGAACTGTTTGAATAACCTGAATAACTTGAAATAGAAATGTTTTTGACACTTAAACTGTGTACTCATACAAAACTGAATTTTTTTAAATAGAACTATTTTCATAAAAATGGATTTGGTGTTAAATAACCTACAAAGGTTGATATGCCATAAAATCCAACCAACCAACCAACAATTTATCTGTTTAGTAAAAGATTATTAACTCGTACAGTTCCCAGTAAATTATCTTCCGTAATGATTAGTGAAAGTGGAACATGAGTTTTGTTTACCTTTATTGGTTAGAGAACATAAGAAACAATTCCTACAGCATTGTTATGAGACTAGTTGGCTAATTGACTAACTTTTGCTAAATTTTCAATAGTTAGCACTGTTAGCAAACATCTTCTTAATCTAGTCATGCCTGCTGTTGTACTCTTTGGTTTGGTCTGGTTTCTTTATTTAATAGCATATCAACCTTCATGGGTTATCTAATACCAAAGCCATCCTTGTTGAAGAATTGTTGTAGTACTATTTAATCAATTGCTGGGGGGATAAGAGGGTTCATGTCTTTCCAGTGAGTATTTGTCTGAAAGTGATATAAATAGTTTGAACTCACTTTCTTTGAGGCCACAGTCCAGCACATTTGCCATTACGCTACAAAACCTTTCCTGTACTCTTTGGGTGCTAATTTTCTGCTTTTTCTTATGTACATTCAACTCACTCTCTTTGAGTCTTATCTATTTGGCGAAATCGATAATTAACATGTAGTGTAGAATTTGAATTAAGTCATGAGCAATTAAACTCATGGAAAAACACCATGAGTCAACTCAGCTTAATTGACTGATGCCGAACCCATGGTCATTTCAGACAGGTAACTGAGAAGTTTAGAAAATAAGAATAAGTAAATCAGTTGTATAGTAGACGCCCTAACAGAAGGGTTGTGTTTAATCAGTTCTCTCAACTCCCCATAAAGGACAAAATAAAAATGTGCACATAAGAATGCTGTCCATGTTGTTTCGAACAGATCCTGGAAGCAATCCACCACAAAACAGCAGCTATATGGCCACTTACCTCCCATCTCACAAATCAGCCAAATAAGACGAACAAGTCATGCAGGGCACTGCGGGAGAAGTAAGGACAGACACAAGTGACATTCTCTTATGGACTCATACACATGGACGCGCTAGTGTTGGCTAACCAGCAAGGACTTACGGCTCTGTGCGGACACAGTATACAGTCAAGAAAACCAACCAAAAGCGATGGATGATAGGGACGGATGGTGGGAGAAAGTCAGGTAACTCCGTGCTGTCAACGTGATTTGACGACCATGATGATGATTTTTGATGCAATATTTCAATGCCGTGGAGTTTAGAAATAAACAACACCTAACAACCTCCATTTGCATAATATATATATATATATATATATATATATATATATATATATATATATATATATATATATAAGAACTGAAACAGTTGGGATTATTACAGTGAATATGAACAAAAGAGAGACACAGAAATGTATGTTAAGACGACAGCAACTACAAAGATGGCAGCCAACGACAAAAGACAGACCCGACGACAAACGAAAGACCAAAGCACTGAGAAACAGATAAGATAAAAGATAAGAAAAGCAAGCTAGAGTAAACGAGTGAGAGCAAACGCAAGAACAAAGAAAAAGTATATAAGATTTGAGCTTTTATATGATTTTTCTTATAATATTATTTTTGTGCGAGGCCAGGAGGGTATACCGTGGCATAATGGCTGAAGTGCTGGACTGCAACCTCGAAGTAAGCACGTTTAAACTCAAGTCACACTATTATACGCATTATATAATTTGGACAAATACCCATCGGGAAAGTATGACATGTTCATCTCGGGTTAGTTAAAAGTTTGGCTCAGGTGATGACGAATTTGTAAGTAGGAATTAGATTTTAACTTTCTACTAGCTGAGAAGTACGGATGAGTCAAGTGTGTGGTCATATTATATTCACTTTCGGACAAATACCCCTCGGGAAAGTATGACATGTTCATCTCGGGTTAGTTAAAAGTTTGGCTCAGGTGATGACGAATTTGTAAGTAGGAATTAGATTTTAACTTTCTACTAGCTGAGAAGTACGGATGAGTCAAGTGTGTGGTCATATTATATTCACTTTCGGACAAATACCCCTCGGAAAAGTATGACATATTCATCTCGGCCCAGTTAAGAGTTTGGCTCAGGTGTTGACGAATTTGTAAGTAGGAATTAGATTTTAACTTTCTACTAGCTGAGAAGTACGGATGAATCAAGTGTGGGGTCATATTTTCCATTAATGTTCAAAGAGTTAACTCCCGGTTGTGTGGCCGGTAATGTAAAAGACGTCTGGAGTTATGCAGAAAAGAGATAAAGAAATGTGTTCCCGTAAGTAGATATCTTCGTGTTTATTCTTCGCAGCGATCGAATAACCCAGTCCAAAGAAGACGGAGCAGCGAAGAGAGTAAGAACATGAAGAGAAGATGGCCATCCAATCAGGAGACTTTTTGCTATTTGAACGATAGTGAATCCATCAGTTACTACCGGCGCAAAAATTCACAAATAGTACGCTTCAGAAGACAAACTAAGGAAATTATGGGATAAATTTGAATATAGATATACACAAGAAACCTAAAGAGTGAAACCTGCCCAGTGAGTTGGGACAGAAAAATACACCAACTGCATCTCTGCAGAAGGGTAAAACCTCGCCAACGAGTGTCCTGGTTATGATACTAAACCATCAGATGCTGAGGCTTCAGTCCTGGAATACTGGGGAATGTGGAGTACCCCTTCATTGCCATTACTCCCAGGTGGTAGCACCTAAAAGTCCCTATCTGTGGGTCAAATTGAAGTGTTTTACATTTAAAATGTATGCAAACAAATGCGAAATTGAATTATTAGAAATAGAACTGTTGGATCATTTAGCTGTGTGTAAGCAAATGACTGATGTTTAATTGAATTGTTAGTGATACATAGCAATATTTGGAACCATTTAACTTTATTGACATATGCTAAATTGAATTGTTAGAAATAGAACTGTTGGATCATTTAACTATGTGTAAGCAAATGGCTGATTTTTAATTGAATTGTTAGTGATACATAGCAATATTTGGAACCATTTAACTTTATTGACATATGCTAAATTGAATTGTTAGAAATAGAACTGTTGGATCATTTAACTATGTGCAAACAAATGACTGATTTTTAATTGAATTGTTAGTGATACATAGCAATATTTGAAACCATTTAACTTTATTGACATGTGCTAGATTGAATTGTTAGAAATAGAACTGTTGGATCATTTAACTATGCGTAAGCAAATGGCTGATTTTTAATTGAATTGTTAGTGATACATAGCAATATTTGGAACCATTTAACTTTATTGACATATGCTAAATTGAATTGTTAGAAATAGAACTGTTGGATCATTTAACTATGTGCAAACAAATGACTGATTTTTAATTGAATTGTTAGTGATACATAGCAATATTTGGAACCATTTAACTTTATTGACATATGCTAAATTGAATTGTTAGAAATAGAACTGTTGGATCATTTAACTATGTGCAAACAAATGACTGATTTTTAATAGAATTGTTAGTGATACATAGCAATATTTGGAACCATTTAACTTTATTGACATATGCTAAATTGAATTGTTAGAAATAGAACTGTTGGATCATTTAACTATGTGTAAACAAATGACTGATTTTTAATTGAATTGTTAGTGATACACAGTAATATATGGAACAATTTAACTGTGTCATTTCTTTTCAGACAATTATATGGTTTTACGTAGAACTATATTATATAATCTATGCATAATTATATGATTTTAAGTATCTATTACAATTCAATGATAATAGTCATTTGATTGCAGTCACATAGAACTATATCTTATAAAAAAGTAACTAAAGTTGGCGACCATAGTTGAGGGCGTCCAGAAGGCTCCTTTTTTGATAGCTACTACACTGAGGTGTATGGGTGGGCGCTACTCCTTTTCCTGGATTGCTCTACTTTACCCTTGATACACACCTTATAATCCTGAGTGTCAAGCAAGGAGCTATCAAGTACCATCTTTTAAGTATTTGGCATGACTCGACCTGGGATTGAACCTTGGTCTCCTGGACCATTGGCGAATACTTTACTCATTAGGCCAACGATGCATAATTATATGATTTTAGGTATCTATTCAAATCTAATGATAATAGTCATTTGATTGTACATAGTTATATGGTTTCAAGTATTCTTGTCTTATACTAATGATTTTGACATATTTATATGATTTTAAGTAACCCTTCCAACTTAATAACAAAAATTTGTACACAGTTATATGGTTTCAAGTATTTCAACAAATTACATGGTTTCAAGTAACTAATAAGAATCCTTTATAAACAATTATATCTTTAACTAACTATTCGTTATACAAATAATTTGCACACATTTATATTGTTACAAGTATTCTTATCAATCACTAATAATTTTCAAACAAGTGTATTTGAGGGATTAATAGCACTCTAACAAGTACTACTCAAAGTGTACCTGGGAGTAATAATAATCAAGAGGTAATCCCGCACTAGTCAAAGATTTAGAACTTGAGCCTCACCAGATGCAGTTTAATGACAAATAGAAGACATCCGTTTTTGGTAAGGAGTCTTACCTTTCTGCAGATGGTGTATTCTATTCTAATACAGTTAGTATATTTGACAAGGCAGCAAGTAAAGGGGTCATACATCTATATCAGCGTATCAGCCATATGCTTCAGATAGAATTTAATCCTGTTCGACTGTAGAATTATAGTTGAAACTAGAAAGACAGGACCCTTTATTTCTGTAGAGGCAACTATATTTTCTCTGGCAACAGACACACGTCAGCAACATTTGAAAATGGCAGGCACTCACAGGTGATTCAAGAATGGAACTGCTAGCAACTGATAAGGAAGGTAACCGCTTAATGAAAAGGGGTATTGTATCAAATCACATCCCAATTCAATACTGGTGCCACAGATTCTATCAGTTAACGCTCTGTACAGCATACATTGCATTCTGTAGAGTTTTTATTAGATCAACTTACCCACCCGGTGATGAATAATCTTGCAATTCTCCGTGATGTAAATTGTTAAAGCGCTGGACGGCAGAATCGTTGTACACGAGTTCGAACTCTAGTCTCACTATAACGTTAAATTTCGGTCAAATAACCTAAGAAACGGTATGAACCTCCTTATCCTCCCATATATGGGTTAAACAGTACCAGTACAGTCCTTCTAAAAAC
Organism: Sepioteuthis lessoniana; assembly: GCA_963585895.1. Classification (NCBI taxonomy): domain Eukaryota; kingdom Metazoa; phylum Mollusca; class Cephalopoda; order Myopsida; family Loliginidae; genus Sepioteuthis; species Sepioteuthis lessoniana. Next base: position 15,785,973 of record OY757947.1, read on the forward strand.
GGATGGATTTGGAATTAAATAACCAGAGAAGGTTGATATGCCATTAAATAACAAGCAAACAATCCTATTCAAGTTTATCACATGTTTCTCAAGTTTCTATTACTTTTCTAATACAATTCAATGAAAATTAAAGATAATTGCTTCTTGTATATATATATATATATATATAGAGAGAGAGAGAGAAGTAAATAATGGAAACAAATCCAACAGTATGAAGAAATTAGAAAAACAAAGTAATCCGAAAGTGGTTAATTTATTTTCTTTCTTTAAAAAAATAGAAACGTTTTGGTTTTAGTAAACCTTCATCAGGACTTAAAGATGGTGAAAAGAGTGTTGCATTCATTACCGTTCTGCAGTTTTCTACTGGCAAAACGTATCTTCTGAATTGAGAATCTCAGAATTGGAGGACAAAATGGCTACCCGAATTCTAACATCGAGGCCTGCAGCTTTTGTGACCGACAAGGAGCGATGGACAATAGGGATGGATGGCGAGAGAGAAAGAAAGAAAGAATCAGGTTACTCCGTGCTATCAACATGACTTGATGATATATATACATATATATATATATATAGATATAGTGTGTGTGTGTGTGTGTGTGTGCGCGCGCGCGCGCATCACAGCTATGGATAAAATGAGCTAAACAGGATTCTCTAGTTTTGGTCGGGCAACCAGTCTAGGAGAAGAAAAAACTGAATTCAAAGCCTGAAAAGTATTGTTCTGGAGAATTTGTGACACATTTGTACTCTATTCTTCTGTCGTCAGCATATCCAAGAAGTGTGGCTGGTTCTACACAAACTTTCGCCCCTATAAACAAATCACGTGTGTAAGTAGTTCCACGGTTCACATCTTTAACAAAACTGTTGGGCATTCATAGATCATCGCCTTATAATGCTGAGTGTTAAGCCAGGCGGCATCATGTACCATTTTTGAGTCTTTGGTTTGACTCGACCTGGGATTGAAACCAAGTCTCCACAGATCTCCAGGACTCTTTTCAGTATTTGGCTGATCTTAACAATGCTGTTGTCTGGATTGTCTCGTTTCGTCCTCCGATTTTTGACTCTTACAGTTGTCTTTCAAATCCGTTTGGAACCATTACACAATTCAGCGTCATCATCGTGATATGAGGCAGGTGGCCGTACAGTTGGTGTCTTGTGGGGTGTTGTCGCCAGGACTTGTTCAAGTACACAATTACACACCAATTACAATTGGTATCACTGTCACCCTCGTGTTCTACAACTTTTTTTTTAGTTTTCTAGCAAGGTCCAAGTATTTGTCTGTTTTGGGGTTTTTTTGTTTTGTTTTGTTTTTTTGCTCTCTTTGATTTTCATTCTGGTCCGTTGGGACGGTTAGGCTTTATTGTTGTCAATTATCACAAAATCTAATCTCCTAGCTGGGATAAAGGGATTTGCTTGTATCTAAAAACCTCAAAGAATTTTTTATTATAATTATTTTTATTTTACTCGTTTGAGAGTTTTTCACACCAGAGTTAGCTGGTGGTCTTCCACTGGAGTTTGAGTAACAGCAAGTCTCCTCAAGTCGCCAGGACTCTTTTCAGTATTCTGGTCGATCTCAACAATACTGTAGTTTAGATAGTCTCCACTCGTCCTCTTATTTTCAAATCCTCCAGTCCCTTTATCAATCCTTTTGTAACTGTACCGAAGGCCTCAACTTCAATTAGTATCACCCTTACTTTTATGTCCCATTTTTTCAATTCTCTTGCAAGGTTCATTAACTTATCTTTCTTTCAGTTTTACTTTGTGATCAGCCGAGACGGCAAAGTCAACTATTCGGCAGGTTCTCTTTTTTTTGTTGTTGACTATCAATAGGTCTGGTTGTCTGGTCGAGATTAGGCGATCTGTTTGTATCTCAAAATCCAAGAGAATTGTATGCTTCTCATTCTCCAGGACGGATTCTTTGTTGTGCTTATACCATTTGTTCGTCTGGACAAATTTAAACTTCTTGCACAATTCCCAGTGGATCACCTTGTCCAACCACTCGTGCTTTGTCTTATATTCTTTTTTGTGCTAATCTACAACATTCCCTTATGTGATTGATCGTTACGTCTCTATCACTACATAACCCACATTTGCAATTTTGTTGCGTCTTCTCAACTCTAACTTTGATATAATTGGTCCTTATGGCGTTGTTTTGTGCTGCTCTTAGAAGAGAGTCAGTTTCTCTCTTAAGGTTTCCCTTTATTAGCTACGTCCAAGATTTCTCGTGTGAGATTTCGCTTGTTTGTCACTTGGAATGTCCATACAGTTCTTTTTCTTCCCATTTTTGTTTTCTGGTTATTTTTGTTCTGTTCATGTTTGTGTTGTCTGTATTGTTTCTTTTCACTGTAATCAGTCATCCTCTGCACTTTCTAATGGAGTCTTCAAGTCATCTTATTGATGTATCAACACTATCTTTTATACTGGCAAGTCCTCTTCCTCCTTCTTTTCTTGGTATATACAGTCTGTCAACCTCATTTCTGCCTTATGCATCGTCATGAGTTTTCTTGTTCTCTTGTCCATTCGTTGGAGTTCTTCTCTGGTCCACTTTGAGAATGGTCCCAAGTATCTTACAAGGTGGGCAGCTCAGGTATTTATCCCTTTGATGAGATTTCTGCTATGTAGTTGGGTTTCAAGTAGTTTCCTCGTTCTGCTGAGGTATTCTTTTTTTTTTTTATTATTTTTTCTTTCATCTCCGATGTTTAATAGTATCCGCTTCCAATATTTCCATGTACTTGTAAGTTTCCTTTTCACCAGCGTTAGCTAGTGGTCTTTCGCTGGAGTCTGAGTCACTAGTTTCCTCAGGTCTTCAGGACTCTTCTGAGTATTGTAGCCGATCCTAACAATGCTTTTATCTGGATGGTCTCGATCCTGGATGGTCTCTGATTTTCAATTCCTCTTGTATTTTTTCCTGGCCTTTGGGGATCGTTCCAAGTTCACCAACTACAATTGGTATCACCGTCAGTCTCACGTTCCACAATGTCTATCCTTTCATTTTCTTTCATTTTTCACTTTGCAATCCCCCGGAACGGCAAAGTTTAGTCCTTTGCACAATTCCCAGTGGATCGCCTACCCCATTTGTACTCGTTCTAGTACAGCTGAAGTATCCAGAATAGTTGAGCTTTCGTAATCTCCCTCAACACCCTGGGACGCTGGAGATGGGTTTTGTCAAACTTTTTGATGGTTTTGTCGCATTTTGATGATTTTGTGGCATTTTCCCCTTCATTCCTTACAAATTAAAACAATGATTGTCTTCCCTTGAATTGGGAGGCGTAGCTTCCAACATCACGTGTCCGATGATCACGTGACATTTTAGACCCCTAATTATTTCTCTTTTGCCTTCGTTCTTCAAATGGAGAAGATTGGGATTTTTTTAGTCTGTGCCCGTTTAACGAAAAATGGTCATTATTTGTATTTTTGTTCATTCAACAAAATGAAGAGGTTCTTTGCAACTCCGGCACGTTATTCTCTGTCACCTTAACGTGAAAGCCAGAGGTCAGGTAAAATATTTACATTACTCTTTTTGGTTCTTGTTAAAGACACAAGAAGACAGAGTCTCTTTTTAGTCTTCGCCCATTGGGCGAAATAAGACATTTATATATACCCTTCTTTATACCTCTTTTCGTTTATGCTTGTTGCTGGAGCAGTATGTGTAATTTATTTGTAATGAGACACTTTGTTAATTGTTGTAACATTTGTTATATTGTTATATATACCTATTAAATGTTTTAATTTTTGATGAGTTTATCGCAATCTCAAGGAAGCTTTTTTCTGTGTTTTTTATCCCTTTTACATACTGGTTGTTAATAGAACGATATGTGCGTATTTTATCTACTGTGTATTCTTTTCAATACTTCTTGTATGCATATTGTGTATATGTGTTTGTATGTGGTCAGTAAAGGGGGTAATCCTGACAGTTTTCTGGGAAATGAAAGAATCCATTACAATTGATTTTCTTGAAAAAGGTGCCATTGTAAACAGTGCTTCAAATCACCAAATCCTTAAGCAATATTTCACCATTTTTTATTGGATGACTCTTGTACTCTATGTATATAAATCATTATTTTGCATAATTGAAAACTATGAGGATTGCTTCGAAAACAATGACTCCAAATTATTTCCATATAAGATGTTGTAATGCGGGCAAAAGAAAGACATAGGGAACACAAAAAGGTAGATAGAAAAACGAACATATTCGAGAAACAAGATACAAGTGAATCAGGTTAGACAGTAGTTAGTTAATTGGAAGCTGAGAGTTCAGTCGGGTAGCGATTATCCGTCCACTACGCAAGCGGTATCACACATGATATATTGTGTCACGTGGGTTTGGATCACAGCTTCTGACGCTCCATTGACGTGTATTTATGGAGGAGGGTGAGTCCATTATGTAGAGAGTACAAAATAAGACACATTGAATATCAGGAGCACAATAATATCATTGAATAGAGCGGGTTTTCAGCTATATACTATTTGGAGGGACATCTCGCATGATGAAATGGCCTTCAAGCTGGGCATGTGTATATATATTGTTACATCACTCTCTCGTGTCAGGTCGATATTCTCAATATTTTGGTATATCTGCTTATCCTGGACATGTTGACGAAGGAGTACGTAAACGAATAAAAATTTATTATTCGTCCTATTTCTTGAGTTGGCTCATAGGGGTATTACACGGGTAATAATGATAAAAATAAGGTATTGACAACAGGCTGAGGAATTACTTCATGGAAAGAATGTATCAGAATGACTTACAAAATAAAATTAAACACGACGGCTAATTTAATAACGTATAAAATACATTTATTCCGTTTGCATTTAACTGACAAAATAATAGAAACATATAATACAATTCAAGAGATATACGAATAAAACTTATCTGAGGAGTAATGCTGAGCGTAAATAATCGATATAGACATGATAGAAAATTATGTTCTATCGGGCTTTGTTTTTCCTGCCCATTTTTTCTCGCACGTAGTCACGCCTTTTCTTCCCGACTGCCGACGCAGCATGTTTCTTTTCAACTGTTCCTGTTACATTTCAGTTTCCAATCCTTCACGCCGGAAGGCAAAAGGGGTCTCATTCTTTTTACTCCAGGGGCTTCTAGTCAACAACTTCCCACTAATACTCTCCCAGTGTGTCCGTCGCCTGCTATTATATGAAACGTCACAAGTATACGTAACAATATATATATGGTAAAAATCAAACACTTACAATGGGTTTAGCAGTAATATTTCGTTCTTTATTTAAGGAAGAACTTCTTCAGACTAAAATTGTTTTTTTCCTCAGTTGCTAAAATGTAGAAAAACTAAAAAAAATTTGTCTGAAGAAGTTCTTCCTTGAATAAAGAACGAAATTTTACTGCTAAACCAGTTGTAAGTGTTTGATTTACCCACTTGTCCACTTATTTTTATCATCTTGTCAGATCCTCCAAAATCTATAATTTATCTCACTCTCTCTCTCTCTCTCTATATATATATATATATATATGCGCGCCTGTGTGTGTGTAGTTGCATATTGTATGGATATATACATATATATAGTTGTACATTTTATGTATATATATATAGCTTTATATTGTGTGTGTGTATATATATATATATAGTTGTTTATTCAGTCTAAGTGTATCACGGATATATTAATGCTCATATTGGACCTTGGTGAATGAGAGCCCGATTAAGTATCTTTCCTGCCTCCGATCAACCCAATTAAAACAACCCCAATGTCTGGGAGAATATATGCTATCCTTACTTGGAGCCTTCCTAAAAGACATTGTTCGATTGCATCTCGGAGGCATTTTAAGCATGGTTCAAAAGATAACTTGGAGGTTTCAGGTTGATGAAGAATGAAATCGATGACATCATATCAATGACAGAGGTGTAGTTCAAAACGACTTCAAGTTGTTCCTTCCAGCGTGATGGGGTATCTTTTTGGCCTGTAAAAAGGGACTGACCATCAGAAGAAAGGACAGATGATAATCCATTTTTTGCAGACCAAATACCCTTTTAAGGCCTTCGTATAAGATTTGAGAGTCTTTGTGTGCCGCTTCTGGAAATTTGTTTACCTTTACAGACTAGAATTTTTTAAAAATTCTCCTAAGAATAGTTTGAAACTACTTCTTTCTCTTATTGGACGCATACTTTTGGTGAAAGAATTTTTGTTGTTGATCCAACTTTTACTTGCCCAGTCGGCTGGGGCTGTAGAATACACCGACTGCTTCTCTGCAGACGGGTAAGACCCCACCCCAACGAGTGTCCTGTATATGACACTAAACAATCTGATGGTGAAGTTCCAACAGTGCTGGAGCTTTGGGGAATGTGGAGTACCCCTTCATTGCCATCGCTCCCACGTCCACTTTGGCCCGGAGTGGTACCACCTGATAGGGCCCTATCTATGGGTTAAATAGGACTAACAGCATACTTATGCTAAACTGAATTGTTTGAGTAAACTGAATAGCTTCAAATAGAAATGTTTTTGACAATTAAACCGTACTTACATTTAAACTGCGTGCTTATGCTTAACTGAATTATTTCAAATAGAACTGTTTTTCGACATTAAAACTGTATTTACACTTAACTGAATTGTTACATATAACTGCTTGAATAGTTTGAAATGGAAATTTTTTTGACAATTAAACTGTATACTTATGCTAAACTGAATTGTTTTAAATAGAACAGATTATTTACATAAAAATGGATTTGGCGTTAAATAACCTACAAAGGTTGATATGCCATAAAACCCACCAAACCAAACCAAACCAACTTTTACGCTAATCTTGAAAGGAAGCTTTAAGAACATCATCGTTGCTATCATCAAACTAATTCTGGTGATTACAGACAGGGAAGCTGAGGACCGCTTAGGAAGTGTCACGGGTGACATCCTCGAGGAAATTCTAAGACGATTCAGAGTCCTTAGTAATCTGCGTCGTGTCGAGAGCCGATTCAAGCTGGTCAGATAGCTCTAGCTCCTTGTGGATTTGAAAAGAGAAACGTTAATCCTTATAGGGATCAAAGAGTTGGAGAGGTGTTTCTTTCGGGTAAGTCTTCAGAAAAATTTACTACGTCGAAGGGAATGATGCGACAAATACCTAGGCACATATGGGGTCAGGCAGAGGTCAGGGCAAGCTGTGTTACCGTTTTTTATCTGACTCCATTCTGAGGTTATTCTATTTTTACCCCACGTTGTCTTGTTGATGTAGCTCCCTGAGCAAGAAGGCCCAAAAAGAATTATACGAAAGAAGACAGCAACAGATAGGAGACGAAGACGTTTTTTTTTATTTTCCCTTTTTTCCTGGGTTCAACAACCATTCAATGGTTGAGGGAATTTTCCCTGAATACAATTGAAATGGTTGAATCCTCTTTAAAAATATGTTAATCGTTTTTGGTATATTTGTGTCCTCATTTGGTGTTTTAAAGGTTTAACAAAATGTAAGTCACTTTTGAGAGTTTGTCCAAGTCCAGCGTTTTAGTTCGTAATTCGATAGGTACATTTCTTTTATATTTTGGCATACTGTTAACGGTGACGGGGGCTACTAGTGAAAGGACTAGCCAACGCGTCGTCCAAAGATGAATGCGTGGCGTCCCCACTAGTTAGCAAGGTGTTGTTACTCCGCTGGTCACTGCTGAAAGGGAATGAGCTTCCTCCTTTTGTCGGGAGGTCCTTTTTTCTTTACGCATACGTCGCCACTTTTTCCTGTCAGAGGCCTCTGGGAGTTTCTGCATATTTTAATAATTTTCTTTTTTTAATTTAATTTAAATTTATTTATTTATTTATTCATTCCCCCCCCACACACACACTGCGAATGCTGGAGATAAATCTAAAAATATGAAAAAATTCAAACTATAAATAAAAAACATTAATAAAGTAATTAAAATCGTAAATAATTCAAACTACAAATAAATGTCTTTTTAGTAATATATATATATATATATATATATATATATCATCATGTCGTGCCGCCAGCACGGATATCCCTGACCCTCTCTCGCCACTTCTCCCTATCACTCATCGCCTCTGGCAGGTCTTCAGGGTTACATCCTGTGTCCTCACATAGTTGCTGTATGTAAGTTCGAGCTGGTCGTCCTGCTTTTGCACGGCCATATGTGGGGGTCCATAGGAGTACATCACTTATGAGCTCGTCCTTGCTTCTCCAGCAGTGTCCCGCGTGTCTGGTTCGTCTAACTTGTATAGTTTTCGTGATGGGGGGCAAGTGTCCGTATAGTTGGTGTCTCGTGGGGTGTTGTCGCCAGGACTTGTTCAATACTGCTCTCAGCATTCTTGTGTAGTTTCCGTCTAGTTTCTTCTCCGGACGTTTAGTTAGCGTCCATGTAGTGCATCCATACAGCAGTATCGACACAACCGCTGCCTGGAAGAAACTGCGTTTCATTTTATCGGTTAGGTCTGATTTCCATATGATCGATAGCCTATTGATAGCCGTCCATGCCTTCGTCAGTCGTGTGTCGATGTCTTTTTCGGTTGATGAGACGCTACTTCCTAGGTAGGTGAATTTGTCTACGAGATTCAGAGAGGCTCCGTCTAGTGTGGCAATGTTGCCTGTTTGGTTGTAGCACATATATTCAGTTTTGTGTGCATTGACATGGAGGCCAATGCCAGCTGCGGCTCGTTCCTTCGACATTATTGCAGGAGTACTACAAGGAGACACGCTAGCCCCGTACCTCTTTATCATCTGTCTAGACTACGTGCTTAGAACTTCGAAAATGGCTTCGAGCTGACTAAGAGAAGAAGCAAAAGATACCCCGCAAAAACAATCACCGACGCCGACTACGCTGATGACTTGGCGTTACTGGCGAATACGCCAAATCAAGCAGAGACACTACTGCATAGTCTGGATATATATAACCGGGCCATTTGCCTAGTGAAAAGAATGTTCCCCAATGGTCCGGAAGATAGGGGTTCAATCCAAGGTCGAGTCATACCAAAGACTCAAAAAATGGTATTTGATGTCTTGCTTAATACTCAGGATTATAAGGTAAGGATCAAGGGTAAAATGGAGCAATCCAGGGAATGAAGTAGCACCCTCCCCTACATCTCGGTGCCGTGGCTATCTCGAACTTCTTTGGACAGAGACTTTTTTCTGGTTTTTTTTTATTTAAAGGCGTGTGAGGAGAAATGATAAGATGATGGAGGGGGTATAGTTCTGGCTGAGAACACCTATGAGATATCTAACCTAACCACAATCAACGAAAACATTACCTCCTCCAACAAACTTTTCAAAAAACTCATAACAAACAAAAAACATGGACATCCCTGATCGAACACCACCTACAAACCCAACATTATATGGCCTATCCAAAATCCGCAAACCAGACACCCCCCACGATCCATTATCTGCAGCATCGGTAGCGCCGCTTACAAAATAGCTCGCACCATAGCTAAAATATTACCCCCCCCCCCCTACTCAGCACAATCAGCCCCTTATATGTCAAAAACTCCGGAGACTTATTTTATAAAATCAACATAAATATACAAAATAAAACTATGAACAGTTTAGACATAACTTCTCTCTACACAAACATACCCATCAAAAATGCCTCAATCTTCTTGCTACTCAATTAAGAAAAATTAAATTCGACTCACCATCTCAAACACATAACAAATATGACCCACTTCAAATTTAACAACAAATTCTACAAACAAAAATATGGCCTCCCCATGGGAAATCCACTTAGCGGGGTATTAGTCTGTCTATTTCTAGAATTTTTAGGATCCGACCCTTTTAAATACAGACTGCCTGGCAACACCACATATTTAAGATATATCGATGATATACTTATTTTCCTACCCCCAAAACATCAAAATTGAAGTGAACACTGAAAAACTAAACAATGTTGAACCCTCCATTAACTTCACCTATGAAAAAGAATCTAATAACACTATACTCTTCCTGGATATCCTTATAATTAAATTTCAAAACAGTTTAACTTTTAAAGTCTACCACAAACCCACAAACAAAAACGATTACATACATATCTACTCCCACCACAACAACAGAATAAAAACAGGATTTACTTAAGAGCACTCAGAATATGTAGCCCACAATACCTTAATGAAGAATTTGAATACATCGAACATTCCCTCAAAAACCTAAAATACCCAAAATGTTTCGTATCAAATGCAAGGGAAAAAGCTCTTAAGATTGACTCATCAAATAAACCAAAGAAAACCAACCCCACTACCCCCATCATCCATCAACCTATCTCTTTACCCACGAACACACATAACATAACACTCTACGACAAACTAACAAAGTTAGGAATACCAATCATAAAAACCATATCACAAACTATAAAAAACCCTCACAAACATCACAAAACGGACTAACAATGAAACCACCTCTCATGCAGGCATGTACTTCATCCCATACAAAGATTGCGACAAACATTACATTGGCGAAACCCAACGCAATTTAGAAAAAAGAATTTACGAACACAAACGATCAATCAAAACAAATGACAATTGAAATGCTCAGTTCTCCTACATTCATTTTTCCCCAAGTTACTCTAATCAAACCAATACACTGCAACAAAATCCTGAAGACTACTAGAATCTGCGGTCATTTAACAAAAAAAAAAAAACAAAAAAAAAAAAACAACAACAAACAAACATATAAAACAACGTCAAGGTTTTTACCAAATCTCACCATACCTGGCTAATATCATACTAAACAAAAACAAAATCAAAATAGAACACGGATAAAAAACATTTTTTACTCTGTGCCACCATACTTTCGGGAGTCCTTTCCTTTTTACTTATCCCTTTACCTCTTAGCCCTTTCCTCACCCCAATTACAACCTAGAAACCACAATATAGACAAATTTCTGCGGCATCAGATTATTGTCAATATCTTTCCATGAAACAAGATATGCCAAAACCCCATTCACCCAAACCCTTCCCTACTTTTTTATTATCAGCTCGCTAAAATCTATCTCCACTTTCAAAACAGAAAATCTTTGACGAAACATGATACATATGACTTTAAATCCCTCCTAGCTTTCCTGCTACAACTATACCCCTCCACCATCTTATCATTTCTCCTCACATACTTTTAAATAGAAAAACTCAGAAAACTGTCTCTGGCCGAAGAAGTTCGAGACGAAATAAAGCCGAACGAAATATCACACATTTAAATTAGAGTTAAGGGTTTGATTTATCCAACTTTCCACATATTTCTATCATATATATATATGAATATATATATATATATATATACCGGACATTGGCCTAGCGGTTAGAGTGTTCGCCAATGGCCCGGGAGACCTGGGTTCAATCCCAGGTCGAGTCATACCAAAGACTCAAAAAATGGTACTTGATGCCTCCTTGCTTAACACTCAGCATTATAAGGTACGGATCAAGGGTAAAGTAGAGCAATCCAGGGAAGGAGTAGCGCCCTCCCCTACACCTTGATGTAGTAGCTATCGAAAAGGGAGCCTTCGGGTTATCCTCGACTATGGTCGCCAACTTTACTTTTTTTTATATATATATATACACACACATGTATATACATACATATCTATCTATATCTATGTATACATATGAACATGCATGCATAAAAATCGATCTTTATGCATATATATATACACAGGTAAATATATATATATATATATATACGCTCCCCCACAGGGGTTGAGCACTCTGGCAAAGGAGCCTACGGCTGCCACTCGCATAATGCAAAGCTCTTTGAATGAATTGAGCACTCTGATATCCGGTAAGGCAAAAATGTAAACAAACGAAAGCTACTACATAATGCCTTATAATTCCTGTACTGACGTGGTTCGCCTGTTGGCTGAGTGGTATGATACTGAGTCTAACATTAAGTTGGGTAGGTTTCGATCCTAGCTTCAAGCGTCCTACGTGTCTAGCCACACTAAAGAGTTGTGATAGTACGAAACAGTCTGTCTGTGGTTGACATATATATATATATATACATATATATACATATTTATCTATTTCTCTATCTATCAATCAATTCATACATATATATATATATATACATAGGTATTTATCTATTTTCTCAGTCTATATATACGTATATATAGATGAATATTTCTCTCTCTCTCTATATATATATATATATATATTGTCATTCACAGACAGACTGTTTCGTTCTATCAGAACTCTTCAGTGTGGCAAGACACGCAGGACGCTCGAAGCCGGGATCAAAACCCGTCCAACTTTACGTTAGACTAAGTTTCAGACCTCTCGGCCACCAAGCGGACCACATTGGCTAAGGGAATTTATTATTATTATATATGGAGGTGCCCGTGGTGTAATGGTTATCGTCGCAGGAGGGCTTGGATAAATATGATATATATATATATATACATATAAATATCATATCAAATACATAATATATATATATAGTGATAATAACAAAAAGTATTTTAATCCAGAGTTTTGTGATAAAGTAAAACTAGACATAGAATAATAACAATGACATTAATAATAATGATAATAATAATAATAATAATAATCACATAATAATAATCACACAATCTTGACTAGACGACCAGATCTAGTGAGAAGCCAACAAAAAAAACACCCTGGTGATTCGTGGACTTTGCCGTCCCGGTGTTATATTTTGACCCTCGCCCCGGCCCAAAAATGCTATTCCAAGGTGATATACCGGAAGGAAGTGACACATTCCAATGGCCAGTAATCGAAAGAGATCGCGCAGGCGGATTAAGGCTTATGATATGGGACAAGGTGAAGGTCCCATTGTGCCACTACAGTGATGCACCGGAAGAGAGTAACCTCTGAACTGCATGACAGTTATTTCCGCTTGATGACGATTAAACATTCGATTTCAAAGATCCAGTGGGCGATCGTGGGGGCGTTGAATTATTATATAATTGAGTTGAGTTGGGTGCCAAAGCAGTTGCCAGCAGACTTCCTGACAGTAGAGACCAGATGTGGTAGGGAAGGCCACACCCGACTGAGGGGGCCCTCGGAAAACCCCCGATGGAGTGGACCCCAACATTAAGAGAACAAGAAAGACACAATGTGATGGTCATAACAGTGGGGTTAAAATATGAAGTTTATGTTCGGTCTCCAGCACCCTCTCACATGCAAACCTTGAACAACCCTTTCGAACACTTGCAATAAAGTGAGAGGTGAATATTTTTCTAAAGAAGTCTTCTTGCGTCTTCCTTCTTGCGTCTTTGTCCTTGCGTCTGTTTAATTATTGTGTCGTTGTGATGCTGTAGATGACTATACAACACCAGCAGATTACAGAGTAAAATTAAATGAAAGCTAAAAGAGAGATAAATATCTCGACCTTGCTAGAGGACTAACAAAATTTTATGGAACATGAAGGTGACGGTGATGCCAATTTTAAGTGGTGTACTTCGAACAATCCCCAAAGGCTTGATGAAGGGTCTAGAAGATTTAGGAATAAAAGGACAAGTTGAGACCACCCAAACTACTGCACTGTTGATATTGGTCAGAATACTGAGAAGAGTTTTGGGGACTGGAGGAGACTTGCTGTGACTCAAACTCCAGTGAGAAACCATCAGCTAACCATAGTGTGGAAAATTCTCAGAATAATGATAAAATAACCATAATAACTATAAAGTTTCTCTGGGATTTTGTGATACAAACGGATCACCTAATCTCGGCCAGATGACCTGATGTTAAAATAATCAACAAAAAAAGGAAACTAACAGAATTATGGACTTTGTTGTCCCTAAGGACCACAGAGTAAAATTGAAAGAAAGCAAAAAGAAGGATAAGTACCTAGACCTTTCTAGAGAACTGACAAAACTGTGGAACATAAAAGTGATAGTGGTACCAGTTATAATTGGCACGCTCGGTACAGTTACCAAAGGATTGTTACAAGGACTGGAGGACTTGGAAATAACAGGACGAGTGGGAGACCATCTAAACTATAGCATTATTGAGATCAACCAGAATACTGAGTAGAGTCCTGGAGAGTTGAGGAGATGTGCTGTCACTCAAACTCCAGTGAAAGACCATCAGCTAACACTGATGTGAAAAACTCTCCCTGACCCGAAGACCAGACCTTATAATAATCAACAAAAAAAAAAAAAGAAAATCTACAAAGTTGTCGACTTTTCTGTCCCGGCAGACCACAGAATAAAACTGAAAGAATCTGAAAAGAGAGATAAGTACCTTGACCTTGCTAGAGAATTGAAAAAACTATGGAACCTGAAGGTGACAATTATACCAGTTGTGATTGGTGCTTTTGGCACGGTAACTAAAAGATTATTAAAGGGCTGGGAAGATTTAGAAGTTGGCGCCCGAGTGGAGACCATCCAAACAACAGCATTACTGAAAACTGCCAGAATACTGAGAAGAGTCTTGGAGACTTGAGGAGACTTGCTGTCACTCAATCTCCAGTGAAAACAATCAAACTACGCTGATGTGAAAAACTCTAATGAGCAATAATAATAATAATAATGGTGTATCCATCCAAGTTATTGACATAAAAAGCAACAATTATGAGGTAGAATAAAACAAGTAATAGAACAATAGTAATAATGAAGAATGTATTGATCTAGAGAGTTACAATAAAAAGCAACAATAATAAAGTAAGTAAAGTTGTCTCCCTTTAGTGAAGAGGGGGACCAGAAGCTTCCCTTTTCAATAGCAACAAAACCGAGATGTAGGGAAGGGCACAACACTTTTCCCTGGATTGTTTCATTTTACCCTTGATACGTACTTTATATTGCTGAGTGTTACGCAAGGAGGTATCAAGTACCATTTTTAAAGTCTTTGGTGCAACGCAACCAGGGACTGAACCCAGGTCTCCCGGACCATTGGCAAACACTCTACCCACTAGTTCAACGAGCCAGTTAAATAATAAGATGGTATAAAACTAGCATTAACATAAAAGTAATCCTTGCTTTGGAGGTGCCCGTGGTGTAATGGTTATTGTCGTAGTAAATGGACACGGCGACACGAGTTCAAATCCTGGACGAGACTGATTGCATATCACATAGTACTAATGCCCTTGGGAAAGGTATGAATCCAATTATTTCTCCCTCCAGCTATGGGTAAATAGTAGGACAGACTCGGTTCTTCAACCTTGGTGAGGCAACTAGTCTAGGAGAAGGAAAACTCTGAATTCAAACCTGTTAAACTCCGCTTAAAAATTGACCTTGTGTCATATCCTGCCCCGAGTGGAGGGGTTGGTAAATAGGATTAACGTAAAAGTAATGATAAAAATTGTATTGACCTAGAGTGTTGGGATAAAAAGCAACAACAATAAGATAGAATAGAAATTAATTGCACTAAAAATTACCTCAAGGTTCCATATGCATCTGAAAGAGATGAGCCATATCTCTTACCTCAATTAGAATGATACTAAAAAAAAACGTACTGTTTAGCAATTGTAGGAAACATTGTGTCACATTTCAAGAATGGTATTCATGTGGGATGCTTTCTCTCAAGAATAACAAGAGATAGAAATGCTTAGATGCAGGAAGGAAGGAAAGAAGAAATCGGTTTGCAATGTACGCTATGTAATAATAGATGCAATAGGAAACCTGATAGACACCAGGATGAAGAAGAGGGAAGTGCTTGGTGGAATGTGCCTGAAGAAAAGTTATATATCAGATCATGCATATTACATTAAGTTGTTGCAGAAAATAAATGTAGTTGTTAACCATCAACTTTAAAGTAGTAGATCCTGGCTTAGAATAAACTTTATTAGTTAAAATAAGATTTGTTACGATCTTAGTGTGTATTTACCTAACCTCTACCAGAGGCAGGATATGACACATGGTCAATTGTTCAACCGGAATCCAACTTGTTTTGAATTCAAATTTTTCACTATCCTAGACCGGTCGTCTAATCAAGGCAAAAGAACCCGGTTTGTCTTACCCATAGCTGGGGCAGGGAAAACAAATAGATTCATGACTTGCTTAAGGATACTAACAAGAAATGAAATGCAGTCTCCTCCAGGATTTGAACCCAGGTCTCCAACTCCATTTCCTATGACAATACCCATGACACTTTGCGTGCCACCTATTAGGTTTGGTTCAGTTTTTTCTTCTTGTGTGAACTAAGAAGAGAAGACACAAAGTCACCTCTGCTAACAGTAAAAAGATTAGCAAAAGACAAGATTACATCAAGGTCATGTGTGGACTAAGAGCCACAACAAACAAACAAAACAAAGCCACCTCTCCTAAAAGTGAAAAGTTTGGCAAAGGACAGGATTACATCGAGGTCTTGTGTAGACTATGAAGTGAAGACACAAAGCCACCTGTGCTAATAATGAAAAGACTGGCAAAAGACGGGATGAAATCGAGGTCTTGTGTGGACTAAGAAGAGACACAAAACCACCTCTGCTAACAGTGAAAAGTTTGGCAAAAGACAGGATTACACCAAAGTCTTATGTGGACTACAAAGAAAGGACACAAAACTCCCTCTGCTAACAGTGAAAAGACTGACAAAAGACAGGATTACATCGAGGTCTTGTGTGGACTAAGAAAAGAGGAAGTAAAACCACCTATTTTAACAGTGAAAAGACTGGTAAAAGACAGGATGAAATCGAGGTCTTGTGTGGACTAAGAAGAAAGGACACAAAGCCACCTCGGCTAACAGTGAAAAGACTGGCAAAAGACAGGATGAAATCAAGATCTTGTGTGGACTAAGAAGAGAGGAAATAAAACCACCTCTGCTAACAGTGAAAAGACTGGCAAAAGACAGGATTACATCGAGGTCTTGTGTGGATTAAAATGTGCAGTGAACTTTTTCAGTTTTATGCTAATTTTATTAGAAGTAGTAGAAGTGCTTACAGTATAACTGTTATCATCATCTCATCATCTTGTTGTGCCATCAGCACGGATATCCCTGACCCTTTCTCCCCACCCTCCCTATTATTCATCACTTTCGTCAGGTCCTCATGACCACACCCCGTATACTCACAGAGCTTCTGTATGTAGGTTCGAGCTGGTGGCCCTGCTTTTGCTTGGCCATGTGAAGGGGTCCATAGGAGTACATCTCTTATGAGCTTGTCCCTACTTCTCCAGCAGTGTCCTGTATGTTGGGTTGGTCTAATTTAGATAGTTTTCATGATGGGTGGTTGGTGGCCGCACAGCTGCTGCTTTGTGGGGTGCTGCCTCCAAGATTTGTTCAATATAAAAAAAGGTAACCATAACTGTTATAATTGTAGAAAATGAAGTTGACAACTTGAGTTCAAATCCTGAATGAGGCTGTTTGCATTTCAAATAATGCTAATACTCTTGGGTTTGGTATGAATTTAACTATTTTCCCTCCAGCCCAGGCTATTGGCCTAATGAGAAGAGTGTTCACTAATGGAGACCAGAGTTCAATCCCAGGTCGAGTCATACCAAAGACTTAAAAAAAATGGCACTTGATTCTGTCTTGCTTAACACTCAGCATTATAAGGTAAGGATCAAGGGTAAGGATCTAGGAAATGGAGTAGCACCTTCCCCTACACCTTGGTGTAGTAGTACTTGAAAAGGAAGCCTTCGGGTCACCCTCGACTAAAGTTGCCAACTTTCGGCTCATTGGCCTTGTGGGTAGGGTGTTTGCCAATGGCCTGGGAGACCTGGGTTCAATCCCAAGTCGAATCATACCAAAGGCTTAAAGAATGGCACTTGATACCTACTTGCTTAACACTCAGCACACAGGTACGTATCAAGGGTAAAGTGGAGCAATCCAGGGGAAGGAGTAACACCCTCCCCTACACCTTGGTGTAGTAGCTATTGAAAAGGGAGCCTTCGGGTCGCCCCCGACTACAGTCGCCAACTTTTTTACTATGAGTAAAAAGTTGGACAGACTTAGTTCTTTAGCCTTGGTATAGGAGTCAGTGTAGGAAAAGAAAAAACTAGTTGTATACCTGGAGTGGGAGGAACCCCCCAGGCTATTCCTGCTGAAGACACACTAAATGAGCAGAACTCCCTATAAGCAAACCAGTTTCCAGGATCAATGAGAGCAAGTAGTTGTAGTAGAAATCATAAGCATTTGGCTAACTTAAAGGAGATGAATTCATGAACAAACAAGATTAGACATCAATCAACATTTAAATACTTGTCATTTACTTCTTGCTTTAAACAGAAAAATATGTTGCTGCTGATAAACAAAAATAACTTATATAAAAAATCAAAGAAAACTCCTAGATTGATCCAGAACTGCCTTTCAACATCTCAATGCAACCCAATGGTAGGTAAACCCCTTTTCTGGTAATCTATGCTCAAAGATAAATTATTTCACTCAGTTTCAGAAAGCATTACTCTTGACAGCATCTGCCTCTGTACAGTTAAACATTCATCATATAAAAACTTTCATGACTGAATAATGATTAAAAAACTCCAAAAAGTGTTGCTTTATGGCTGATTGCTGACTTGGGACTTAAATCCAACTGTTCTGTCAATAAATGCAGGAAATAACTGAAACTTACTGAGTGAATGTAAGTCTATGGGTTAGAGTCAGTTCCTAATATCTGAAATGCTCCCAAAAAGAGAATGCAAACAGAGCCAACCAACCAAACAGCTTACCAATCAGGTAACCAACCAACTAACTAACCAAGTAACCAGCCAATCAACCAAACAACCAACCAGCCAACCAAGCAACAAACCAACTAACTAACCAAACAACCAACCCACAATCCAACCAACCAACCAACCAACCAAACAATCAACTAACCAACCAACCAACCAACCAACCAATCAATCAACCAATCAACCAACACACACAACCAACCAACCAATCAACCAATCAACCAAACAATACAACCAACCAACCAACCAACCAACCAATCAACCAACTAACCAACCAACCCACCAATCAACCAACCAACCAACTAAAAAACAACCAACCAACCAACCAACCAACCAACCAACCAGCCAATCAACCAAACAATCAACCAACCAGCCAACCAAACAAACAATCAATCAATCAATCAACTAACCATACCAAGCAAAAAAAGCAAGCAAGCAACTAATGATCTAATGAAGTAACCAAGCAAGCAACAAACGAACGACCCAACCAACCGACCAAACTGAGTGTATGTGTCTGTAACAGTGTATGCATATGTTTGTGTGAATGCATGTGTGTAAGTGTGTGTTTTGTGAGTATATGTGTGACAGTGAGCCCATACATTTGTGTGGATGAATGTGCATATGTGCAAATGATTTGATGCATGCATGCCAAAGCAAGAATATATGTGTGTGAGTACATATATGCATGTGTATGCATGTATTTGTTTGGTTTGGTTGGTTAGGTTTTATGGCATATCAACCTTTGTAGGTCATTTAATGCCAAATCAATTTTTATATAAATAATCCGTTCAATTTAAAACAATTCAGTTTAGCATTAGTACACAGTTTAATTGTCAAAAACATTTCCATTTCTAACTATTCAAGCAGTTATATGTAACAATTCAGTTAAGTGTAAATACAGTTTTAATGTCGAAAAACAGTTCCATTTCAAATAATTCAGTTAAGTGTAAGCACACAGTTTAAATGTAAGTACGGTTTAATTGTCAAAAACATTTCTATTTGAAGCTATTCAGTTTACTCAAACAACTCAGTTTAGCATAAGTATGCTGTTAGTTCTATTTAACCCATAGATAGGGCCCTATCAGGTGCTACCACTCCGGGCCAGAGTGGACCTGGGAGGATGGCAATGAAGAGGTACTCCACACGTCCCAAGAGCTCTAGCACTGCTGGAACCTCACCATCAGATTGTTTAGTGTCATATACAGGACACTCATTAGGGGTGGGGTCTTACCCGTCTGCAGAGAAGCAGTCGGTGTATTCTACAGCCCCAGCTGACTGGGCAAGCATGTATTTGTGTGTACATGCATTTGTGTGTGTATATATGTACATATGCATGTGTATACATGTATGCATTTGTGCATACATGCATTTTTACGTGTATATGTGTACATATGCATGAGTTGGTTGGTTGGTTGGTTGGTTTTATGGCATATTAACCTTTGTAGGTTATTTAATGCTAAATTCATTTTTATACAAATAATCAGTTCTATTTCCAAAAATTCAGTTTAGCATGAGTACAAAGTTTAATTGTAAAAAGCATTTCTTTTTCAAGCTATCCAGCTTATTCAAACAGTTCTAATTCAGCCAATTCAGTTTTGTATAAGTATAGATTTTGTTTACATACAGTTAAATCTTAAAACAGTAATATTTTAAACAATTCAGTTTAACATAAGTACAGTTTCTATGTTAAAAACAGTTCTATTTCAAACAATTCAGTTTAACATAAGTACCCAGTTTAAATGTAAGTACACAGTTTAATTGTGAAAAACATTTCTATTTCAAGCTATTCAGTTTAGTCAAACAAATCTAATTGAAAAAATTCAGTTTAGCATAAGAATGCAGTTCAGTTCTATTTTACCCTATCTATGGATTAAATAGAACTTAGCTGCACCCTATCAGGTGCTACCATTCCAGGCCCAAGTGAACCTGGGAACAATGGCAATGAAGGGGTGCTTTGCATTCCCCAAAGCCCCAGTATCACTGGAACCTCACCATCAGATTGTTTAGTGTCATATTTAGGTCACTTGTTGGGGGGAGGGTCTTACCTCTAAGCAGAGGTGCAGTCGGTGTATTCTACAGCCCCAACCAACTGGGAAAAATATGCATGTGTATACATATACATTTATGTACATGTGCATGTGGGTGTCAGAATATATGTGTGTGAGTGTAAGCATATATTTGAATGTCTGCATGCATTCTTTTGTGTATATTTATATACGTATGCATCTATGTACACATGTATATGTGCTTTTATTAGAGAACTCGCAGTATCCAGGTTTTCATAAAACTATTCAGGTATTTCACATGATAATTTCTTCTACTGTTGACAACTATTTTCTCTTCCATTGTTTATGCTTGCAGATTTCTCAAATGTAATCAGACACTCACCTGGTTCACACCTGGTTCTCAATCATTTCCCCAGCCCACAACTGTCACCCTTAGAGGAAACTGCGTTTGAATCAAGTATCTCGCCTTTGTTTTTTTTTTCTACTCTTGCAAACTACTAACATCAAAAACCCAATCAAAAGACAAAAATCAATTCCTACTTCAAAATTCTTGAACTATTTTGGTTCAGGTTAGTTTATTTGTTCAATGGCATGTCAACCTCAGTGGGTTATTCAATGCTAAAGCTATCCTTATAGAAGCATAAGTATACAGTTTAAACTGTACTATTCAACCCATAACTAGGGAGATAAGAGGGTTCATGCCTTTCCCAATGGTATTTGTCTGAAAGCAAACATAATAACATGACTGGAGTTTGAACTCATAACAATATCACAGTTCAGCATGTTATTTTTGATGCCATTGGGACTCCCTTACTCAAACTATTTTTTGCCCAGTCAGGGATGTAGAATACACCAACTGCTTCTTTGCAGATGGTTGAGACCCTCCCAACGAGTGTCCTGGATATGACACTAAACAACCTGATGGTGATGTTCCAGTAATGCTGAAGCTTTGGGGAATGCAGAGTAACCCTTTGTTGCTATCACTCCCAGGTTCACACTTGCCCAGAGTGGTAGTACCTGATAGGGTCTTATCTATTGGTCAAATAGAGCTAAACTGCGTATTTACGCTAAACTGAATTACTTGAAATAGGACTATTTTGACATTTAAACTGCATACTTATGCCAAACTAAATTGTTTGAAACAGAACTGTTTTTGTATGCTAAACTGAATTGTTTAAATAGACCAGTTTTTGGGATTTAAACTGTACTCACACTGAACTGAATTGTTTGAAATACAACTGTTTATTGATATAAATATGGATTTGGCATTAAAAAACCTACAAAGGTTGATATGCCATAAACCCTAACAAACAAACAAACAATCAAACTATTTTGACTTTGATGTGTAGATGTACATTTTCATTTCTTTCTTTTTTAAGTAAAAAAAAAAGAAAAATTAAAATGTATATCTATCTTGAAATTGCCTTGAATTTGCCACATGTATTTAATCCTCACCGGACATTGGCATAAAGGTTAGAGTGTTTGCCAATGGCCCGAGAGATCTGAGTTCAATCCCAGGTCGAGTCATACCAAAGACTCAAAAAATGGTACTTGATGCTATCTTGCTTAACACTCGGCATTATAAGGTACGTATCAAGGGTAAAGTGGAGCAATACAGGGAAAGGAGTAGCGCCCTCCCCTACACCTTGGTGTAGTAGCTATCGAAAAGGGAGCCTTTTGGTTACCCTCGACTATGGTCACCAACTTTACTTACTTATTTAATCCTGCATGTGAGTATATGTTTGTTAATATGTGTGTGTGTGTGTGTGTGTGTGTGTTGATTGCTTGCTTACTTGGTTTTATCGCATGCCAACCACTTGTTTGGTTATTTTATGCCAAAATCAGTTTCATAATTATAGTCTCCAATGGAAGACTATGGAGAGATCTATGTTGGAAATATTGTTGCATGATCAATTATAAAGCAAGGTAATTCAGAAGCAAAGCAGAGTGAAGGTTTGGTTTGTTTTCTTTGTTTAATGGCAAATCAGCCTTTGGAGGTTTTTAAATGCCAAAGCTATTCTTATAGAAGGAAAGTAGTGGTACTACTATAGTTAGGGGAATAAGAGGTCCATATATTTCCCAAAGCTATTCTTGTAGAATGAAGGTAGTGGTACTACCATAGTTAGGAGAATAAGATGTCCATACTTTTCCCAAAGCTATTCTTATAGAAGGAAGGTAGTGGTACTACTATAGTTAGGGGAATAAGAGATCCATATATTTCCCAAAGCTATTCTTGTAGAAGAAAGGTAGTGGTACTACTGTTGTATAGCCGTGACCAACTATACAAACACATATACATATGGAATCATAACGACGACACAATAATAAAGACGACACAATTCTTAGAAAACATACCTCTCACTTTATTGAAAGGGTTGTGTGTGAGAGTGAGTTGGAGACTAAACAGAACTGCGACATATTGACGCCCACTCTTATGGCCATCAGCGTTTCTTTCCCGTTCTCCAGGGTTGCTCAACCAGAGGCCCGGGGGCCCAGCTCTCTGCTGGCTGCTGTTTTCTCTACAGCATCCTTTCTCCATCTCTCTGATCTCCAGACTCCTTGAATTTCCTGTGCACTGAGTTATATAATAGTTCAACACCCACTCAATATCTCCCAATAACTGGCCATTGAAATATGCACTTCCGCCGTCTTTGGAATGGCATGTTTGATTGTCCTTGAGTGGAAATAACTGTCATGTAGTTCACAAGTCACTCTCTTCTGGTGCATCAATTTGTGACTGTACTGTGGGATTTTAACCCTGTCCCATATTGTCAGCCAAGCTCGCCCACGCCAATG
>OY757947.1:15809471-15846971 GCA_963585895.1 Sepioteuthis lessoniana
CATGGAGTTCTCCTTTCCTCAAAAATATTTTGACTTTGTCAGATGTATTTAGTTCTGCATGTGCATGTGTTTTTGTATGTGTCTGTGTGTTATCAAATACCAAAGTCATCTTTGTGGAAGAAGAGTAATAAAATATTATAACCTAGAGGAGAGAGGATTTTGGGGTTCATACCTTTACTAAGAGTATTAGTTTGAAAATTAAAGTAATAAGGCGACTGGGGTTTGAACTCAATTGGTATGATGTCACAATCCAGCACATTGACCATTACACCATGAGGACGCTCCCAGCAGAGGGAAGGACCTGATTGTGTAATACTGAAAAAGAGAAGTTCTGCTGGGTTGAACATATAGCAAGATTCACAGAAAACAGGTGGACTTGTGAAGTTGTTGAGTGGCATCCAAGAAACTGGAAATGTCCACATGGAAAACTCTACAATGATGAGAAGATGAAACAGTAAAACGATACAGGTCAATATAGGGAAGTCCATTTCCTCTGATGATGTCCATTACACCACAATCACCAATATATATATATAAATATATAATAAATAGATATATATTAGATATATATGTTTAATTCATGGAATTTAGACTGTGAGCCCTGGGTTTTATGGAGTTTTTTACAAAAAAACAATCATCAGACAGTTAGTTATATTGCACTTGGTTCGACACAAACCCACAAAGTGATTAAGTGACAACCAACACTATTATGATCAAATATATATATATATATATATATATATATATATATATATATATATACTTATATTTATCCAAAGTCATGTCAGCCAAAGGTGAGAAGGATTATATATAAGGATTTTCTTTTTTCCAATATCCATGTAAAAATATATATTTTTTACATCAAAGATAATTAATATAGGGGAAGTCCATTTCCTCTGATGATGTCTATTACACCACAATCACCTATATATATATATATATATATATATATATTAGATATATGTATTTAATTCATGGAATTTAGACTGTGAGCCCTGGGTTTCATGGAGTTTTTTTACAAAACAACAATCATCTGACAGTTAGTTATATTGCACTTGGTTTGACACAAACCCACAAAGTGATTTAGTGACAACCAACACTATTATAATCAAATATATATATATATATATATATATATATATATATATATATATATATTTATCCAAAGTCATATATATATATCCAAAGTCATATATATATATATATATATATATATATATATATATATATATATATATATATATATATATATTTATCCAAAGTCATGTCAGCCAATGGTGAGAACGATTCTATTTAAGGATTTTCTTTTTTCCAATATCCATGTAAAAATATATATTTTTTACATCAAAGATAATTCAAAATCACAAGGAGAGCTTAATGTAAAATAATAATAGATTAAAATACAGAGCAAATAATTCCATATAAAAGAAAAACCTTTAAAAATCACTCATATTTGTTTGTGATGATATTTATTTCAGCAATCACTTTTTTTAAAAAAATTATGTCTACATCATCAGACAAAGAAATGAGGAGAGATTTCTAATGGAAATTTAGAAAAGTTCCACAAAAAAAAATCCATTCAACTCCAATTTTTTTATATATACATAAAACTGAACCATTGCTTTTTTCCAGTCTAGTCGACAAATATATATATATATATATATATCCTATTTACCAACCCCTCCGCTCGGGCAGGATATGACACAAGGTCAATTTTTAAGCGGAGTTTAACAGGTTTGAATTCAGAGTTTTCCTTCTCCTAGACTAGTATATATATATATATATATATATATATATATATATATATATATATATAAATTTTTTTTATATATTACTAGTATATATATATATATATATATATATATATATATATATATATATATACATATATATATACATATATATATATATGTGTGTGTGAGAGTGTGTCTGTGTGTGTCTGTGTGTGCAGTTGGGCAGCAGTCTTTCATTTAAGCATGTTTGATTAAATAATAAAGACATATTTTGTCTATATAATTTTATTAATATCCTTTCAAGTTTCCTGATAAATTTCTAGTTTTCAGGTTGGAATTGGTGGATAAATTTACCAAAATAGTCCCTAGCGCTTTCGAACCTTTCATAGGGCATATAAAAGGTTCGAAAGTGCTCAGGACTATTTTGGTAAATTCATTCACTAATTCCAACCTGAAACCAAGAAACTTATCATGAAACTTAAAAGGATATTAATAGAATTATATAGACAAAATGTGTCTTTATTATTTAATCAAACATATGTATATATATATATAGAGAGAGATAGATAGATAGATAGATAGATAGATAGATAGATAGATAGATATGCGTTTATTCATGTGTGTATGTATATATATCTATGTCAAATTTCTTTGTATATTTCTTGTAAATATATAAAAAAGTTCAAGTATATAAAATAGGATTTTTAGATAAATTTATAATCAGTAAGTAAATTTTTTCATATAAATCTTAAAATAAAAAAGAATATTTATTGTTATATAGTATTTTTATTTCTTTAAAATCTCACAGGACACATTTAGTTGTAGTAGCAGTTGTAGTAGTAACTGTTTGTAAAAGGAAAGATATAAAAGTGACAAGAAATAAAAAAAATAATAAGATTAAAAAACAAAAAAATAAAAGTGAACCTTCACACTTCCTGTGACAATCAGAAAATAGGGAGGATGAGGATATATATATATGTATATATATATATATATATATATATATATATATATATATATATATATATATATATATATATATATATATATGTATGTGTGTGTGTGTGTGTGTGTGTGGCAGAGGTTGCAGTCCAGCATGCTAGCCACTATGCCACAGGGACACCTCCCCCATATATATATATATATATATATAAACACACACATACAACTCCTCTGCACAAGCATTATGTGACACAAGAAGTTTTATAGGATCGAATTTATGTTTAACAAAATGTGTAAAATGTCAAAGAGGGAAATATATTCAATATACAAAAATAACAGTAGAATATATATATATATATATATATATATATATATATATATATATATATGTGTGTGTGTGTGTGTATGTGTGTGTGTGTGGTGTTGCAGTCCAGCATGCTAGCTACTATGCTACAGGGACACCTTCCCCATATATATATATATATATATATATATATACACGCACACATACACACACACACAACTTCTCTACACAGGCATTATGTGTCACAAGGATTTTAACAGGCTTGAATTTATATTTACCAAAATATGTAAATTGTCAAAAAGGGAAATATATAAAATATACAAAAATAACGGTAGAATATTATTTAAAACTTTTTTCTCTAAATATATTCAAAGAGAATCAATTTGGCTATAATGGATGCATAACATGGATTCTCATGCTTCTTAAAATCAAGAATTTCTCATTTTATATATATATATATATATATATATATATATATATTAGATATATATATTTAATTCATGGAATTTAGACTTTGACCCCTGGGTTTCATGGATTTTTTGCAAAACAACAATCATCAGGCAGTTAAAAAATTATAATATTATAGATTTTAATAGCTCTATCCTCGATATTGAGCGCTTACCATATTAAATTGCACTTGTTTTGACACAAACCCACACCCACAAAGTCATTTAGTGACAACGAACACAATTATAATATAATATATATATATATATATATATATATATATATATATATATATATATATATATATATGTACTTTCTTTAAAGAAAAAAACAAAGACCGGTTATTTTAGGATTATAAATTTATTTCCATCCTGTTTTGCGTTTCTTGTCCTGAAGGAATTACTCCCAACTCTGGTTTAACTGGACTGAATAATACATATATATATATATATATATATATATATATATATATATACATATATATATATATAAAAGCTTGTTTGATTTAATAATAAAGACACATTTTGTCCTTATAATTTTATTAAGACCCTTTGGAGTTTTCTGATAAGTGTCTTGGTTTCAGGTTGGAATTGAAGGATGAATTTACCAAAATTGTTCCAAACGCTTTCAGACCTTTCATAGGCCATCATCAGGGGTTGCTTGACTCATCATTTACAACAACAAATTTAAAACCTCCAACCTAAATATTTCTAATAACACTTCCCTCTCGACCGAACTTCTTGATAGGACAAATATTGTATATATGTTCAAATATCTCTTAGGAGACTGTGTCTCCCAAGAAAATAGTGCGTAAGTTGGTCTTACCACTACAACTCTTAAGGATTCAACCTCTAGAGCCTTACATCTTAAAACCCATTCTTTTCCCAAATCCATATTTCAAAAAATTCTAGTTGAAAACACCACTATAATAGCACACGACATGAATTAGCTACAACTACAAATCCTAGCAGCCCTACCTATAAAAACAAAAAAACCTAAAATCAATTGAATTAATTTTGAAAATAGCGACAATATTTTGAAATGCCTTTAGATTTTTTTTTTAAACATTCCCAATTTCTTGATAATATTCTATTTTTGTTGATAGCGTCTTGTTTTTTAAATTTATCAGCAACTCAGTTTTATCCAACTCTGCATTTGTGCAGTTTTATGATATAAAAACCCCAAAATTTTCAAAACTCTATAAAAACACTCTTTACACATGCAAGCAACCCCTGATGATGGCCTATGAAAGGTCGGAATGCACTTGGGACAATTTTGGTATATTCATCCATCAATTCCAACCTGAAACCAAGACACTTATCAGGAAACGTGAAAGGATCTTGATTAAATTATATAGACAAAATGTGTCTTTATTATTTAATCAAACATGCTTAAATGAAAGACTGCTGTCTAACTACACACACGCACACACACACACACACACACACACACATATATATATATATATTTAAATTTATAATGGCACTTTAACAATGCTTGAGTTTTCTTCCATCTATGTTAAATATGTTCTGTATATGAGTTTTCTTATATACATCCAGAAAGGTATATATAATAATAGATATACATCAAGCACTCCCATAGATTTATATGAAATCCCTCATATATTCTATATACACATATTCCACACCCATAGTCTTTGGACATGTACTGGATATATATATATATATATATACTTTAAGAAAAACAACGAAACCGGTCACATAGGATTATAAATTTATTTCAATCCTGTTACGCATTTTGAGGTTTTCAAAAACACGAAAAAAACAGGACTTCTTCAGATCATTTTGGATAAAAAATTGAATAGACACGTGGGAGGGGATAGTATGAGGGAGTCGAAGAGGGGTCGAAGAGGTGGGAGGGAGTCGAAGAGGGGTCGAAGAGGTGGGAGGGAGTCGAAGAGGGGTCGAAGAGGTGGGAGGGAGTCGAAGAGGGGTACATTGAGCTCTTTACCAGGAAAATTTCAAATATTCATGCTTGAATACCTTCTTGTCCTGATGGAATTACTCCCAACTCCGGTTTAACTGGACCAAAAATAAAATATATATATATATATATATATATATATATATATATACTTTCTTAAAGAAAAAACAAAACCGGTCACATTGGGATTATAAATTATTTTCCATCCTGTTACATGTTTTTGATATATATCAAAAACACGAAAAAAATTAACAGGACTTCTTCAGATCATATGGATAAAATAAATCAGAATAGACACAGGAAAGAAGGGTGGAAGGGGATGGAAGAGGGGTGAAGAGTTTTCTCCTCATTTAGCCCACTTCTGGTTTATTTATTTTATTGCCGGTTGGAATTATAGTAAATTAATTTTTCGATTTTTTAAATTCTAATTAATTTTCAACTTAAAACTCCAGATTTAATACTAATTTAGTTAACATAAAAATGTTCACTGTTGAATGGTTTTTTTGTCCTGATGGAATTACTCTCAACTCCGGTTTAACTGGACTGAATAATACTTATATATATATATATATATATATATATATATATGTGTGTGTAATTTTGTCTGCAGCATTTATTTTAAAATGATGTTTCTGGTCAGTATATTTCAGTGGTGAATATTATTCACAGATCATATATAATGTTTGAATATTACATTATACAAAGATAATTTCAGATCAGAATACAGACCTCCTCTGTGTCTTGTTTGACCTTGTAAAAACTAAGCTCAGCTTAAGAAGTAACTTTATATATATATATATATATATATATATATATATATATATATATATATATATATGGGGGTGGTAGGTGAAACAACTACATAACAGAGATGAGACAAGCAATAACATTTCTTATGATAAAGAAGGTTGAAGACTATGATTTACTTTATATCAATGATGATGATGATTAAATTACTTACAACCTCCAGGTCACCTGTTTGATAACGTACTTACCTGGGAGCAGTCATACTCCATCCCTGACCCACATCTTCTACCTATGGTAATCCTCCAAGAGTTAAAAATCACACATCAACAATTTTGTTTCTCAAAACCCTGGCATTTTACCAACAATTAAGTGTTCTTTTAGGCTGGCTTCTAACATGTATTTTCTTGTCAACAATCAACCTCAAGGTTTTAAGAAGTTATTATTTCTAAGGGTTACATCAAAAGATCCATGGTGTAATGAGCCCAGTCAACTGGGGCTGTAGAATACACCAACTGCATCTCTGTAGAGAGGTAAGACACCACAACAAGTGTCCTGGATATGACATTAAAGAATCTGATGGTGAGGCTCCAGTCTTGGAGCTTTGAAGAATGTAGAATATACCTTTATTACCATCGCTCCCATGTTCACTCTGGCCTGAAATGTTTGCACCTGATAGGGTCCTATCTATGGGTCAAATAGTACTGTCTGATATTTAAACTCAGTACAAACAAATGAGTAGAATAATTAATGTTAGATAGGAATACTTGAAACCATTTAACTGTGTGCAAACAAATGAGCTCAGATTCATTTAAAAATAAAGTTACCTACAAACTATTCACTTACAAATCATTCATATATATATATATATATATATATTTATATGAATGATTTGTAAGTGAATAGTTTGTAGGTAACAATAGATATATACTCCCCTACCGCTGTAGGGTCGAGTTCTCTAGCGAAGAAGTAATCGTGTTGCCATTAGCGCCTTTGCAAGTCTCTTCGTATTTGAATTGAGATCTCGGCGGCCGTTTGAACGGATGTATGTAAACAATGTTAATTGTGATTCATAACCGCTTAAAAATGTACTTCATAGCTAATATCTCCTCGTAGCTAAATGGTTAGAAGCTTTGGCTTGGCGTTTGAGTCAACCGGGTTTCGATCCCAGCTACGGGGAGAGACTGTCTAGCCACACTGATGAGTTCTGATAGAACGAAACAGATCTGTCTGTGGATGACTATAGCTATATATATATATATATATATATATATATATATAGATAGATAGGATTTAGCATTGAATTACCCACAAGGGTTGATATGCCATAAAAGTTATGAATAATACAATCCATGTTTCAGTATGTGACATTTTTATGAACAAAGAAAAATATCTTAACAAAACTGAAAAGAGATGGAACCGTGGTGTACAAGAAAACAGTTAGGTTTATTTAACCTCTGGCGGAGACATGTGTCTATTGACCAGGAAAAGAAGCTGTTTTAACTTTGTGTGCAACTGTCAAATGCACGTCCAAGTGTATCAAGGGCAATTTCAAGACTGTCCATATTGTCCCTCCTGTATCCGTTCTTCTGGTCCTTACAATACACTGTCCATGGGAGGCACCTCTTTTTCTATCCCTCATGGGCAATAACTTTGATTTTTTTTTTGTTAGGTTTGATCCCTAACACATTGCCACATATTTTTCAGCAATACATAAAAGTGAGTATATTTGTGATAAGTTGATTGTAAATTATCCAACCCGTCTGCTACAAGCAGGATGTGACACTAGGTCAATGTTTAAGTAGAGCATGTATTTACCTTACCTCTCCACCATGATGTGACATAAACTCAATTTTTAATGAAGTTTAACAGGTTTGAACTCTGAGTTTTCCTTTTCCTAGATTGGTTACCATACCAAGTTTGCCTTGCCAAAGTTAAACAATCAGTCTGATCTACTATTTACCTGTGGCTGTTCTAATAAAGAAAAATATCATTTTGTATTTCATATCAAAATTTCTATCTAATTCTGTTTTTGAAATTAACAATTTATTGGTATTTTAACTATACTGCTTTAAATTGTAGTCATATTACTAAATATGAGTATATCAATTTTAATTGTATATATATGTATATACATATAGTTAGGTAGCAGTCCTTCATTTAAGCATGTTTGATTAAATAATAAAGACACACTTTGTCTATATAATTCAATTAGGATCCTTTCAAGTTTCCTGACAAGTGTTTTGGTCTCATGTTGGAGTTGGTAGATGAATTTACCGAAATTGTTCCGCGCGCATTTGGACCTTTCATAGGCTATCATCAGGGGTTGTTTGTAAGTCTAAAGATTTTTTTTTTTAAAGTTTTAAAGTTTTTTATAACATTGCAAAACTTATTGTTGGATTAAACTGAGATGCTGACATCGAATGAATTTAAAACAGAATGCTATCAACGGAAATAGAACATTATCAAAAGAAATAGAATATTTAAATTTTTTTTCCCATTAATAACTCATAAAAAAAAAGAAAACTTAATGTATTTCAAAACATTGTCACTATTATCAATAGAATTAATACTGAAAATAGTGACATTTTTGTTTGCTTATTACTTAATCAAATATATATATATATATATATATATATATATATATATATATATCTTTAAAGAAAAAACCAAAGACCGGTTAATTTAGGATTATAAATTTATTTCCATCCTGTTTTTCGTTTCTGGTGTTAACCAAAAACACGAAGAAAAATATAACAGGACTTCTTCAGATCTAATGGATAAATAAAACAGAATAGACATGTGGTGGGGGGGAGGAAGGGAGGAAGAGATTTAAAGAGTTACCTCCTCATTTTATTGAATTTCCGTTTTTTTATTTACCTATTTATTTTATTTTCAAAATTCTTCCGTCAGTTATAATTACAGTAATTTAACTTTTTTATTTTATATTATTTATTTTCTTTTCATGTTAAGTTCGATAATTAACTTTTAAGAGGAATATTAATGCTTATATTAATTTCGATACTATTTATTTAGCTACCTATTTTTTCCTTGTGTCTTTAAAATATACACATTGCTAATAGAATAATATATTTTTTGCAAATAGAGTAATATATTTTATGCTAATTGAATAATATATTTTATGCTAATTGAATAATATATTTTATGCTAATTGAATAATATATTTTATGCTAATAGAATAATATATTTATTGCTAATAGAATAATATATTTTTTGCAAATAGAGTAATATATGTAATGCTATTTGAATAATGTATTTTTTGCAAATAGAGTAATATATTTTATGCTAATTGAATAATGTATTTTTTGCAAATAGAGTAATATATTTTATGCTAATTGAATAATATATTTTATGCTAATAGAATAATATATCTTTTGCAAATAGAGTAATATATTTTATGCTAATTGAATAATATATTTTATGCTAATTGAATAATATATTTTTTGCTAAATGAATGATATATTTTTTGCTAATAGAATAATATATTTTTTGCTAACAGAGTTAGCCTGATCAGATGAAAAACAACATAAAAAAGATGAAAAACAACATAAGAAAAAATAAAAAATTTAAAGTTTAGATTGGATGATTTCAGAAAAAGATTGTTGGTTGGTTGGTTGGTCGGTTGGTTGTCGTTTTATGCCGTATCAACCCTTTTCGGTTCATTTAACACCAAACTAAATTTCAAACAATTCAATTTAGCATAAGTATAGTTTTTACAAACAGTTAAATGTCAAAACAGTTCAATTTTAAACAAGTCAGTTGAGCATAAGTACGCAGTTTAGCTCTATTTGACCCACAGATTGGACCCTACCAGGTGTTACCACTCCGGGCCAGAGTGGACCTTGGAGCAATGGCAATGAAAAGGTACTCTGTATTCCCCAAAGGTCCAGCATTACTAGAACCTCACCATCAGATTGTTTCATGTCATATCTAGGACACTTGTTCAGAGGATGTCTTACCCCTCAGCAGAGCTGTAGTCAGCGTATTCTACAGCCCCAGCTGACTTGGCAAAGAAAAAGACGGTAAGAAAAAGAATTTAAGAGGGCATTTTTGGGTACTGTCAGATGAACACCCGAACAGAATTTGATCTGTATATAGACATTTTTTTATTACCTTTGTTTTTAATGGCATATGAACCTTTGAAGGTTATTTAATGCCAAAGCCATCCTTGAATAACAACAGTAGTGGTACTATTTAACACATTGCTTGAGGGATAGGGGGTTCATGCCTTTCCCTAGAGTATTAGTCTAAAAGTGAACTTATTAGTGTGACTGGAGTTCAAACTCACTTATTCCAACATTGCTGTCTAGCATGTTAACCACTACGCCATGAAGACTCTCTCCTCCCAGATATTATAACAATTTTGTATCATCTGTGCAAAAAGTCTTTTTTTTTAGGTTCATGTGATAAGATAATGAAAAGGGGTGATGCCCAATGAGGCATAACAGACAAATAAAAAATTAAAAAAAAACATTCATTCTGAGAAAAGATCTAAATGTATCCTCCTGTCATTTCTTCTGACCTTGTATCACT
Organism: Sepioteuthis lessoniana; assembly: GCA_963585895.1. Classification (NCBI taxonomy): domain Eukaryota; kingdom Metazoa; phylum Mollusca; class Cephalopoda; order Myopsida; family Loliginidae; genus Sepioteuthis; species Sepioteuthis lessoniana. Next base: position 15,820,140 of record OY757947.1, read on the forward strand.
GTATCAAAATAATGAAAAAACAAACAAACAAGAAAACAAACAAACAAACATCCAAAAAATAAACAAAAACTAAAAAAAACACAAACATGATTGCAGATTCCTATAAACTTCCAGTTTGTAGCGGCTTTGATTGATTATTTGTGTGAGTTTTAATGCCTCATTAACCTGTCTTGGTTGATGTTATACCTAGAGGTTCGGGAATCATGTTCATTATATATTAATATTTTTTGTGTAGTTGGTTTTAAAGAGATTTTTTGCACACTGTCATATGATATTGAGTATTCTAGTCTAATAATAATGATAATAATTTATTTACAATTATATGGTTTCAAGTATTCCTATCTAATATTAATAATTTATACATAATTATATGGTTTCAAGTATTCCAATCTAATATTAATAATTTTATAACTATTCCTATTTGAGCAGAATAATGTTTAGAGAATTACAATCATTGTATATTTGTATTTACATCTTTTGTGTAGTTGATTCCTACGAAATTTTTGCATGCAGTTATAAAATATCAAATATTCCTATCTAATACAAATAATTTACAGACAATTATTTGGTTTTAAGTATTCTTATCTAATACTAACAATTTATACACAATTGAATGTTTTCAAGTATTCCTATCTAATACTGATAATTTGCATGCAGCTAAATGTTTTCAAGTATTCCTATCTAATACTGATAATTTGCATACAGTTTTATATTTTCAAGTAATCATTTAGATTTAACAATAATAATTTGCTCTCACTCCATTATATGGTTTCAAATTACTAATAATAAATTGGCAACCTTAGTCGAGGGTGACCTGAAGGCTCCCTTTTCAATAGCTACTACACCAAGATGTAGGGGAGGGCACTACTCCATTCCCTGGATTGCTCCACTTTACCCTTGATCCTTACCTTATAATGCTGAGTGTTAAGCAAGGTGGCATCAAGCTCCATTTTTTGAGTCTTTGGTATGACTTGACCAGGGATTGAACCCTGGCCTCCCAGACCATTGGCGATCACTCTACTCTTTAGGCCAATGGCCCTGTACTACTAATAATAATCCTTAGTAAATAATGATAGCTTGGAGTAACTATTCTTAATACAAATAATTTACAGTTATCTGGTATTAAGTATTCCTATCTGATAAAAATAATTTTGTAACAGATCTATTTGACCTACAGATGGGACCCTAACAGGTACTGTCACTACAGGTCGTAGTGGACCTGGATGTAATCTCAATGAAGGTGTACACTTCCCTCTCTAGGTTTTAGAAATGGTGCCTCACCATCAGATGCAGTTTAGTGTTATAATGAGGACACCTCTTTTTTTTGCAGGGGAAGGTTCTTACCCCACTGCAGCAATACAATCTGTATATTCTCACCCTTACTGACAGGGTTAATTCTGAGTAAAGATTTAGATGTACCTTCTTGACATTTCTTCTCACCTTGTATCATTGTGTCAAAACAAAAAGAAAGAATAAAAACGAGAGGTATATGACTGCAGATTTATTTAAACTTGCAGTTTGTAGCTGCTTTAGCCCAGTCAGCTGGGGCTGTAGAATACACTGACTGCATCTCAGCAGAAGGGTAAGTACCCCCACCACCACCACCATGAGTGTCCTAGATATAACACTAAACAATCTGATACTTTGGGGAATACAAAGTACCTCTTCATTGCCACTGCTCCAAGGTCCACTCTGGCCGGGAGTTGTAGCACCTGATAGAGTCCTATGTATGCGTCAAATAGAACTGTTTAACATTTGAACTGACTGCAAACAAATGATTTATACTAAATTGAATTGTTAGAAATAGAACTGTTTGAGCATTCAACTGTGTGTAAAAAAATGACTGATGTTTAATTGATTTGTTTGTGATACATAATAGTACTTGGAACCATTTAACTGATGAAGAAGTAATTTTTAATGAAATGCTCAATGTTAATAGCAATACTTGTAACCTCTTCATTGTGAGCCAACAAATGATTAATGTTGAATAGAATTATTAGTGTTAGATCGCAATAATTGAAATCGTTTAACTGTATAGAAACAATAGCAATATTAGTGTGTAAATAAATTGGTTCTAACTCATTTAAAAATAAAATTACCATAAAACTAATCACTTTCAAATCATATGTATATCCATCTGTGTGCAAACAAATGATTAAAATTGAATAGAATTATTAGTGTTAGATCGCAATAATTGAAATCGTTTAACTGTATAGAAACAATAGCAATATTAGTGTGCTAACAAATTGGTTCTAACTCATTTATAAATGAAATTACCCACAAATTATTCACTAACAAATCATACACTTATCTATTTTATAAAAATGTATTTCTATGAAAAAATCAAACCGACCCAGTGTGGCACTTGATTTGGCCTGGAAGGAAAAGGGAGAAGTAATCTTAGACAATATGGCACCAAAAAGCTACCTCCAACTATTTGTCGAGAACTACTATTTGGCCCCTTAGTACGAATTCAGGGACCAGATTGTAAAGGCAGGAAAGAATAGCCAACAAAAAGGTTTTGTCACTCGCTTCTTGCACTGCCCATAAGTATTTTAAACAGGCAAGAAGCTTCTCAAGAAATGAAAGTAAAATTAAACAAAAGTTGACCACGTTATACCAAGTTAAATAACTGGAAGAAAATTCGACCCGAGAATTCTGCTGAAAAGATAACTTTACTGAAGACTTGAAGTTAAAAGAAAACTGAAACATTTTGACAAAACTAAAAAGAAAAGAAAATATTCAAATTCAAAGAACTTCTTGGACACTTCCTCAGATAAGTTCCAGCAAATTGCACTAAAATTTGCAACACTTTATCTTTTCTATCCCTTTCTTTCTTGTTTCTTTTGTATAAAATTCTTTTTTAAAAACTTTATCATCTGTGTTATCTTTTTTGAATCAGTATCCGAACTAGAAAGCTGCGGAACTTACCGTCTGAACTTACCGTTTAAAATTACACACTAAAGACCCCTAAAAACATTACCCAGTTAAATACTAAATTTGGCTTTAGTGACAATCTTTTCATATCAAATTTTACCCTTTAAATTTCTTTTATATAGCAAATTTTATTCTCTTTAAATTCCTTTTATATTGCAAATTTTAACCTTTAAAATTTCTTTTAATTTGAATGCTCGCAAACAAATGATTAACATTAAATTGTTACTGTTATATAGCCATACTTGAAACAATTTAATTTATACAAAGGATTCATAGTAAATAGAATTATTCATATTAGATAGCAATACTTGAAACCATTTAACCGTGTCCAAAAAAAAAAAAAAAAAAAATGAGCTCAGGTTCGTTTAAAAATGTTATCAAGAAAATGTTTACAAATCATATATCTAATATACATATATAAAAATAATTTGGCTTTAAATAACCTACTGTGTTTTATATGCCATAAAAATAAACCAAATAAAATCTTGTAGCTGCTTTCTTTAAATGACAGTTGCAAGAGAAATGGTGTATAATAAGCTGAAATATTGCAATGGAACTAAATAGAACTAAATGAGCAGATAATATGTTCTATGTTGAGAAGAGATGAAAATTCCTTTTAACATTTTCATTACTAAAATAATATTATTGCAAACTGTTGTTGATCACTCTGGTCTCAGTGAATCAACCAGCCAACCGAACAACTCAATCAGTGTTGTTTTTTTTATTTTTATTTTTTTTAACAATGACTTGTTCTCGGATGCAAAAAAAAATACTGTTTCTTGTTTCATGTTATGAAGAAAAAAAAACACACGAAACAACAGCAATTTGCAGAGGTGCATGTCGTCTCTGTAGAAAACTGGGGAATGTGTCTGTCAAAACATCTTGTAAACAACAACAAGAAGAAGTTATAGTAATAATTATTGGCATCCTTTTATTTGTGGTTTTTTTTATGTCTTCAGAAATAAACAGTAAATAACGGAATTTATTCAAACTTGTTTTATTATTTGCTTTTCTTTATCAACCATCAGTTGTCAATAAACAAAAACTGTTTCATTAGATTCATTTTTGGTTTCTTTTAGGAGGTTTTCTACATTATGTATTGAAATGGTTGTCTAGAATTGTGTGTGTATGTATATGTGTGTGTGTGTGTGTGTATGTATGTATGTATGTATGTGTGTGTGTATGTACTGAAATTTAATGGCTGCCTAGAATTGTGTGTGAGAGTATGTGTGTATGTATGTGTATATACTGAAATTTAATACCTGACTCGAATTGTCTGTGTATGTGAGTGCCTATGTGTGTGTGTGTGTGTGTGTGTGTGTGTGTGTGTGTGTGTATGTATGGAAATTTAATGGCCGCCAAGAATTTTGACCAGGACACTGTGTGTGTATGTGTGTATGTGAGTAAGTATATATATATATATATGTGTGTGTGTGTGTGTGCGCGTGTGTGTTTGTATATGTATGTGTGTGTTTATGTGTCCATATATATATATATGTGTGTGTGTGCGTGTGTGTGTGCGTACGCGCGTGTATGGGCGTATTTACTTAAATTCAATTGCTGCCAAGAATTCAGTGTATGTGTGTGTGTGTGTGTGTGTGTGAATATATATATATGTGTGTACATATATGTGTCTGTGTGTGTGTGTTTATGCGTGTATAGATACGTATGTATGTGTGTGAGCGTGTATGTGCGTGTGTACTGAATTTAATGGCTGCCAAAAATTTTGACCAGGACTCTGTGTATGTGTGTGTGCATGTGTGTATATATATATGTGTGTGTGTGTATGTGTGTGTATGCGTATATATATATATATATATATGTATGTGTGTGTGTACTTAAATTTAATGGCTGCCAAGAATTGTGTATGTGTGTGGGTGTCTATGTATTTGTATATATATATATATATATGTGTGTGTGTGTGTGTGTGTGTGAGTATATGTGTGAGTGCATATGTGTGTATATTTACGAGTGTGCTTTTGTGTGTATGTGTGTGTGAACTGAAATTTCATTGGTGCCAATAATTGTTACCAGTACTCTGTGAATATATATATATAGAGAGAGAGAGATGTGTGTGTGTGTGTGTGTGTGTGTGCGCGCGTGCTCGCGCGTGCGTGTATGCATGTGTATTGAAATTTTCTGTGACCCAGACTGTATATATAAAATGCTTCTTATTTGCAACCGTATCTGATAAAATAATTGTCTATACTAGGGCTTCTCAATGCGGTCCACTCGGGGCCGAATAGGCCCCCAGCTTCGGCTGGGCAACCTTCGGGTGGGCGAGCTGCTTTTCAGATCCGTATGCACGCCTTGTATAGCACTAGACCTCACGGTCTAGTTCAAGCTATATTCTAGCATACGTGCCCGGACCTAGATTTAGGTCCGTGATACGGCTTGACTCATTAGATCCACATTGCACTTAGTGGGTCAATGACTAGCAGGGTTCGAGTCTCGGCTCGTTCCCGACCTTCCCCTCCCCTTAATCCCCAATTTAATTGGCCTTCGGGCTTTTGACCTTGTGTCAAGTCCTGTCTGGTGGGAGGCAGTGACAAATATCGCTTCTCAATGCGGTCCACATAGACTCTTATGTCTGGGCTACGGTCCTGCGCCATGACCCACCAAAAAAGGCCTTGTGCCTCACTCGTCCCGTCTGTGGGACATACGACAAATACCGACTGCTGTGGGTGAATAAAATTTCGACAGGGTGAATAAAAACATAGGGGTCCACAAGAGGTGAATTCACAAGTTTGTATTTATAAATCTCTTAGCAAAATCAGCTGGATCTTGTCGAATAGTTGCCAAATATCATACACTTAAAATAGGGCTTCTCAAAGAGTGTGTGTGTGTGTGTGTGTGTGTGATGGGGGTGGGATTAAAACTTCGACAGGGTGAATAAAAGGATAGGGTTCAACTAGGAGTAAATTAACTCGTTTGCATTTATAAATCACTTTATAATCTTCTCTCTTTTGGCGACCGTAGTCGAGGGCGACCAGAAAGTTCCATTTTCAATAGCTACTTCACCGAGGTGTAAGGGAGGGCACTACTTCTTTCCTTGGATTGCTCCACTTTACCCTTGTTATGTACTTTATATTGCTGAGTGTTAAGCAAGGAGGTATCAAGTACCATTTTCTAAAAGTCTTTGGTATGTCACGTGCTGGGATTGAACCCAGGTCTACCTGACCATTGGCGAACACTCTACCCACTAGGCCAATTATAATAGGGAAACAAAAATCACTGGGTCCTATTAACTAGCAGTCAGTTTGTTCCTGTTTCTTTGTTTAATGGCATATCAATCTTTGTAGGTTATTTAATGCCAAAGCCATACTTCCAAAAGGACAGCAGTAATGCTATTTAACCCATAGCTGGGAGGATAAGGGGGTTCATACCTTTCCCAAGGGTATTTGTCCGAAAGTGAATGTAATAGGGCAACTGGAGTTCGAACTCGCTTACTACGATTCTGTAGTCCAGCGCGTTAATCATTACACCACGATGACATTACACCACGATGACACTTCCCTTGTTGTCAGATATCGTACATGTAGATTAGTTTCCAAATATTGTACACCTAGCAGAATGCCACTGGTGATTTGTTATTCACATACGACCAGTGCAAAACATGAGTCATTAAAATAAAGGACTGACTTTAAAGTAGAAGTTTCAAATTTAGACATTTTGTTAAAGAAGAATTTATTGAAATGACTTTCTGTCCTGAAGTAAAGTCTATATATACATTTTAAGGAATAGGCTGTTTCTGGATGAATAAAAAAGACTAATAAAATATCTCAAGTGATATATCGTTCACATACGACCAATTCAAATCATACGGGTCATTTAGATGAACGAATAAGTGCAAATTTAGATACATATCTTAAAAAAGAATTCATTGAAATGACTTTCGATCTTTTAGCAAAGTCTATGTACAGGGTGCAAAAGCAAAATATGGAATAATTTTTAAAACGTTTTGCTTTTAGTCTGATTGGTCAAATGTTTAGAAAAAAATGTGATAAATTTAAATTTTCATAATTAGCTCTATTATTCAAGCACTTCTTTAAATCAAAATTCAGCAAGAATTGAGCAAGAAACCAAGCCAAATATTCTTTGTCTACCGTATACAAAGCAAAGTTGTTGTTTTTTAAAGAAAAAGAGGCTTTTGAGGAAAAGAGGGACTGGAGGATTGAACAAAAAACAAGATGAAGGCTTTTTAACTGCTCTCGCTACGGTGATTAAGAACACCACAATGTCGATGAAAAATACGCTAATGAATTGAAAGTCCACGAGAAAACTGTGAGGACAGCAATTAAACAAGATTTATGGCCAGAACGCTATATAGGGCATGTTAGAAATAAAACAAATGCAACTTCCCATCCAAATATTGGTTCGCTTAAGACTGCTCTTGAGGAGGAATGGAATAAAATGTCTGAAGAATTCATTTTGAAGGCATGCAAAGCGTTTCGAAGGTGTGTTGATACAATAATAAAAATAAATGGTGGCCATATTGAGTAAATTTACTGTTTTGTGTCTATCTTCTTGTTTTGTTGTGTATTTTTTTTTAATCAAAATTAATTTTGCTTTATCATCAAGTCGTTTATTTGGCCCAGCGGTTAGAGTTTTCGCCAAAGACCCGGGAGACCGAGGTTCAATTCCAGGTTGAGTTATACCAAAGACTCAAAAAATGGTACTTGATGCCTCTTTGCTTAACACTCAGTATTATAAGGTAGGTATCAAGGGTAAAGTGGAGCAGTCCAGGGAAAGGAGTAGTGCCCTTCCCTACACTTTGGTGTAGTAGCTATTGAAAAGGGAGCCTTCGGGTTTCCCTCGACTTCGGTTGCTAACTTTACTTACTTTTATTATATACAAGAATATGCCTAATTTTGCTCTGTACTCATTTAAATTTATTGGATATTAATGGATGAACAACAACAACAACAACAAAACTGCAGTAAAATATCGTAAGTTTTGTGCATTTTAATAACTTTTTCAAGTTCATATATGGTGGAATCAGAGTTTAGCTATTTTCATTATTTGCTAAGCAAACAGAGAAACACTTTGAACATACAACACAGTAATTTGTGATTTGATGTGTCGTTCACGTAAGACCTGTTAAAAACTTATGGGTTATTCGAATGAACAAACAATGTTGAAGTGGAAAGTGCAAATTTAGACAACGTTCAATCCCAGGTCGCGTCATACCAAATACTTAAAAATGGTACTTAACACCTTATTGCTTAACACTCAGCATTAAAAGGTACGTATTAAGGGTAAAGTGGAGCAGTCCAGGGAAAGGAGTATTGCCCTCCCCTACACCTCAGTGTAGTAGCTATTGAAAAGGGAGCCTTCTGGTCACCCTCGACTACGGTCGCCAACTTTAATTTACAACTTATTCTTAAAGAAGACTCTATTGAAATAACTTTTTTTTATCCTGATGTGACGTAAACAGGACTGTATATCGCCTGAAGAATTCTTTAAATACTCTTTGAAGAATTCTTTGAATATTCTCAAAACTACAAACAGTATGAAAACTTTTTACTTGAAGAGAAAATATGATAAAAAAATAAATACTGACCTTTTGATTTTACATGAGAATTCTTGTCTTACTGGAAAAAATATGGCTGTATGTTTGTAAAATCCTTTGATCATATGTGACACTAGTTTCCCCCCAAAAAAATGAATTTGGAGGAGCCGGAAAAATTCTATATCTTCACCTCAGCAGACAGAAATGAATTGAAAACTTTCTTTCCTTGGTTGTCAAGAAACGAAACCAAAGACGCATTTTTAAATATTTTTTGTAATTAAATCTTTTTATATTTCATAAGAAAAAAATGGTAATATGATATCCAGTTAGTCGTACATAAGCTTGGCAAGACTGGTTTGTTGGGAGGCTACATAGTTTTCTTTCTTGGATCAAATAAGGAGTACTAATCACTTCACTGCTCGTATGTAATGGTTATCGTCATAGGAAATGGACACAGAGATCTGAGTTCAAATCCTGGATGGGGCTGTATTTCACTTAACATGAATACCATTGGAAAAGGTATAAATCCGACTATTCTCCTTCCAGCTAGGGCTAAATAGTAGGGCAGACTAAACTCTTTGACCTTGGTATGGTAACCAGTCAAGGAGAAGGAAAACACTGAATCCAAACCAGTTATACCCCGTTAAATAATAAACATTGGACTGCATCCAGCTCATGATAGAGGGATTAGTTGGTTGATTTTATGGCCTATCAACCCTTGTTGGGTTATTTTGTGCTGAGGTCAGTGTTTCTTTTGCAATTATATGGCTTCAAATAACTATTTAAAAATCATGTGTTTGCACGTAATTATATAGTTTCAAGTATTCTTATCTAATACTAATAATTTGTAAACACGAATATGATTTCAACTATTCCTATCAAATACTAATAATTTGTATAAAGTAATATGGTTTTAAGTATTCTTATCTAATACTAATAATTCTTAATCACGAATATGATTTCAAGTATTCTTATCTAATACAAATAATTTGTATATAGTAATATGGTTTTAGGTATTCTTGTCTAATACTAATAATTTGTAAAAACGGACATGGTTTCAAATATTCGTATTTAATACAAATAATTTGTTCATAGCTATATGGTTTCAAGTGTTCCTATTGGCATGATGGTTAGAGTGTTCGCCAAAGACCCGTGAGACCTGGGTTCAATCCCAGGTCGTGTCATACCAAAGACTCAAAAAATGGTACTTGATACCGCCTTGCTTAACTCAGCATTATAAGGTACGGATCAAGGGAAAAATGGAGCAATCCAGGGAATGGAGTAGCGCCCTTCCCTACACCTCGGTGTAGTAGTTATCGAAAAGGGAGCCATCAGGTCACCCTCGACTACGGTCGCCAACTTTACTACTTTACTTTACTTTATGGTTTCAAGTATTCTTATCAAATACAAATAATTTTCAACCAAATCTACTTGGCATATATCTGTTCTTTTTTACAATTATATGGTTTCTAGTTATTATTCTTATTTAATAATTAAAATAACTGTTAGTTTATAAACAATTATATGGTTTTAAGTATTCTTTTCTAATTCTATAACTCTGCCTACTTAGAATATACTCACTGTATTCGCTCCAAGGGAGAAAGACCCCCACCCTCACGAAAAAGTAGTATCCTGGGTATGACACTAAACTGTATCTGACTGTGAAGCTCCACTTCTCAAGACCTGGGGAGTATTGAGTTCTTCTTCAATGCCATTATTACTAGGTCCACTCTGACCCGGAGTGGTAGTTCCTGTTAGGATTCCATATATGGGTCAAATAGATCTGTTATCATATTATTCATATTTGATAGAAACATGTGCCAAAAAACTTTTCAAAATAACTGCAAAAAATGTAAATATGAACATACAAGGAGTCCCCTGGAGTTATGGTTTCCGTGCTGGACTACGACATCATCATAAGTCAGTTCGGACTCCAGTCAAGCTGTTAATTTAATTTTCGATCTAATACCCTTGGGAAATTATGAACCACTTATCTTCCAATATATGTGATAAATAGTACAAATACTATCCATCTACAAGAATGGCTTTGGCATTAAATAACCCACAAAGGTTGATATGCCATTAAACAAAGAAACCTTAAATAGCATCCCTACTGTTCTTCTACAAGGATGCCTTTGGTACTAAATAACCCACAAAGGTTGATATGCCATTGAACAAAGAAACCTTAAATAATATCACAACTGTTCTTCTACAAGGACGGCTTTGGTATTAAATAACCCACAAAGGTTGATATGCCATTGAACAAAGAAACCTTAAATAGCATCCCCACTGTTCTTCTAGAAGGATGCCTTTGGTACTAAATAACCCACAAAGGTTGATATGCCATTGAACAAAGAAACCTTAAATAATATCACAACTGTTCTTCTACAAGGATGGCTTTGGCATTAAACAACCCACAAATGGTGATATGCCATTACACAAAGAACCTTTAAATAGTATCACTATTGTTCTTCTACAAGGATGGCTTTGGCATTAAACAACCCACAAAGGTTGATATGCCTCTAAACAAATAAACCAAACCGAACCTAATCTCTTGGCATTAAAATAACCTCAGGCGGGTTAACATTTCATTAAGATCAATCAATTAACAATGTTAGCTGTCAATAGGTGACCGAGGTAACTTTTCTTCGATTCCACTTAAACAAGATTCGGCTTATCAGCACAGTTTATTGTCTTTTTAGCATTCATAATGCTTAGTGATATCGAATTGGATCGAATGAGTTTCGGTATCGAAGACTTGAACGTTGGTCTTCATATATTTGTCGTATCTGAGTATCAAAACTCACTGCCACAATTATTAGAGATCGAGGAAAACATTTCAGACACTTTTAACTGAGGAAATGTATCGTGGTTTAACATTTTCTCGCCCCAAACAACTTAAAACAATTCATGACGAATTAAAAACAATATATTTATTACCTTATCAAACTTTATATCAAAGATACAGAAATTACATGAAATACGAAGGGTACATTATGGAGGGAAAATCCAATCTAGTAGTTGAAAAGCCTCTTAGAGAATGAAAGATGTTATACGAAGATTTACGTCAAAGCGTGGTACCGTGTGTGGTACGACACGAGGTTTGTTGGGGCCCAAATCCCACCTCCGTCAGGAGATGCATCCATTTATAGATGCTTCTAATTGTCGTGGCCGGAACGAAGAGAGAGAGAGAGAGAGAGAGAGAGAGAGAGAGAGAGAGCATTGACTTTGCCGTATTTTTATAATGCTACTTTGGTCACAACACCTATGCTTCTAATTGTTGAGGCCGGAACAGAGAGAGAGAGAGGGGGGAGAGAGAGAGAGAGAGAGAGAATGTTGACTTTGCCGCATGTTTTATAATGCTACTTTGGTCACTACACCAGCGGACATTAGAAGTGTTATTTTGGAAAGCAAGGGATGTAATCCTTTCAGTGGTTATCAGAAACATCGGTAGATCAGCCGGTAGCCACACCCTTTGACTGGAATTCTTCTGTCTGAGAGACGAGATAGTGTTTTAGTGCCAAGAGAAAGTCGGCAGTAAAGAGAAAGTCGATAACTTAATGGATGAACAGAGCCGTTTCGAAAGAAGTATAGACAAGAGGAATTGTCGGTAGTAGAGAAAAGAACTTCAGTGGAAAGACTGATTCGTCGCTTGTCACGAAGCAAGGAAGCAATTCTGAGCTCTTCTAATATGACAACACTTGAAAGTGTGAATCTGTGCAAGAATGAGTCACAAGAGGCAAATAAGTGTCGCCTCCACCCACCTTCATCGCTCGTTTACCAGGTGTGCCAAAGCAAGAACGGAATTAAACAGGAATGTTTCAGCTTCTCTATTCCTAACAATGAGGTGGGTGATGTTCACATACAAAGCTCAGCAGGTTATGCTGCTACTTTGAGGGGTGGCAGAAAACAGAGAAGAAAAGATGAAGAGAAGAGTAAGTAAGAGAGAGAGAGGGGGGAGAAAAGGAATAGGAGGTACTTTTAAGAGAAAAAGAGAAAAAAAATTAGTAGAGAGAAATGAAGCGCTAAATGAGGGTAAGAGAAAAGATTAAGGAGAAAGTTTTTAAGAGAGAAAGAGAGAGAGAGAGAGATAAGGAGAGAGAGTAAAAGCAAAACTTGTAACAGAAAGAAGAGAATAAAGCAAAATTTCAACTGAGACAGAGGGTGGGAGAGAGAGAGAGAGATTATGTTGAGAAAGAGAGAGAGAGAGATTAAGGTAAGAGAGAGAGAGAGAGAAACAGGAAAAGGGGAATGGGAGATACTTTTAAGAAAGAAAGAGAAAAAATTTTAGTAGAGAGAAATGGGGCGCTAAATGAGGGTAAGAGAAAAGATTAAGGAGAAAGTTTTTTAAGAGAGAGAGAGAGAGAGAGAGAGAGAGAGTAAAAGCAAAACTTGTAAGAGAAAGGAGAAAATGAAGCAAATTTTCAACAGATAAACAGACTGAGAGAGTGAGAGAGAGAAAGATTAAGTTAAGGGAGAGAGAGAGAGAGAGTAAAAGCAAAACTTGTAAGAGAAAGGAGAGAATGAAGACAAACTTCTTTCAACCGAGAGACAGACAGACAGACAGATAGACAGAGAGACGGAGAGACAGATTAAGTTAAGAAAGAAATACGGGAAAAGGGAAGTGGGAGATGCCTATAAGAGAGAAAGAGAAAAAAAATTAGTAGAGAGAAATGAAGCGCTAAATGAGGGTAGGAGAAAAGATTAAGAAGAAAGTTTTTTAAGAGAAAGAGAGAGAGAGAGAGAGAGAGAGTAAAAGTAAAATTTGTAAGAGAAAGGAGAGAATGAAGACAAACTTTCAACCGATAGAGAGAGAGAGAGAGAAATATTAACTTAAGAGAGAGAGAGAGAGAGAGAGAGAGAGATCAGGTTAAGAAAGAGAAAGAAAATTTTTTTAAGACAGAAAATTAAGACAAATCTTTTTTGAGAAAAGAAAAGAAAAGAAAAGAGGAAAGTTTCTGAGAGAGAAAGAGAAAAGAAAAATTATCCGAGAAGGAAAAACAATTCGGAAGGGTCGCCGAGTCCATTTCCTACGACGGCAACCATTACACTACGAACACATCATCATCATCATGTCGTGCCGCCAGCACGGATATCCCTGACCCTCTCTCGCTACTTTTCCCTATCGTTCATCGCCTCTGGCAGGTCTTCAGGGCTACATCCCGTATCCTCACATAGCTGCTGAATGTATGTTCGTGCTGGTCGTCCTGCTTTTGCCCGGCCATATATGGATGTCCATAGGAGTACATCACTTATGAACTTCAACAGTGTCTAGTTTTCGTGATAGGAGGCAGGTGGCCGTACAGTTGGTGTCTTGTGGGGTGTTGCCGCCAGGACTTGTTCAAGATTGCTCGCAGCATTCTTGTGTAATTGCCGTCTAGCTTCTTCTCCAGCCGTTTTGTTAGCGTCCATATAGTGCATCCATACAGCAGTATCGACACGACCGCTGCCTGGAAGAAACTGCGTTTCATTTTATTGGTCAGGTCTGATTTCCATATGATCGATAGCCTATTGATAGCTGTCCATGCCTTCGTTAACCGCGTTAACTGTTTGATCATTTAATTGTGAGTAAACAAATGAATTGTTAATGATATATAGTAATGCTTTTAACCATTTAAATGAGTGCAAAAAATGAGCTTACTGTAACATAGCCAAATACGAATATGTGAAATATACAGATATACAGATGCGTAAAATATATGGATCAGTAAAACGTTCTCATGCATAGGAATCCCGAAACTGACGACTCTCAGTAGTTCCGGTACGAAACTTTAGTGTTTCAGGAAATGGTTAATTTCTCTAACACTATATATATTAGGCAACACAAGTGAATAACGAAACTTCTTTTTAACCACACAACAAAGAAATGTTTATTATAATAGCAGACGTAAAGGAGTGAGAGTGAGAAAGTGTCTCTTTTGTGTCGCTGGTCAGTATGCTGGTCCTTGGTATGTAGGAAGCGTGTTTGAAGCTAGCAGCGAGCGAAGGGTTCTAAGTGGAATCAGTAGCAGTCATGTGAGAGAGATGTGTTTCTTCTGCTGGCTCAGGGCTCTCTGATTTTGTCCGTTCTACCAAAAGGGGACTAGAAAAATAGTTCCTGAGAGGGAGAAGGAATTAATGCGCACTGCCAGTTGATTGGTCAGTGAGTGACCGACTCTCTTAGCAGGGGCATTGATTCGCGAAAGGAAATAGATCTGTGGCTGCTACAAAACTTTTATTACCTTCTTGACTTTTAGGTTTTCGACACGAGGAGAGAGAGACACAATTTGTACTATGCTGACTGTTCCATCTGACCCAACAACGCGCGGCGCATCCCGTAGCACACAACTGGACTGGCCTCGTCCAGATTCGAAAATCAACTCGTCTCCTCTAGGTTCAAATCTCAACTAACTGCTTTTTTTTTCAAAAATCACCACAATTCCCAGCCCATCGCTTCCGGGCCTGACGTCATTCATACCCCTAGTCTCATTTTCTATCTGGGGTTTTTATCATGACATTTGTGATTGTCACGTCCTCCGCGCGCGTGCGTGAACACCTGCATTCAATGTGTGCACTTGCACGTGCTCTAAGCCGAATAGTTCTAAGCCTAACTAAACCGAATGATAAGATATAACCAACGAAAAATGATAATATAAAAAAATCACTCCGCAATTACATAACATAATAATGTGTTTATCCCCACTTTAATCAGTCTTCGGGCTTTTGACCTTGTGTCAAGTTCTGTCTGGTGGGAGGCAGCGACAAATATCTAAATACCCAATCTCTAAGACTGACCTATCATCTCTCAGATCAAAGAGAGATACAAAGGGAACTCTACCAACAGAAAACAACAGCCCCACCCCCACAAATGTATTTTCAAACCCCTATATATATATAAATTAATCTATAATTGCCAAATGACGGTCTGTTGGGTTTTTTTTTTCGATTATATATATATTATGGCGATTTTTATAAGCCCCGAAAAGCACGGTTTATTCCTACGTTTTGTAAAAGAATAAACCGTACTTCAACAGCAATAGGGAGTTGGTTGACAGCTTTTGAAGAAAGGAGACGAACGACTTTTAGTGTGACAAAATTTATATACAACAACAACAATAACAACAATAAACAGGGTTTTACACCAAATGGAACAAACAACGAATATGTAAGAGTTCACAAAAGAGGTTCAGATCGGTGGTAGGGTTTTGTAAGATTTGTAAGGTTTAGTTGTAAAGTTGTTATAAGGTAAACTTATAAGGTAAAGGTGTAAGATAAAGTTATAAGGTAAAGTTATAAGATAAAGTTATAAGGTAAAGGTTTAAGGTAAGGTCAGGTAAGGTTAGGTTTGGTTTGGTTTGGTTTGCAGATAAAATGCCTGCTGGAACTTAGCTGCGTGTCCTGTTCCTTTTAACTCAGCACGTACGTTCGTCGCTCTAGGCTCCTGGCTATGAATTGAAGGGACCAAATACGTTTGCCGTCAAGGGCTGCTACGAATGGACCTGTTGCTAACAGCTGTGGGAGTGGCAAAAAGAGGAAGAATTTTCAGTCGTAGCTCTTTTTTTATAGTGGACACCACGTGACCCCCAGGGGCTGCTAATATTCGGTGAAACAGGATCACCAGTTCCTTAACAAAATTTCTACAATATATATATATATATATAATCGGAAGAAAAACCCAACAGACCGTCAATTAATCTATAATAGCCAAATGACGGTCTACTGGGTTTTTCTTCCGATTATATATATATATATAATCGGAAGAAAAACCCAACAGACCGTCATTTGGCTATTATAGATTAATTTCAGCTTGACATTAAAGAAACCATGCTTTTATCGAGTTTTTCCTCCAATAATATGACTTTGCTCTATATGATATTTATATATTAATACTCATACATTTAGCACTCCTGGAGATTTATTAGAATCCTCTTATATATTCTCAGTTTGAATCACTCCCAACTCGTCTTCTCTGGATATTTTATACAGATATATACTCATGGTGCAATAGCTATCGTCGTAGGAAATGAACACGGCGACATGAGTTCAAAATCCTGGACGAGACTGATTGCATTTCACATAGCACTAATACCCTTGGGAAAGGTATGAATCCAAATATTCTCCCTCCAGCTACGGGTAAATAGTAGGACTGACTGTGTTCTTCAGCCTTAGTGAGGCAACTAGTCTAGCAGAAGGAAAACTCTGAATTCAAACCTGCTAAACTCCGCTTAAAAATTGACCTCGTGTCACATCCTGCCCGAGCGGAGGGGTTGGTAAATATATATATACAGATATATACACACCCACCCAATGGGTTTATTTTTTGAACAAATTTTATCACCAGCCAGAATCTGTAGCAATGGAGAAATTGATGTATACAAAATACTATTGTCCAAACAACCTATGATCTTTGTAGCATGGAATAAAATGCAAAATAATAAAGTCATCTAAAAGGCTAATGGCTAAAAGGTGTCAAGGCTTAAAATCTTAATGTTTATAACCTGCTTTAGATTTTTTCTTCTCGTGCATAAGCAGCAAGATATAAATTTATGTTGACATTTAACTATATATTTTCTATTTAACAAAACAAAACAAAAAAAAGGCTAGTTTTGTTTGCTTTTATATTCTATATAAAAGTGATGAAAAACATAGAAAATAACTCTCTCTCTGATGTTTGTAGCATTGAATAAAACTCATCTTTGGATATATATATATTGTTAAGCACACAGACTGTTTCGTTGTATCATAACTCATCAATGAAGCTTGACATGTGAGATGGTTTATGTTGGGATCGAAACCCAGCTAATTTCACGTCAACCTGATAACATGACCTCACAGCCATTGACAGCGTCAACGGAAGCGAGGGAATTTAACGTATATGTATTAATTTTTCCTTTTGTTTACATTTACACTAACGGTGATTGGAGTACTCAATTCGTTAGAGAAGCTAGGCAAAACATGAGTGGAAGCTGTTAATTCCACCGCGAATAACCATCACACTACGGGCACTTCTAATATATATATATATATATATATATATATATACAATGCAGTTAGCAGAAAACTCAAACCTGGTTAAATTGTTATTATAAATTTATTTCGCCAAAAAATATCATTTTTCTCAACGTCTCATCAGATGACTTCACACATTTAATTTGAGGCTAATTAAACGTGTAACGTCATCTGATGAGACGAATAGTATAATGAAATAAATTTATAATGACAATTTAACCAAATTTAAATTTTCTGCTAATTGCATTGTATATATATATATATATTAGAAGTGCCCGTATGCGACTTTCGTAATATAAACCTGGATGGAGAATATATAACTATAACCATACATCGTGCGCTCCTATAGATTTATGTGAAATTCCTCATATATTGTATACATGTATAATCCACACCCATTGTCTTCGGACTGGATATATATATATATATATATATATATATATATATAGAAAAGGAACACGGTGACCCAAGTTCAAAACCTGGACGAGGCTGGTTTTTTTCACATAGCACTAATACCCTTGGGAAAGGTATGAATCCAATTATTCTCCCTCCAATTATCGTTAAATAGTTGGGCAGACTGCTTTCTTTAAGCTTGGTATGTCAACCAGAAATAGGAGAAGGAAAACTAATACCCTTAGGAAAGGTAAGAATCCAATTATTCACCCTTCAGTTATGGTTAAATAGTAGGACAGACCCTCTTTAATTTTGGTATTATAACCAGTCTACGATTTTAAAAAAAGACTGAATTCAAATCTGTTAAACTTCGCTTAAAACATTGACCTAGTGTTTCATTCTGCACGTGCATAGGTATTGGTGTGTATATATATATATATATATATAGTAAGAGTAAGGTTAGGGACCGTAGTCAAGGGTGAGCCGAGGGCTTTCTTTTTCATTAGCTACTGCACCGATGTGTGGGAGAGGGTGCTATTCCTTTCCTTGGATTGCTCTACTTACCCTTTACCTGTACTTTACGATGCTGAGTGTTAATCAAGATGGTATCAAGTACCATTTTTTGCGTTTTTGGTATGACTCGACCTGGAATTGGATCCCGGTCTCCCTGGCCATTAGACGTATACACTACCCACAAGGCAGATGGACACACACACACACACACACACAAACACACACATATATATATATATAATACTTAAATCATCATTATTAGTGAACAAGACATGAAGTATTTGCAACCTTTTAAACAAGCCAGAGATATAAAAATACACAGAAACAAACAAATATAATATTATATATATATACATATAGGTGAGTGTAAAAAAAAGAAAGAAAGAAAGTAGTTGCAGAATAAAAACAACCTGAAAGTACAAAAAAGAGAGTTTGGTTCCACCACAATTTGGTCAACAATTCTGAGAAAGCAATTGCAGGCAGCTAAAAAAAGATTGACAACATTCCAATGAAACTGATTCCTTGAAACAAACAATTTCCTCGTGAAATAAGATCCGGGTAGTTGGTGGAGCCAGTCAAGATTACATGCTTAGCAGGTTGTAAATTAAACAAAAATCTATCTGCATATATGTATGTGTGCATATATATATATATATATATATATATATATGCGCATGCGTGTATTTATACATACGTTCAAGTATATAAGTATAGTTGGTTGGTTGGTTGTGTTTTACGACATATCAACCCTTATAGGTTATTTAATGCCAAATCCTGTTTTTCAAAAAGTGTTAACGAGTAGTTGGTAGGTAACAATTTTTCAAACAAACCAGAGATCATTTGTTTGCACACAGTTTAATGGTTTCAAATATTGAAAATGATTAAATTGTTCTATTTGACCCTAACAGGTATTAACACTTTAGGTCTGAGTAGACCTGGGAATAATGGCAATTCTTCAGACCGCCTGAGCTAGATCCTCACCAACGGATGGTTGTGTCGTAACCAGAACACTCGGTGGGGGTTGCAGCCGGCGTATTTAACAACCCCAGCTGACTGGGTTTCTATGTTTGGATGTATATATATATATATGTGTGTGTGTGTGTGTGTGCGTGTGTGTGTGTGTGTGTGTGAGAGAGAGAGAGAGAGAGAGTATCGGCCATTAGCTTAATGAGTAGTGTTCGCTAACGAGCCGGGAGACCGGGGTTCAATCCCAGGTCGAGTCGTACTAAACACTCCAAAAATGGTACCTGATGCCGTCTTGCTTAACACTCAGCATTATAAGGTAAGGATCAAGGGTAAAATGGGGCAATCCAGGGAATGGAGTAGCGCCCTCCCTTACACCTCGGTGTAGTAGCTATTGAAAAGGGAGCCTCCGAATCACCCTCGACTAAGGTCACCAAATTTACTTATGTATGTATGCATGTGTATAAAAATCGATGTGTGTGTTTGTGTATATGTGTGTGTATATATATATATATATATAAATTCGTATCTGTAGATACAGATTGATATATGTATATATTTTTGAATTTATTTGCGTACGTGTATATATGTATGTGTGCATTTATATATATATATATATATATATATATAAATGCACACATACATATATATATATATATATATATATATATATATATATATATATATATGTATGTATAAATGTGTGCGTATGTATTGATAGATAGAATTGAATAAGCAGGTAATGAATTTTTTACAAGAAAATGAAATTTGAGCTTCTTTCAAATTTACTTCAAAACATCTTATTTTTGCTTAAGCTCTTAATTTGTGATGATAATTTTTCAATGAAGCAGAATGAAATTAAAAAAGATTACGTAAACCAAATCTTAATAAAAAGTGGTTGTTAATGTAAGATGATCAAAGGAAGTAATCTTTGATTTATCTTCCTGTTTATTTTCTAATTTTTAGATATTTCAAAATATGGTAAATCGTAACAAAAATGTATTAAAATTTGTTTTGTGTGTGTGTGTGTGTGTGTGTGTGTGTGTTTATTTGAATTTCACCAATAGAATTTGAACATTGAAATCAAATAAAAGAAAATTAAAAATTTTTTTCCTGGTCTGAACTAATTTTATTCTCTCAAAATCATTGCAATTTTTTTGTTGTTCAAAAAAAAAAAAAAAAAAAAAAAAGCGGTATCCATTTTTATGTAAATAATCGGTTCTATTTCAAACAATTCAGTTTAGCATGAGTACACACTTTAATTGTCAAAAGCATTTCTATTTCAAACTATTCAGTTTATTCAAACAGTTCTAATTCAGCGAATTCAGTTTAGCGTAAGTACAGATTTTGTTTACACAGTAAAATGTCTAAACAGTTCTATATATAAAAATTCAGTTTAGCATAAGCACACAGTTTAAATGCAAGTACAATTTAATTGTCAAAAACATTTCTATTTCAAGCTATTCAGTTTAGTCAAGTAGTTCTAATTCAGCTAATTCAGTTTAGTATAAGTACAGATTTTGTTTACACCCAGTTAAATGTCAAAACAGTTGTATGTTAAACAGTTCGGTTTAGTGTAAATACAGTTTCAATGTCAAAAACAATTCTATTTCAAATAATTCAGTTTAGTATAAGCACGTAGTTTAAATGTAAGTACGGTTTAATTGTCAAGAACATTTCTATTTCAAACTATTCAGTTTAGTCAAACAGTTCAGTTTAGCATAAGTATACCGTTAGTTCGATTTAACCCATGGATAGGGCACTATCAGGTGCTATCACGCCAATGGCAATGAAGGGGTGATATGTATTCTCCAAAGCCCCAGCATTACTGTAACCTCACCATTAGATTGTTTAGTGTCATATCCAGGGCACTCATTAGGGGGTCTTACTCCTCTGCAGAAGTGCAGTCAGTGTATTCTACAACCCCAGCCGACTGGGCAATACACAGAGTTAAATGTCAAAGAGTTTTATTTCAGATAATTCAGTTTTGCATAAGTACACAATTTAGACGTCAAAACAGTTCTATTTCGAGCAATTCAGTTTAGCATTAGTACGCATCTTAAATGTCAAAACAGTTCTATTTTAAACAATTCAGTTTAGCATAAATACGAAGTTCAAATGCAAAAATCAGTATAGTGAAGGAAACACAGTTTAGTTCTATTTAACCTATAGATAGGACCCTTGTCAGGTGCTACCACTCTGGGCCAGAGTGAACTTGGGAGCGATGGCAATAAAGGGGTACTCTGCATTCTTCAAAGCTCCAGCATTACTGGAACTGCACCATCAGATTGTTTAGTGTCATATCCAGGACACTCGTTGGTGGGGCCTTACCCCTCTGTTAGAGGTACAATCGGTGTATTCTACAGCCCCAACCGACTGGGCAATATACATACATACTCAATATATACGATTTGTAAACGAATAGTTTGAAGGTAACAATTTTTAAACTAGCAAGAGCTCATTTGTCTGTAGAAAGTAAAATGGTTTCAAGTATAATTATCTAACACAAATAGTTTAATTTGCACACAGTAAAATGGTTCCATGCATTGCTATCTAGTACTAATAATTCAATTTTATTTGACTCATAGATGGGACCATAGCAGGTACAACCAGTCTCGGTCAGAGTGGACCTTGGAGCAATGTCCATGAAGAGATTCTCCACTTCCCCAAAGCTCCAAGACTGGAGCCTCACTATCAGATGTAGTTAGGTGTCATTTCAGGACACTCGTTAAGAGGGAAGGTTCCTGTCCGCCAACATGCAGTTAGCGTATTCTACAGCCCCAGGAGGTGCTCGTGGTGTAATGGTTATCGTCGTAGGAAATGGACACGGCGATACGAGTTCAAATCCTGGACGAGACTGATTACATTTCACATAGCACTAATACCCTTGGGAAAGGTATGAATCCAATTATTCTCCCTCCAGCTATGGGTAAATAGTAGGGCTGACTGGGTTCTTGAGCCTTGGTGAGGCAACTATTCTAGGAGAAGGAAAACTCTGAATTGAAACCTGTTAAACTCCGCTTAAAAATTGACCTTGTGTCATATCCTACCCGAGTGGAGGGGTTGGGTAAATAGGGTATTTTACAGCCCCAACTGCCTTATTATCTATTTACCTATAGCGGGAAGGAGAACAGATGGATTCATACCTTTCTCAAAGGCATTAGCGTTAAGTGAAATGCAAAGAACCTTGTCCATGATTTGAAATCATAATGCAAATTCGATTTCTTCAAAAATAAGTATGAATATGCCCAACCCCTCCACTTCAGACTGGATGTAACACAATGTCTGTTTTTAAGTGGAGTAAATCTGACTTGAATTAAGAGTTTTCCTTTTCGTAGCCTGTCCCAACTAAAGAACCCCGTCTGCCTTTCTATTTACCCATAGCTTAGGAAAAACAGAACGATTCATGCCTTTCCCAATGTGAGGGAGTTCTTGAGGCAGAGTGGCAATCGTGCTCGACTGCAACATCGTAGTGAGTGAGTTCAAACTCTAGTCGCGCTATTATATACAATAATGGTGAACACTCTAACCACTAGGCCAAACCCCTTTATCCCCTAAGTTACGAGTTAAAAAGAACAACTACTGATCTTTTACAAGGGTGGTTTAGTGTTTTGGGAAATGGTTAATTTCTCTAACACTATAAATTATTTGGCAACACAAATGAATAACGAAACTTCTTTTAAACAACACAACAAAGAAAGGTTTATTATCGAAGCAGGCGTGAAGGAGTGAGAGTGAGAAAGTGCCCCTTTTAGTGTTGCTGGTTAGTAAGTTGCTCCTCGGTTGGTAGGAAGTGTGTGTAAAGCTAGCAGCAGCATGTTCTTCAGCGATGGGATTCTAAGTGGAATCAGTAGAAGTGGATGTGAGAGAGGTCTGTTTGGGCTGCTGGCTAATTGGTCTCTCTGTCCGTCGACTCACTGCCCAAAAGGGACTAGAAAAAATAGTTCTTGAGAGGAAGAAGGAATCAATGCGCTCTGCTTGGATTGGTCAATTAGTGGCCGAATCGCTTGGCAGGGGCATTGATTCGCGAAAGGAAATAGATCTGTGGCTGCTACAGTTGCTTTGGCATAAAATAAACTACGACGGTTGATATGCCATTAAACAAAAAAAGCTAGGTGAAATGTGAAATGTGAACATACAAATGAAAAAAAAGTTTACAAGACGGGCTCGACATTACTGCTGCAGCAAATTATGAACACTAAAACTACTTTTCGACTCATATCTTTCCAAAAGTTAGGGAGTTCTGTGGCATAGAGGCTAACTTGATGGCACTGCAACATCGTAGTAAGCAAGTTCGAACTCCTGTAATGCTATTACATTTCCGAGACTAACATTTTTGGGAAAGGCATGAACCCTCTTATCCCCCCAGCTTTTTTACTGGGTGGCCCACAAAAGACAAACAAGTTTTAAAAAGTCATAACTTTCTTTTTTAATCTAATTTTTTATAAGTTAATTTTTTTTTTTTTCAGATATTATAAGTAATCTTGGGAAATGGAAAAAATTAAGTTACAGTGTGAAAGTGAGGGGTTTTAAAAAAAAGAAAAAGAAAAAATAAGAAAAATAAATTCAAAAAATGTAGAAATTCCCAGAAACCCCTGACGGGATGTGGAAGTGTTACATGCCCAAAGAAAGGACCGTCCCTGCGCTAAAGAGAAAGTCTACCTCACTTCAGCCTCCACCATTGCACTAAACGGACTCTTTTTTTTTATGCAGCTGCTAGCAGTGAACACGTACTGATTAGGTTTTGTAGCCTGATACCTTGCCATGTCTGCTGCTTGCAAGCCGACCCCGCCGAAACACATCTTATTAAGACCACCAACTGGACATGACCACCGACTTGGGACTTATCAACCACCCACAATTACTAACACATTTCAACGCCTTGTTTGGGATATGCGAATGTTTTTCTAATGGTCTCGGAAGATATTTCCACGCTACTGATTAGCCGTATGAAACCCAATAATAAAGTTGAAATTTAAAAGGTATCTTCGCCTTCTGTCTTCCTACCAAGAGTAATTCTTTTTCAGCCTTCATTGAAAAAGAAGACGCCAATGATCTAGATGGGGTAAGAAGAAAATAAATGGAGTCAGATACAACAACGAACAACCGACGAAACTAAATCAAATAACTGACCAAATGTTCTGGATACCCTTGAAAAGAATAGACTAAAATAATCATATTTACCAACCCCTCCACTCGGACAGGATATGACACGAGGTCAATTTTTAAGTGGCGTTTAGTAGGTTTGAATTCAGAGTTTTCCTTCTCCTAGACTAGTTGCCTCACCAAGGCTGAAGAACCTAGTCTGCCCTACTATTTAACCATAGTCAGAGGGAGAATAATTGGATTCATACCTTTCCCAAGGGTATTAGTGCTATGTGAAATGCAATCAGTCTCGTCCAAGATTTGAACTTATGTCGCTGTGTCCAGCAATGATGTAAGTAGTAAAAAGTCCTCTGTAGAATACACCAACTGTAACTTTGCAGAGGGTTAAGACCCACACACCAATGAATGTCCTGAATATAGCTCTAAACAATCTGAGGCTTTGGCTCCAGTAATGCTGGATCTTTAGGGAATGTGGAGTACCCATTCATTGCCACTGCACCTAGTACCACTATCGCCCAGAATAGTATCACCTGGTAGGGTCCTATCTATGGGTCAAATAAAAATGTTTGACATTTAACACTGTGTTAAAAATGACTTCTTTAATTGAATTGTTAGAAATAGAACTGTTTGATAATTTTACTGTATGTAAACGAATGACTGGTGTTTGATCAAATTGCTAGTGATGCATAACAGTACTTGAAACTCTTTAACTGTGTGCATTAACTGAAATATTGTTATAACAACAATACTTGGATCAATTTGAGTGTGAACATGAATGAATAATGCAGAATAGATTTTGTGTCAAATAGCACTACTTGTAACCGCTTCACTATCTGTAAAATATATTGATATTGAATAGAATTATAAGTGTTCTATTTAACCCATAGATAGGACCCTATCAGGTGCTACCACTCCAGGATAGACAGAACCTGTGAGCGATGGTAATAAAGGGCTATTCCTCATTCCCCAAAGCTCCAGCATTACAAGAGCCTCATCAATAGTTGAAACCACTTCACTGTGTGCAAACAAATTATTAATATAGTATAGAATTATAAGTGTTCTATTTAACCCATAGATAGGACCCTATCAGGTGCTACCACTCCAGGATAGACTGAACCGGGGTGCGATGGCAATAAAGGGCTATTCCTCATTCCCCAAAGCTCCAGCATTACAAGAGCCTCATCAATAGTTGAAACCACTTCACTGTGTGCAAACAAATTATTAATATAGTATAGAATTATAAGTGTTAAATAGTAATAATTGAAATAATTTAACTGTGTAGAAGCAATTGCAATACGAGTGTATAAACAGATTAGTTCTGACTCATTTGAAAAAGAAATGACAAACTATCTGCAAACAAATGATTGTTATTAAATGAACCCAAGCTCATTTAAAAATGTTATCAACAAAAAGTGTTCATAAATCCTATATATTTAATATATATAAATAAACAGTACTTGGAATTAAATAACCTTCAATGGTTGATATGCCATAAATCCAAACCAAATCAAATCATATATATCTAATAAACATGTATAAAGGGAATTTGGTTAAAAATAACCTACAATGGTTGATATGTCATAAAACCCAACCAAACCAAATCATATATATTTAATATATATATATATAAAGAGGATTTGGCATTAAATAACCTACAATTGTTGATATGCCATAAAACCAAACCAGACCAAATCCAATATATATATATATATATATATATATATATATATATATATATATATATATAAAGGATTTGGCATTTAATAACCAACAAGAGTTAATATGCCATAAAATTCAACCAAACCAAATCAAATCCTATATATTTAATATATGTGTATAAAGTGGGTTTGGCATTAAATAACCTTCAATGGTTGATATGCCATAAAAGCAAGCCAAATCAAATCCTATATATTTGAAATAAATGTATAAACAGGACTTGGCATTAAATAACATAAGGTCGTTGATATGCCTCAACCAACCCAACCCAACCCATTAAGCAAAGAAACTAAACCAAACCACGCCCATACAGACACTTATCCCCTCACACTTTCAACCACTGGACAGGCCTAATCAATAGCTGAGCCCAGCAAACAGAAGAAACTACAACTTAAATCGATAACTGAGCCCTACACTTAAATGCATGATGTATTCATTTACCAACCCTTTTACTCTCTTCTCCTGTTTAGATACTCTCCTTTTTCTCTTCAAAAAACCCCCTCTCCCTTCTACCAATTCTTACTCATCTCCTAAATCTCTGTTATTTTGGGGGGGGTCCTCGTGGTGTAATGGTTAAAGCGATGGACTGCAGAATCGTAGTACGCGAGTTCGTACTCCAGTCGCGCTATTACGTTCACTTTTGGGCAAATACCCTTGGGAAAGGTATGAACCCCCTTATCCCCCCAGCTATGGGTTAAATAGTA
>OY757947.1:15851971-15894471 GCA_963585895.1 Sepioteuthis lessoniana
TTCTATCTAATTATAGTCATTTGTTTGCACACATTTATGTGGTTTTTAGTAATTAATAATAATAATAATACTGTCCCGGCGGACCACAAAATAAATCTGAAGGAATGTGAAAAAAAAAGATAAGTACCTCGACCTTGCTAGAGAATTGCAAAAGCTGTGGAACATGAAAGTGACGATTGTGCCTATTGTGATTAGTGCTTTTGGCACAATAACTAAGGGATTATTAAAAGGCCTGGAGGACTTGGAAGTTGGCGGACGGGTAGAGACTATTCAAATGACAGCATTTCTGAGAAGGGCCACAATCCTGAGACGAGTCCTGGAGACTTGAGGAGACTAGCTGTCACTCAAACTCCAGTGAAAAACCATCAGCTAACACTGATGTGAAAAACTCTAAAGGAGTAAAAATAATAATAATAATCTTCAGTAAGCAATTATAGCTTCAAGTAACTATTCCCAAAGTTTATTCTTAATACGATTCTTAATTACGTGGTATAGTGGCTAAATTCCTGGGCTGCGGCCTCGAAGTAAACGAGTTCGAATTCTAGTCGTGCTTTTATGTTCACTTTTATACTAATACCCTTGGGAAAGATATAAACCCCCTTATCCACCAGGCATGTATTTAATACTATCACTCCTGATCTTCTACAAGGATGGCTTTGGCATTAAATAACCCACAAAGGTTGATATGCCATTGAATAAAGAAACCTTTAATAGTACCACAGCTGTTCTTCTATAGGGACGGATTTGGCATTGCATAACCCACAAAGGTTTATATGCCACAGGACAAAGAAATCTTAAATCTTACTGTTCTTCTACATGGACGGTTTTAGCATTAAATAACCCATGAAGGTTGATATGCCCTCAAATTTAATAGTTATATTACTTAATTGTATCACTTCTTCATAGATGGCTTTGGCATTAAACAACCCACGAAAGTTGATATGCTTTTAAGAAAATAAACTAAAAATATCTTAATACAAATAATTAATGGTTAAATGGCATCAAGTATTCCAATAATCTTTAAACAGATCTAGTTGAACCATAGATGGGACCTTAACAGAGTAGACCTGGGAGTAATGGCAATGAAGAAGTACTCCACACTCATAAGGTATCTATAACTAGAGCCTCACAATCAGATGCAGTTAAGTGTTATATCCATAATACTCTTTTGCTGGAGATACAGTGAGCAAATGAACGTTTTATGATACTATTGGGCCAATGGTCTTCAATCTTTCTTTTCCCAAGAAACGACTTTGACATATTTTAGAAAGACCGTAACATGTTGATATCCTCATGTAAAATTTGAAAATATTTCTGTAGCACAACAGTCCAAATATGAACAATGAAATCTATGAAAATGTTGCTTGATCCAACATCTTCGTTCTTCTTCTTCTTCTTCTTCTTCTTCTTCTTCTTCTTCTTCTTCTTCTTCTTCTTCTTCTTCTTCTTCTTCCATAACTTCTTCTGTTGCTGTTTTTGCTCTTCTTTCAATGTTCAATGTTGATTCTTTTTTATCCTTCTTCCCGTTTCTTGATATCTCCTCCCAGTTCTTCTTCTTTCAATACCTCATCTTTCTTCTTCTTCTTCTTCTTCTTCTTCTTCTTCTTTGTAACATTTGCTCTTTCTTTTCTAACATAACTTCTGCTGTCGTTGCTCTTTTTCTTTCCATGTTCAATGATCCTTCATTATTTTCCTTTTTCCCGTTTCTTGATATCTCCTCCCCGTTCTTCTTCTTCTTTCAATGCCTCCATTTCTTCTTCTTCTTCTTCTTCTTCTTCTTCTTCTTCTTCTTCTTCTTCTTCTTCTTACTTGATGACTGCCTATCAAATAAACAGCGTTTCCTAAAATGGGGTTTGCAGAACCCCAGGGTGCCATAAAAGATTTCAGGGTACTGCGACGGTAGGTGTCTTGCTAAGATTTGATTAAAAATATGTTATAAAAACAGTTGCCGGTATTTTGAAAATATTATTTTACAAAATTGAGTGAATCAATACATCTCACTGTGTGAAAACCAATCAATATGTTTTGCGCAGGGGCCAGATGAGTTGATAAAAATGGAGTAATTTAGTCAATTACTACAAAACTAAATTTGCCCAGTTGGTTGGGGCAGTTGAATACACCGACTGCATCTCTGCAAAGGGTTAAGACCCCCACCCCAACGAGTGTCTTGATTATGACACTAACCAATCTGATGGTGAGTTTCCTATAATGCTGGAGCTTTGGGGAAAACGTACCCCATCACTGCCAATGCTCCCAGATTCAATATGACCCGGAGTGGTAGAACTTGAAAGGGTCTTATCTATGGGTCGAATAAAATTGACATTTAAACTATGTGCAAACAAATAACTTCAGCTACTTGTTTGAAATAGAACTTTTTGATCATTTAACTGTGTATAAACAAATGACTGATGTTTAATTGAATTGTGCGTGACACAAAGCAATATTTGGAACTATTTAATTGTGGGCAAAAGAATGAGCTTAGGCTCGTTTAAAAGCGTTGTCAACAAAATGTGTTTACAAATCGTATATATTTCATATATATGTATAAAGAGGATTTGGTATTAAATAACTAACAGTGATGGATATGCCACAAAACCCAACCAAACCAAATCATATATATTTAATGTATATATATCAAGAGGATTTGGCATTAAATAAACAACAATAGTTGATATGCCATAAAACCTAACCAAACCAAATCCTGTATATTCAATATATATGTATCAAGAGGATTTAGCATTAAATAACCTACAATGGTTGATATGCCATAAAGCCAAACCAAAGCAAATCATATATATTTAATATATATGTATAAAGAGGATTTGGCATTAAATAACCAAAAATGGTTGATATGCCATAAAACCCAAACAAAACAAAATTAAATGCAAAGGAGTGAAAATGAACGAAAGAACGTAAATGTGAAGGAAGAAAGAAATCTCCCAGGCAGTTGCTGTCACGTCGTCTAAAATGGGTGACTTCTGGCTCATTGCCTAATACCTGAGGACAACAAAGAGGAGAATTCATTCAGAGCCTAAACATTTTTGGCATTGACTTTTGGAAGGGACTCCGACATAAATTTGACTTAGTGTCACGTCCTATCCATTATGAAGGTTTAAGTTATTCAAAAAAAGAGGGAAAAAATGAAAAAAAAAAAAGGAATCATTCGCACGACTTTTAGCTGCTCAATCGGACAGCATCACCTGAAGGTAGCATCTGCCTCTTCATGCAAAAGAGAAGCGTCAGGTTCTGATTGTATTAGTCGGTGCAAAGGAGTATATTCAGTTGTGTTCCCATTTACCAAGGTTCAATAGTAGCATTATTGGGTTAGTTGGTACAACAGGGAATATTTATTTTATTCCCCACTCACCAAGGTCTAATATTCGCATTATTGGATTAGTTCGAGCTAGGAACGATAGTTAGTTGTGTTACCCACCATCAAGGTCCAATATTAGCATTATTGTGTTAGTTGGTACTATTTACCAACCCCTCCGCTCGGGCAGGATATGACACAAGGTCAATTTTTAAGCGGAGTTTAACAGGTTTTGAATTCAGAGTTTTCCTTCTCCTAGACTAGTTGCCTCACCAAGGCTGAAGAACCTAGTCCGTCCTACTATTTACCCATAGTTGGAGGGAGAATAAGGGGGTTCATACCTTTCCCAAGGGTATTTGCCCGAAAGTGAACGTAATAGCGCGACTGGAGTACGAACTCGCGTACTACGATTCCGCAGTTCATCGCTTTAACCATTACACCACGAGGACACCCTTATTGTGTTAGTTGGTGCTAGGGAGGATATTTAGTTGTGTCCCCACTCACAAAGGTTCAATATTAACATTATTTGGTTATTTCGTATTTGGGAGGATTTTTAATTGAGTCCCTAGTCACCAAGGTCCAGTATTAGCATTTTTAGCTTAGTTGGTGCTACTGAGGATATTTAGTTATGTCTCCACTAACCAAGGTCCAACATTCGCATTATTGGGTTAGTTGGTGCTAGGGAGGATATCTAGTTTTTTTCCCCAATAAACAAGCTTCAATATTAGCATTAGTATACCTAATGCTTCATTAACACTGAATAAATATATATAATTTCTCCCGATCAGTTCAATTTCTGTTCTGTTTGCGAAATGGTAATAATTTTATTGGGTCTACGTTCACGCACTACCTCATTTTTAATCATCCAAATTATTGATATAACAAAAAGAAATATGAAATGCTTATTAGAATCTTTCACTTTTTCCTTAATAAAAGCATCAATATCATCATGGAGAGCTTTTAACAATGAAATACAAATTAGAATCCTTCACTCTTCCCTAAATAGAAGCATCAATATCATCATAGTAAAGCTGGCTACCGTAGTCGAGAGCGACCAGAAGGCTCCCTTTTCAATAGCTACTACACCGAGGTGTAGGAGAGGACGTTACTCTTTTCTCAGGATTGCTCCACTTTACCATTGACACGCAACTTATATTGCTGAGCGTTAAGCATTTTTAAAGTCTTTGGTATGACTCAACCTGGGATTGAACCCATGTCTCCCGGACCATTGGCGAAGCTAATTAGAATCCAAAAATCTTTCCTAAACAAAAGCAGCAATATCATCATAGACCAACAAGTTCGCGGATTATCAAGTTAAAATTAAATTTAGACATCTTATAAATATTAGTATACTGTTGATAAAGCTACAAATTTTTTAAAATGTTCTATGATTAACGTGGTTATTTTTAAAATGGATTTCCTACATCTTATCTTTCATTTTACTTTACTTTTTCTACTCTGGATATTCTTTTATTTTTTTTTTTAACTTTTCATGCCAACAACTGATATCCCATTTCCTGGAATTATAAACTTTCTCTTTCACTCACGGGTGTTATAATGCAGACAAAAATATCTCAGTTACTAAAAAGATTTCTAAAAATAATTCTCGAGAGGTATTGTGTGGTTCTCTTCCACACAAAAAAAGCTGGGGTGTATGAGTGGACTACTGGTTACATCATTGCAAATTCTTCTTTCCTTGCCCTGTAATATTCTTCTCTGGACCATTATTGGTAACGATTGGTGCTAGGGAAGATATTAAGTCACCAAGGTTTAATATTAGTATTATTGGGTTAGTAGGTGCTACGGAGGATATTTAGTTGTGTCCCCACTCACCTAGGCCCGATATTAGCATTATTGGATTATTTGATTCTATAGAGGGTATTAAGTTGTGTCTCCATTTACCAATGTCTAATATTTGCATTATTGGGTTGGCTGGTGCTACAGATGATATTTAGTCAAGATCCCTCTTACCAAGGTTCAATATTAGCATTATTGGGTTTGTTGATGTGACAGATGATATTTAGTCAAGATCCCTCTTACCAAGGTTCAATATTAGCATTATTGGGTTTGTTGATGCTACAGATGATATTTAGTCAAGATCCCTCTTACCAAGGTTCAATATTAGCATTATTGGGTTAGTTGATGCTACAGATGATATTTAGTCAAGATCCCTCTTACCAAGGTTCAATATTAGCATTATTGGGTTTGTTGATGCTACAGATGATATTTAGTCAAGATCCCTCTTACCAAGGTTCAATATTAGCATTATTGGGTTTGTTGATGCTACAGATGATATTTAGTCAAGATCCCTCTTACCAAGGTTCAATATTAGCATTATTGGGTTTGTTGATGCGACAGATGATATTTAGTCAAGATCCCTCTTACCAAGGTTCAATATTAGCATTATTGGGTTTGTTGATGCGACAGATGATATTTAGTCAAGATCCCTCTTACCAAGGTTCAATATTAGCATCATTAGGTTTGTTGGTGCAACAGAGAATATTTACTCGAGTCACAACTAACTAATGTTCAGTATTATCATTATGGTGTTAGCTGGTGCTAAGGAGGATATTTACTCCAGTCCCCATACAAATCACCAAGGTTCAGTATAAGCATTATTCGGTTAGTTGAAGCATATGAACATATTTAGTCTATTTCCCACTTACCAAGGTTCGATATTATCATTATTGGTTAGTTGGTGCAACAGAAGATATCAAGTTGTGTTCCCACTCACCTAGGTCCAATATTAGCATTATTGGGTTAGTTGAAGCTAGAGATGATATTGTGTCCCTACTCACCTAGGTCCAATAGTATCATTATTAGTTAGTTGGTGCTACAGAGGATATTTAGTCGAGTTTCCACTCACCAAGGTTCAATATTAGCATTATTGGGTTTGTTGGTACAACGGGGGATATTTACTCGAGTCCCAACTCACTGAGGTTCGGTATTAGCATTATCTGGGTTAGTTGGTGCTAAGGGGGATATTTAGTTGTGTCTCCACTTACCAAGGTTCAATATTTGTATCAGTATATCTAATGAAACATTAACGCTAAATGTAACATATTGACCCTCGACCGAGCCGTCAATCAAGAGATGCACCTGTGTAAATAAGCGGAAGAACAGCGGAAGCAGATGGACGTCAAATAAAAATATAACCAGGACACAGACGGCTTGAGTCAGTTGGAGTTGGAGTCAGTTGGAGACAAGATGCTCGCGTGAGAACCAGCGGCAGACTGAGGGATTTGGACCCTCAGTGACCCACGGTTGAGCAACCCAGCCAAGATGAGAAAGAAGTGCTGCTATGGTCGTGAGAAGAACTTTGGGTCAAAATAACAGTCTGTCCCCGTCTCCAACTCACCTCTCACACACAAGAAGCATCACCCTTTCGAGAATAAAGTGTGAGAGGTATATTTTTATAAAGAAGTGTGTTCGTTTGTTCATTGAAGTTCGTCATTATTCTTGACTATGATGCCGCATATATTTGTATTATGAATATGTATGTGGCTATACAACATGAACAAACGATAGGAAAAACAAAGTAAGTTCATTTAAATTAGTTTGTTATATTTTGATAACTTTTTTGCTTTATTCTTTAATTTTTTTTTTTTTTTTTTTTTTTTTTTTTGGTTTTCGTTGTTGAATGACATATCAACCTTCTTTGATTTAATTCATTCAATGCCAAAGCCATTATTGAAGAAAACGGTACTGGTAAAATTTAACCAACAACTAGGGGGATAAGGGGGTTCATACCTTTCCTAAGGGGCATTAGTCTGTGAATGTAATAGCACGACTGGAGTTCGAACTCACTAACAACGTTGTCGCAGTCTAGCACGTAAGCCCCTACACCATGAGGATTCCCCACTTTATTCTTCAAACTACAACAAAATCAGTCATGCAAAGTAGAATCCACCTTCCTGCAAGTTTTTTGATCTCCTGTTGATACCAGTTCTTGTCTTTTCAGTTGAAGAACTCTTTTACTGAAGCTTCCGCTTCTTCTTGGTTGGATCAGAATAAGGAATAATCCGAGGGAGTTAGAACCGGACGATCAGATGGGTGTGGGATCAGTTCAATTCTTTCAAGTCCCTGGAGTTTATTTCTGGTCGTTCGAGCGTTATGAACTGTTGCTGTTAACCAATGTTGACGATTTTCACTGAACAATGCTATACATCTGCAACAGCTTCTCAGGATACAAATTGGCATAGATGGTTCGATCATCCTGAATGAACTCATTGTGAAATACCCCTTCATAATTTCCCCTTGGGTTCGAAACACCCATGCAAAACTTTTGATTCACCCATATATATATATATATATATATATATATCCAGACCACTGGTGAACCCTCTTACCATTTTGGCAATATATATATATATATATATATATATATATATTGCCAAAATGCTTTGATAGTTCGCCAATGGTCTAGATGACCTGGGTTTAACTTCAATTGATACATACCAAAGACTGGTACTTGATGTCTCCTTACTTAACACTCAGCATTATAGGTACTTATCAAGGGTAAAGTGGATCCATCTAAGGGAAGGAGTAACGCCCTCACCTACAACCCAGTGTAGTATCTATTGAAAAGGTTGCCTTCAATTCGCCTTTGACTACGGTTCGCCGTCTTATATATATATATATATATATATTATACATATATACACGACTTATTCGTTCAGAAAACGAGGATGAAGAAGTTGAGAAGGATTCCGAGATTCTGACGTGGGGCGTCCAAAGACTCTCAATACTAGTGTAACTTGATATGGTAGGTCCAAGTTATAAAGAGAACAAAAGACTAATTTCTGGAAGAAGAAGAAGAAGAAGAAGAAGAAGAAGAAGAAGAAGAAGAAGAAGAAGAAGAAGAAGAAGAAGAAGAAGACATAGAGTCTACGGGAACGACTAGTTGACTTCTGAGTGACTCCGGCTTAAGCACTCGTTGGAGGCCAATCAGTTACTGGTGAATGACTACGGTAATTAAAAATGATTACAAAAAAATCGGATGTCTAAAATCTTCTGTGCATGTGTGGAACCACCAGAAACGAATATGTCCTCCCTCCCACACCAAGTGGAAGTAAGCGGATGACTCGGGTTGGAAAGTTTATTAGCAGCTGGACGTGAAGAGGTAAAGACACAAGTTGAAACCTGGATACAAAAATGTAAAGACAGACGAAAATTGCGGGCTCCATTTTGGGGTGAGTTCCGAAAAGAGGCCACACACCAGACGCGAATCTACGAAGACGAAACCAGCGAACAATCATGTTAGAACAATAAAAGAAAACACGTATGTTACAACAACAACAACAGAAAACCAGGAAGAAAATTCAAGGTCTGTGTCTGCTCTCTCTGTCTTCTAATGACATGTTGTTTCTCTTTGTCCAGCTAACGCAATCGAGTCAACTTTCATACTCTCTTTCTTTCTTCCGGCGACTACTTAAAAATTGTAGGAGCAAAAAAACTTTTGTGTTAGTGAACTAAGAGAGAGTTTCGTGTGTTCGTCAACTTTTTCCACGGTGAGGTTACAACAGGGTCTGACTGATTACTTAAGACGTAGCGATACACGCATTAATCCGTTCGAGCACGTAGCATTCATCATCATCATCATCATCATATCGTGCTGGTAGCACGGATATCCCTGATCCTCTCTCGCCACTCCTCCCTATCGTTCATCGCCCTAGGTAGGTCTTCAGGGCTACATCCCGTATCCTCACATAGCTGCTGAATGTATGTTCGTGCTGGTCGTCTTGCTTTTGCACGGCCATGTGTGGTGGTCCATAAGAGTACATGTCTTATGAGTTCGTCCCTGCTTCTCCAGCAGTGTCCTGCATGTCTGGTTCGTCTAACTTGAATAGTTTTCGTGATAGGAGGCAGGTGGCCGTACAGTTGGTGTCTTGTGGGGTGTTGCCGCCAGGACTTGTTCAAGATTGCTCGCAGCATTCTTGTGTATCTGGTACCATTATGGTGTAGCAGATACAATGGGCACAGAAGAAAATATTATTTGGGGCAAAATGTTCATATATATGTGGGGAAGGTATGTGTGTGTGAGCAGTTTCTTTTGTTTAATGGCATATCAACCTTCATGGCTAATTAAATGTCAAAACTCTCCTTGTAGAAGAACAGTAGGAGTACTATCTAACCCATACCTGGTGGGAATAAAGGAATCCATATCTTTTTCAAAGGTATTAGACCGAAGGTGAACGCTATAGTGCGACTTGAGTTTGAACTCTCTTACTACGAAGTTGCAGTCCAGAACATTAGCCACAACACCAAGGTACTACACCCTTATATATATATATATATATATATAAGTAAATAATGGAATGTAATCCGAATGAACCATCATCAGGACTATAAGGGGTGATATTAGTGATGTGAAATCAACGATGGATGTTTAAAAATGCAAAATGCAAAATCCTTTGTAAAAAATTTTCTCCAGATTTTTGCATTAGAACCGAAACGCTACTGTGTCGACTTTGCTTCTCAAAAAATATCTCCTTCTACTTGGATTACCTTGTTATCAATTTTTCTTAATATATATATATATAGTTATATATTATACATATAAAATTTACTTCGATGCTACTAGTTACTCGTGGCTGAGGGGCAGAAGCTTGGATTGGCGTTTGAGTCAGCCAGGTTTCGATCCCAGCTACGGGAAGCAAGTATGTCTAGCCACAATGATGAGTTCTGATAGAACGAAACAGATCTGTCTGTGGATGACTATATAGATATATAATTATATATATATATTCCGGTTATAGGTGGAATAGTTCGGTAGATTAGGCTCGCTACCTTTGTTAAGGAGAAGAAAAACTCTGAATATTCAATACCAGCTAAGAATAATCTAAGTCACATTAGTGTACCATTCTACTGTCATCAGTTTATCCAAGAGGCGTGGCTGTTTCTACACAAACCATCCCCACTATAAAGAAATCACCTGGGTAGGAAGTCAAACAGTTTATATCTTTAACCGAACTGTTATGCACTTATATGTTGGTATCACATATGGAATAATTCATTTATAGAATGTATGAGAAGTTTCATATAATTCCGAGTGCTCAATATATGGCTATTGATATACAAGAATATATAGAAAAATTCTCATACAGAGACCTGGATTATTATTTTATTGGGTTAAATTGGATTTATAATTAAAATATCTTTTAAAGTCTAAATCTTTAAATGTTTATTTAATGATAAAGTTTCTTCCCCCAGAATAGCTAGGTTTATTATTGCCATTGGAATTATATGTCATCTGAGGAGGCAATTCCTATTGAACGAATTGTCGAAAAAATTTATAAAGTCATAATATCTGTTGATTTTTCCTTGAGATTACTAATATATATATATATATATATATAGAGAGAGAGAGAGAGAGAGAGAGAAAAGGTAGATATTTTGTTAGGTCTAGCAAGATGATGAAAAATAAATGGAACAGTGGATATACTAAAAGCACAAACGACGGATTCATTTCAAAATATTTCGTTCTTGTTTATTGAAAAGGACTTTTTCAACTGAGAAAAAAAAATTTTTTCTAAAATTTAGCCAAAAAAAGAAATAGATTAGAGTGTATAAATGTAAATATGAAAGGGGGTAGGGGTTAAAGAGATAGAAATGGGGAGAGGGAGGAATATATCTAGGATTAAGTGGAGGTGTTAAGGGTTGTTAGTTTTGACATAATTTCAGTGAATAAAAAAGAGAGATGATATGAGGAAGGGGGAGGTCTTAAGAGGGGGGAATGGAAGGGAAGTAGAAGTAGAAATGGTGACATGCATGCTAGGGTGGTGGAGATGGAGGCCAAGGCACAACCTGTCTTGTCAAAAAATTTTTGACTTCATTGGAATATCTAATTAAGAAAAAAATTTAAGATATGGATGCGCAAACAGGAAAAAATATATGGAGGCACTGTAGGAGGAAAAAAAAATTCTTGTTTTCTTTTTGATAAAAATCTTTTTATCCATTTTTTATTTTGATATTATTTTCATGTACTTCTAGGTTCCTCAAAAATGCTGTCATTACATATGTTATATATACACTATCAGCCATAAATACGTACCCTGCTCACAAAAAATTCTAAAAGTTAATTTCCTTCTGATGGATATAATTAGCTATTATTTATTATCATGCTCTCATAGATCGACGGGAGAGCCTGTCACACATACACACACACACATATATACTCACCTAGTACTTTTGGGTTCTTAAAAATGGTGTAATTATGTATATTATAAATAGACTATCTGCCACAAATGCATACACCCCACCAAAAAATTCTTTTATGTTAATTTCCTTCTTAGCAAAAGATACCAGGATGTTATTCTTTCAAGTGGAACCTCATACAATCAATATGGATATTATTAGCTATTATCTATTTCCAGACTCTGGAACATGAGAATTCTTTATGTATTTACCCAACCAAAGAGGTAATGATAGCTCCATCCTGTTAATGTATTACCATTTTTTTTTCAAATGCAATCCGTTCAAACTATGGGTTGGACCAGTACACCGTAAATTTGCTGTTGAAATCGTTTGTTTTTGATTTGCTTTTTTTTCAAGACTGGTGAATCTGTAATTGCTACTCAATGCGCTTTCTGAGCTCATTTCATGTTTTCTCGAAATGATACAGTTCTAGGTAGAAAATCGATACTGCTATGGATTGAAAATTCTATCCGAAATAGCATCATTCCGACGTGCTATTCAAGCAGACAGAATTATATAGAAACGGGTGCACTGAAACGGATAAAAAGTAAGTAAAGTTGATGACCTTAGTCGAGAGTGACCTTTTCAATAGCTACTACACCGAGGTATAAGGGGGGCGCTACTCCATTCCCTGGATTGCTTCACTTTACCCATGATCATTACTTTATAATGCTGAGAGTAAAGCAGAGCAGCATCAAGTACCATTTTTTGAGTCTTTAGTATGATTCGACCTGGGATGGAACCCCGGTCTCCTGGACCATGGTGAACACTCTACTCTTTATGCCAAAACGAACTGATTTTATTAAGATAAAAATAGACACACTGAGATAGAAACTGACATACTGATATGAAAACGGGCACTCTGAGGCAGATGTGGACACACAGAAACAGATATAGACATCCATTGACAAAAACGAGTAAAGAAAGAAATTGACAGACGAGGATAGAAACGGACATTCAATAATATACTGAAATAGAAATAGACCCATTGACAGATTTTGTATACTCACATAATTGTTCATGCAGCATCATAACGACACCATAATTAAGACGCAGTGGCAACGACAGACGCAGTAATAAACGACGCATGAAGGAAGACGCAGGAAGACTTCTTTAACAATATTTTACCTCTCACTTTATTGCAAGGGTTCGAAAGGGTTCGAAAGGGTTGCATGTGAGAGGGAGCTGGAGACCGAACATCAACTGTAATTTCTTGACCCCACTGTTATGACCGTCACGTTGTGTCTTTCTTGTTCTTTAGTGCTGTTCAACCGGAGGCCTAGGGCCCACTGCTGGATGCTGGCTTTCTTTATTGCATCTTATCAGCATCTTCTCTGGACCCCAAACTCCATCGGGGTTTCCGAGGGCTCCTTCGGTCGGGTGTGGCTTTCCCTACCACATCTGGTCTCTAGCTGTCTGGAATTCTACAGGCAACTGCTTCTTGGACTCGAACTCAACTGAGTTAAATAATAATTCAACGTCCACATGATCACCTACTGGATCTTTGAAATCGAATGTTTAATCGTCATCAAGCGGAAATAACTATCATGCAGTTCAGAGGTCACTCTCTTCCGGTGCATCAGTCTGTATTGGCACAGTGGGACCTTCATCTTGTGCCATATTATAAGCCTTAATCCATCCACGCGATCTCTTTCGACCACTGGCCACTGGAATGCGTCACCTCCTTCCGGTGTATCACCTTGGAATAGCATTTCTTTGGGCCGGATCGAAGGTCAAAACATAACACAGAAATACACAGATCGAGGCAGACACGGATACGATGAGATACAGCCCAGTCGGCTGAGGCTGTAGAAAACACTGACTGTATCTCTGCATAGAGATAAGACAACCCCACCCTCCCGATACGAGTGTCCCAAATATGACATTAAACAATGTGATGATGTGGCTCCAGCAATGCTGGAAATTTGGGGAATGTGGAGCACCCTTTCATTGCTTTGCTCCCAAGTCCACTCTAGCCATGAGTGGTAGCACCTGATAGGGTCCTAGCTATGGGTCAAATAGAACTGTTTGACATTTACACTGTGAGCAAACAAATGACTTATGCTCAATTGAATTGTTAGAAATAGAACTGTTTGATCATTTAACTATGTGTAATTAAATGACTGATGTTTGATTTAATTGTTAGTGATACATAGCAATACTTAAAACTATTTAACTTTGTTGACTGATGTTTACAAATCATATAGAACTAATATATATGTATAAATCGGACTTAGCATTAAATAACCGACGGTAGTTGATATGCCATAAAACCAAAACAAACCAAACCAAACTTTGCCCTGTCGGCCGGGGCTGTAGAATACACCGACTGCACCTCTAAAGAGGAGTAAAACCCCACCTCCCAATGAGTGTCCTGGATATGACACTAAACAATCTGATGGTGAGGTTCCAGTGAAGCTGGAGCTTTGGGGAATGCGGAGCATCCCTTCTATGGTTTATGGGTTCTATGGGTTAAATAGAACTAAGCAGCGTACCTATGCTAAACTGAATTGTTTGAATTAGAACCTTTTTTTACATTGAAACTGTACTCATGCTAAAGTGAATCGTATGAAATAGAACTATTTTGACATTTAACTGTATGTAAACAAAAACAATACTTATACTATTTATACTTATACTAACCTGAATTGTTTGAATTAGAGATATTTGACTAAACTGAATTGCTTGAAATAGAAATGTTTTTGACAATTAAATTTTGTACTTACATTTAAACTGCGTACTTATGCTGAACTGAATTGTTTGAAATGGAACTGTTTTTGTGTGCTAAACTGAATTGTTTGAAATGGAACT
The DNA here is from genome assembly GCA_963585895.1 of Sepioteuthis lessoniana. Classification (NCBI taxonomy): domain Eukaryota; kingdom Metazoa; phylum Mollusca; class Cephalopoda; order Myopsida; family Loliginidae; genus Sepioteuthis; species Sepioteuthis lessoniana. Next base: position 15,866,289 of record OY757947.1, read on the forward strand.
GTTTTTGACACTGAAACTGTGCTTAATCTAAACTGAATTTTTTTAATATTGGACTGTTTTGACATTTAAGTGTGTGTGAACAAAATCTACACTTATGCTAAATTGAATTGGTTGAATTAGAACTGTTTGACTAAACTGAATAGCTTGAAATAGAAATGTTTTTGACAATTAAACTATGTACTCATGCTAAACTGAATTGTTTGAAATAGAACTGATTATTAGTATAAAAATGGATTTGGAATTAAATAAACAACAAAAATTAATATGACATAAAACCCAAACAAGCAACGAAACTAAACCAAACAATGCGATAGAAACGGACACATTACAGACAGACTGAGATCGATACGAATATAGAAAACAATAGATATGGTTTGACTCAACCAAAAAGTACGAATTTAGGCAAATATATATGAATTGATACGAAGAGAAAGAAATATATGCACCCCAGACTGCTTACAACTACAGACAAACAAATCGAGATTGATCTGAATAGAGTGCAACAACCTGTATAGAAACAGAAATTTGTTGGAAATTGTAAATTCGGTAGTTAATGTCCGCTCCAGTATGATTGGCTATTTTGAAGTGGTGCCGTTAGCGCCCGTTCCAACTGTTATTTAACTGATATTCGCCTAGTAATCTCCGCTTCTTCTTTTTTTTTTTTTTAGCACGAGCAGAAGCCTCTGCTTGGCCCGTTCCTTTTGCTTTGCAAGTTCTTGTTTATTCGCCTTCGACTTTAGGCAGTTTTTCTTGAGCAAGGTGGTTTGAGTAAATCCCAGATTAGTCGTTTAGGCTAAGCCTCTTTTCCTTACAGAATTTTTATTGTAACTTGAAACAATTAGCCAACTGCAGGCTATTTGTGATTTTGGCATGCTGTCCTCTGCAAAAGAAAGTTGAGTCTAAGGTCTGGAGATGGTATTATTGGACTTTTTGCTGACAAAAGAAGCTGGTGACCAAGTCAGAAAATGTGGTAAATGCCTCCGTAGGTTTAACAGAAGAAAATTCGAGTTGAAACAGAAAGAGGAGGATGCGGTGGTCTACTCGAAGTTCACTTAAAGAAATAGTAAACTTCATTTTTAACAAGTCTACTCAGGAAACTAGAAGAAAAAGGTTGTCCTGGTTGATTCCACACAAGAAGGAGACACCTAGAAGAAGAACAAACCCTAAAAATTGGCTTCAAAATGAACTTTGACATAAAATAACAAAGAATGGTATTTTATCATTAATAAAAGTTAAACTGAGTGTCCGTGGTTGACGGCATGGCTTCAAGCAAGTCAGTCGTTTTATCGCTTTATACTCTTCTTCTTTTTCTGTTTTTTTTTTAATCTTGTTGACATTTCGAAAACAACAAAAAACAATTCGATGATTAATTTCAACATGTCAACTTGTCGGGGATTATTTCATGCCTAAAGGTTAGAGAATCTCGTACATTATACACTTATATTTACGTTTTTGTTTCTTGAAAAGTTTTGCACACAGTTAGTGTATTCCAATCAAATACAAATAATTTGTGCTCAGCTTTATGATTCAAAGTATTCCTGTCTAACACAAATGATTTACATTTGCAGCAGAAGGAATTTCGCATTTTTGTTTGGCGCGTAATTAAATCGATCATTAGGGTCGACGCATAATTTCACCCAATCAGGATGACTTATCCTATTCAACCCCGATCATGTTTCCGGGCAGCACAAATTGGGGAAGCCGTCAAACACACTCTCTTTGGCTGAACAATTTCGTTCAGTGCAGACGTCTCACTGTCTGCTCTTCAATAGCAGCAGCAGCATGGACACAATGAGGGAAGCAGTCTAATTTATGGACCCCTGGTTGTCTATTTCTCTTGGACCAAGGGTTCCCAGTTGAATATGAATTAGATGAATTCAATACGCCACCCACAGGAACAACTTTACGTCACCCCCAAAATTGGCTATGTCGACTGCGATGTAATATTTCGCTCCGACACCTAGCTACTTCTTCACCGGGCAACATTTTCTGGAGACATTCACGCTTCTCCCCGAAACAACCAGAACCACAAACTCACGGTGACTTCAACGTTTCTCTCCTCAAACAGCAAACACAACTTTTGCTACACTATGGCGAACATATCTCCCTCGCACATCCAACAATGCCTTAACCTAACGATGCATTTTTTTGCTCAGGCATTTAGCTGCTAAAATGCTTTCTCCACTCTCTCATAACTTCATTTCGTTTCCTTACTTCTTTCATTCCTACGAGACTTGCTGCCATTAAAAACTTTATTATAAAATCTAACGGCATCTTCGTCTTCTTACTTCTTCATCCTCCTTTATCAACATCAACAATTAGCGAGGGAATAACACACACGCGTAAGAATACATTTCTTCGCTAAAAATGGTAACAAACATTCCTATCGCTAAACACTCAACTGTATGGTTCCAAGTATTCCTATCAAGAACAATTAATTTATATACAATTATATGGTCTCAATAAATTATTTCTATTGTATTTAATAATAATCATTTGTTTGCACACAATTACGTGGTTTCAGGTATTCCAATTAAGTACTAATAATTTATACATAATCAAATGGTTTCAATTAATTATTTCTTCTTAATAATAATCATCTGTTTAAACAGTTTTATTGTTTCAAGTTATTAATAAAAGTCCTTAATATTAATCCTTTGTAAACAATTATGTCTTCAAGTAATTATTCTTTTAAAAAATAAATTATTGTTCTATGATTTCGAGTAACTAATAATAATAATCCTTAGTAAACAATTCTAGCTTCAAGTAACTATTCTTAATACAAATAATTTAGTTATATGATTTCAAGTAACTAATAATAATAATCATCATCATGTCGTGATGGCAGCACGGATATCCCTGACCCTCTCTCGCCACTTTTCCCTATCGTTCATCGCCTCAGGCAGGTCTTCTGGACAACATCCCGTATCCTCACATAATTGTTGAATGTATGTTCGTGCTGGTCGTCCTGCTTTTGCACGGCCATGTGTGGGGGTCCATAAGAGTACATCACTTATGTTTTCGTCCCTGTTTCTCCAGCAGTGTCCTGCATGTCTGGTTCGTCTAACTTGAATAGATTTCGTGATAGGAGGCAGGTGGCCGTACAGTTGGTGTCTTGTGGGGTGTTGCCGCCAGGACTTGTTCAAGATTGCTCGCAGCATTCTTGTGTAATTGCCGTCTAGCTTCTTCTCCAGCCGTTTTGTTAGAATTCATGTAGTGCATCCATATAGCAGTATCGATGCGACCGCTGCCTGGAAGAAACTGCGTTTCATTTTATCGGTTAGGTCTGATTTCCATATAATCGATATCCTATTAATAGCTGTCCATGCTTTCGTTAACCTCGTGTCGATCTCCTTTTCGGTTGATGCGACGCTGCTTCCTAGGTAAATGAATTTGTCTACTAGTTTAAGAGGGGTTCCGTCTAGAGTAGAGATGTCACCCGTTTGATTATAGCACATATATTCCGTTTTGTGTGCATTGACATAGAGGCCTATGCTTGCTGCTGCTCGTTCCAAACTATGCAGTAGTGTTTCGGCTTGGTTGGGTGCATTTGCCAGTATCGCTGTCATCGGCGTAGTCGGCGTCGGTAATTGTTTTTGCGGGGTACCTTCTGCTTCTTTTCTTTGTCAGCTCGAAGCTGTTCTCTCTGTTTTTGTCAATCGATGTTCTAAGTGCGTAGTCTAGATAAATGATAAAGAGGTATGGAGCTAGCGAGTCGCCTTGTAGTACTCCTGCTACAATGTCGAAGTATTCTGTGTAATACTACTAATAATAATCCTTAGTAAACAATTCGAGCTTTAAGTAACTATTCTTAATACAAATAATTTACAGTTATATGATTTCAAGTAACTAATAATAATAATCCTTTGTAAACAATTAGAGCTTCAAGTAACTATTCTTTACACAAATAATTAACAGTTATATGATTTCAAGGAACTAATAATAAACCTTAGTAAACAATTAGAGCTTCAGGTAACTATTCTTAATACAAATAATTTACAGTTATATGATTTCAAGTAACTATTAATAATCCTTAGTAAACAATTCTAGCTTCAAGTAACTATTCTTAATACAAATAATTTCCAGTTATATGCTTTCAAGTAACTAATAATAATAATCCTTAGTAAGCAATTAGAGCTTCAGGTAACTATTCTTAATACAAATAATTTACTGTTATGTGGTTTGGTTTGGTTGTGCTTTTGTCAACTCTTGTCAGTTATTCAATGCCAAATCCTGTGTATATATATATATATATATATATATATATATATATAACAGTAAAGTTGGCGACCGTAGTTGAGGGTAACCCGACACACCCGGCCAGATCCATGCACCGATAAAAGGCGGCCGACCGAGGTGCGTCCCAGCCCAACGCCTTCCATAGAGTAGTGCATACGCTCCACTCTGCTTGGCGGTTGTCTCATCTAACACTAATAAATCTATTTGGCCCATAAATGGGTCCCTAACAGGTGCTACCACTACGGGTCAAAGTAGACCTTGAAGTGATGGCAATGAAGTGGTACTCCACATTCTCTAAAGCTCTAGGACTGGAGCTTCACCACCAGGTGGTTTAGAGTCATTTACTACGACATTCGTTGGTGGGGTCTTACCCCTATGCAAAGATGCAGTTGGCGTATTCTACAACTCCAGCAGACTGGATTTTACAGTTGTAGTGAAGGGAAATTTCGTATTTTGGTTTGGCGCGCAAATTTAATTCGACACTTAATTTCACCCAATCAGGGTGACCTATCCTATTCACACCGGACCTTCTTTTCCGGGCACCAACTCGAGTAAGCTGCCAAACCCACTCTCTTTGGCTGGAGAACGCCGCCCAGTGCAGACGTCTCACTGGTGGCTCTTCTAGCAGCAGCATGGACACACGAGGGAATCCATCAAATTTATGGATTCCTTGCAAGGAATCCCAGTTGAATATAAATTAGATACATTCCATGCCTCGCACAGGCACAATTTTATGTCACCCCAAAATTGGCTATGTCGATCCGACGCGTAACCCGCTCTCGACACCTAGCTCCTATTTTACCTCTGGGCCACCTTAATGGAGACAACGCACGCCTCTCCACCGGACGGACAAAAACCATGGTGACATTCAAAGTTCAATTCCTACAACTGCAACATGTCTTTCATTAAAACACAATCCCTCACAAGTCCGACGACACACGCTGCCATCTCAACTTTCTCAACTTCTCATAACTCAATTTCGTCTCAATACTCACAATCTAACTCTGCACGAGTCTTGCAGCACCAAAAGCAAACCCAATATTCCATGCTGCAAAATAAAACTATCCATTAAAACCTTTCGACCATCGCCATCTGACTTCTTCATCATTCTACCTTTATTTACCTTTAAAACTTAGCGAGGGGACTAACAACACTAAGTGAGGAAACAACTCAACGTAAACACACATACGTTACACCATCTTCCTCGCTAAACACAAACAACACTTCCCTCTCGCTACTAACAAACCAACTTCTCCGGCCAAAATCTTCCGCTAAACAGTTTTTTGATATCGAGTATTTCTATCGAATACGAATAATCTCAAACAGATCTATTTGAGTCATAGATGGGACCCAAGCAGGTACTACCACTCCTGGTCATAGTGAACCTGGGAGTCATAGCAATGAAGGAGTACTCTACTTTCTTTGGATCTCCAGAACTCGAGCTCTACTATCAACTGTCCATTGTCATGCCCAGGACATCTCTTTCGGCTAAGGGAACTTACCCCTTTGCAGGGGATACAGTCAGCATAATCTAAACCCCTCCGACAGGCTGGTATCTTTTTGAATGAATATGTAGTCATTATACGTACAACCTTACAAAGAAAAATTTCTGCTAACACACAGATCACCAGCTGTGCACCCGATAAATCTATTTCCTTTGGACCCCGAGCTAGCTTAAAATTCTGGAGCCAGATCATCCAATCAGGGACTATAGTGGCCCACCTACACAGATACTTGATCAGTAATGTCAGATCGTAACAAATAACGAGAAAACCAAGTTACACACGCGCATGCGCGAACGATTCTTTATTATTACTCTCCCTTTTTCCAGACTTTATGTCCAGTTTTCCCCTTTGCAAATTGACAAAACCGATCGATGCGAGGTTTTCCAGTAAGCGACTCGCATACCAGGATTTCCCGGCATTCCATTGCTCTACCCTTCTCCCCATTAGCCTTCTTTCCACCTCGACAGACAGACAGACATACACACACACACACACACACACATACGTACACACACTTTTTCATAGAGTGCACGTGGCATAATACAAGGAATGCATATATTTTTGGCTGTGTTTATTAAATTTTGCTTGTTGCAAACGTGGCGTTTTTTTTTACTTCTCTCCCACCCGTCTACGTCTATTTCCATCTTCTTCTCTCTCTCTCACACACAATCTCTTCTTCTTCTTCTTCTTCTTCTTCTTCTTCTTCTTCTTCTTCTTCTTCTTCTTCTTCTTCGTGGTAGTGTAACCTTGCACTTTTCTTCCACCTTCTCCCTTTTACTTACACTCTCTCTTTTTAACTTTTTCTTTTTCTTTTTGTAACACACACACACACACACAAATCCTTTTGACTTTTCATTCTTCTTCTTTGAAACAATTGTATTCTTCTTCATTTCTTCCACCTCCTTTTCTTCCTCCCACTCTTTCAAAACACTCTTCTTCTTCTTCTTCTTCTTCTTCTTCTTCTTCCTTGTAACAATTGTATTCTTCCTCATTTCCCACCTCCTCTTCTTCCTCCCACTCTTTCAAAACACTCTCTTCTTCTTCTTCTTCTTTGTAACAATTATATTCTTCCTCATTTCTCCCACCTCCTCTTCTTCCTCCCACTCTTTCAAAACGCTCTTCTTCTTCTTCTTATTCTTCTTCTTTGTAACAATTATATTCTTCCTCATTTCTCCCACCTCCTCTTCTTCCTCCCACTCTTTCAAAACACTCTTCTTCTTCTTCTTCTTCTTCTTCTTCTTCTTCAGAACAAACAAAAAAAAATGTAAATATAAAAATACAATGAACGCGATTCCCTGACCTGGAGGCATGAAATATTCCAAGACAGGTTGACATGTATTTAAAATCCATCAATCTTCCGCCCCCCCCCTCTCCCACTAAAAGACAATTTCAAATTGGAAGTTTGAAGCAAAGCAATTTTACTCGTCCTCTTTTCTTTATTATCTCTTTTACCTCGTTCTCTCTCCGCTTAAGATTCTTCTTTTTAAACTCATTCACAATCTCCTCGTTTTTCGACTTTCTTTTCCTTTTCCTTGCCTCCAATTCTCTCTACCCACTCTCTCTCTCTCTCTCTCTCTCTCTCTCTCTCTCTCTTTCTCACGCACACAACCTCCTCCTCTTTTTTTCTTTTCCTTACCTCCTATTCTCTTCCCCACTCTCTCTGTCACACACACACAATCTGCTCCTCTTTTTTTCTCTTCCTTACCTCTTCTCTCTTCCTCCTCTCTCTCAATCTTCTCTTTATTTTTCTTTTCCTAACCTCCTACTCTCTCACCCCTAGCTCTCGCTCTCTCTCTCTCTCTCTCTCTCTATCTCTCTCTCTTTCTGACACACACACAATCTCCTCCTCTTTTTTCTCTTCCTTACATCCTATTCTCTCCCCCTCCCTCTCTCACTCACACATACAATTTCCTCATCTTTTTTCTTCCTCCTCTTTACCAAGACTAAAAAAAAACCCGGACCACTCTGCAGTATAATCATAGCTGGTCGGAAGGAAGATAAGAAATGTATTCATGCTATCCCAAGGGAATTTGCCTTGACTAAGATGCAAACAACCTCATCAAGGTTTGAACTCTGTTCGCTCTGGCTACTTTCTACGACGACAACCATCTCACCATTCACGTCTCTATATTCATTTATTTTTGGGCGATATTTCCTTCACTAACATTCTAGTTTACTCGCGCAGAAAATATAACCTATTTTGATTTAACTTTAGAAATACCATTGCGTACCAGACTTTAAACATTCAATGCAAGGTATAATAAAAACATTTAGCAAAAGGAAAAAAATCTACAGCCGGTCTCCATTGACTTTTCTTATAAATAGATAAAAACCTTACAATTATTCTATTATTTCAAGTAATATATATATATATATATATATATATATATATATATATATATATATATATATATATATATATATATAGGGGGCGTCCTCGTGGTGTAATGGTTAAAGCGATGGACTGTGGAATCGTAGTATATATATATATATATTGAAGAGTGTATATTTAGGCAGCAAGTTATTATTCAAGCAAGTTTTGTTAAAGGCGATGGAACACTTTATCATTTTTAAGTTTAGGTTTTCAAGACTCCTTGTCATTTTTCTTGTGTCAGGATCTGGCTGGTTAAGGAATTGTCCTATATCTTCTGCCTAAACTAGTTTGAATATATACATATATATGTGAGTGAGTGTGTGTGTGTGTGTGTGAAATAAAACACAAGATTTTCAGATTATTTTATCTATAGTTTAAATTATTTGCCTACATTAAACGTTACAGTTTTTAAACATTAAACCTTCATCAGGGCGTTTGAGTATATGATATGCCTACTGATTTCACTTATTATTTTAAAAACCGAAACGTTTTAAAGTTGGCAAATAAGTCAAACCATTAATAAAATCATCATCTGAAAACCTTGATTTTTTTTAATATTTGTACATTTTCATACCATTGGAATTACTTCCATTTCCCCATTTATCTATCTATCTATCTATATATATATATAGTTGGCCGGCAACAGTCGAGGGTGACCCAAATGCTCCCATTTCAATAGCTACTACATTGAAGTGTAGGGGAGGTAACTACTCTTTTCCTTGGGTTGTTCCACTTACTTTTGATCCGTACCTTATAATACTGAGTGTTGAGCAAAGAGGCGTCAAGTCCCATTTTTTGAGTCTTTGGTATGACTCGACCTAGGATTGAACCTTTTATGTATATATATATGTATATATAATGGGGGGTATACCTTTTCCAAGGGTATTAGTCTAAAACTGAACGTAATGATGCAACAGGAGATAGATTTTCGCTTACTTCGCAATCCAGCATTTGACCCATTACGTTACGGATATTTCCCATATATATATATATGTCTGTGTGTGTGTGTGTGTGTGTGTGTGTTAAAATAGGTTGGTCCATGAAAAGATTTGTATTGTTTAGAATTTATTCATTTATTTTGTTCTTAAATACGTGTATGTTTCCAGCTTGTTACTTTCGTCAGTGAACATATATGGCACAAGGCCTTGTTAATGGGATACTCAGTAAGACTTGAACTCACTCGTGTTTGCAGTTTGAATTATTTTCAGTTGGTTATGAGTTTATATAGAGGTCATCCCTTCTTTTTCTTAGAGTCTGTTTACCTTATTCTGCTTTACTCCTCATTGATATAAGATATGTTTTTGTTGTTGTTGTTGTTGTTGGTGGTGGTGGTGGTGGTGTGTGTGTGTGTGTGTTGGAGTGGTTTTGGATTTCACTGACAGTTATTCTTCCTCTCTGTGTATGTGAGTGTGTGTCTTGGAGATTTTTTTGTGTGTGTATGTGTGGTAGTATGGTTTGAAATTTACTAATAACTTTTTTTCTAATGATTTTTGTCTGTGTATATATATATACATATCGATGTATGTTTGTATATATATATATATATGTGTGTGTGTGTGTGTGTGTGTGTGTTTCCAGCTTGATGCTTTCGACAGAGAACATGTCTGGCACAAGGTCTAGTAAATGGGTTATTCAATGAGACTTGAACTTACTCGTGTTCGTAGTTTGAATGGTTTTTGCTTACTTATGGTTATTTTTGTGAATACTGATCCTTCCTTTTCCTTAAAGTGTGTTTCTCTAAGAAAAAGGAAGGACCAGCATTCATAAAAAAAACTATATGTATGTGTTCGTATATATATATATATGTGTGTGTGTATGTATATACATAAGTACATGTGTACATGTACATACATGTGTTCGTATATATATATATATATGTGTGTGTGTGTATGTATATACATAAGTACATGTGTACATGTATGTGTGTGTCTATATATATATATATACATATATATGTATGTGTGTGTATGTATATACATATATATGTATGCATATATACGACGCTTTTCGTATAGCATATCAACTCTTTTAAAAATAGCTTACACTTGTTCTACGCTCTGTGCATTATCAATTTCTGCATTATTATTTCACTCTTTTGAGAGTTTTTCACACCAGTGTTAGCTGATGGTCTTCCACTGAAGTTTGAGTGATCGCAAGTCTCCTAAAGTCTCCAGGACTCTTCTTAGTATTATGACCGATCTTAATAATGCTGTTGTTTGGATGGTCTTCACTCGTCCTCTTATTTTCAAGTCCTCCAGTCCCTTTATCAATCCTTTTGTGACTGTACCGAGCCCACTAATTACAGGTGGTATCACCGTCACTTTCATGTTCCAGAGGGTTTTTTTTTTAGTTCTCTAGCAAGGTCTATGCACTTATCTCTGTTTTAGCTTTCTTTCAGTTTTAACCTGTGGTCAGCCGGAACGACATAATCCACGATTCGATGGGTTCTTTTTTGTTGTTGATTTATTATTATTCCTTTGAGAGTTTTTCATACCACCGCTACCTGATGGTTTTCCATTGGGGTTTGAGTGACAGCAAGTTTCCTCTCGTCTCCAGGACTCTTCTCAGTCTTCTGGTCATTATTATTATCATTATTATTATTATTATTATTATTATTATTATTATTATTATCTTACTCATTTGAAAGGCTTTCACACCAGCGTAAGCTAATGGTCTTTCAATGGAATTTGAATGACAGCAAGTCTTCACAAGTCTCTTTACCCAGTCGGCTGGAGCTGTAGAATGCACCGACTGCATCTCTGCAGACGCGTAAGACCCCCTCCCACGAGCGTCCTGGATATGACACTAAACAACCTGATGGTGAGATTCCAGTAATGCTATAGCTTTGGGGAATGCAGAGTACCCCTTCATTCAGGTCTATCCGGGGCCGAGGTGGTAGCACCGGATATGGTCCTATCTATGGGTCAAATAGAACTAAACTGCGTACTTATGCTAAACTGAATTATTTGAAATAGAACTGTTTTGACACTTAACTGTGTGTAAACAATAGCTATACTTATTCTAAACTGAATTGTTCAAATTAGAACTGTTTGATTGAACTGAATTGCTTGAAATAGAAAAGTTTTTGACAATTGAACTGTGTACACATGCTAAACTGAATTGTTTGAAATAGAACGGATTATTTGCACAAAAATGGATTTGGCATTAAATAACCTATAAAGGTTGATATGCCATAAAACCCAAACAACCAACAAACCATCCACAAGTCTCCAGGACTTTCCTCAATATTCTGGCCGATCCCAACAATACTGTAGTTTGGATAGTCTCCACTCGTCCTCTTATTTCCCAGTCCTCTAGTCCTTTTACCAATCCTTGGGTGACTGTACCAGGAACACCAATCAAAAATTGGTATCACCGTCACTTTTATGTTGCATAGTTTTTTAATTTCCTGACAAGATCAAGGTACTTATCTTTCTTTTCGCTTTCTTTCATTTTTATTCTCTGGTCAGCAAATTCCACAAGTTCTCTTTTTTTCTTCTTTTTTTCTTCTTTTTTTTTCTTTTTTTTTCTTCTTTTTTTTTCTTTTTTTTTCTTTTTTTTTTGTTGATTATTATAAGGTTTGATCGTCTGGCCGAGATTAGGTGATCTGTTTGTATTATTATTATTATTATTATTATTATTATTATTATTATTATTATCTCCTTTAGCCACTATACCACCTAATTAAGACTCGTATTAAAAATAAACTTTGGGAATAGTTACTTGAAGCTATAATTGTTTACTGAAGATTATTATTATTATTATTACTCCTTTAGAGTTTTTCACACCAGCGTTAGCCGATGGTTCCTCACTGGAGTTTGTATGACAGCAAGTTTCCTCGAATCTCCAGGACTCTTCTCAGTATTCTGGGCGATCTTAACAATGCAGTTGTTTAGATGGTCTTCACTCGTTCTCTTCCTTCCAAGTCGTCCAGTCATTTTACCATCTATTATAATTTATTATTATTCCTTTTGAGTTTTTTACATCAGTGTTAGCTGATTGTTTTTCACTGGAGTATGAGTGACAGCAAGTCGCCTCAAGTCTCCAGGACTTGTCTCAGGATTCTGGCCGTTCTTAGCAATGTTGTCGTTTGGATAGTCTCTACCCGTCCGCCAACTTCCAAGTCCTCCAGGCCTTTTGATAATCCTTTACTTATTGTGCCTAACGCACCAACCACAATAGGCACAAACGTTACTTTCATGTTCCACAGCTTTTTCAATTCTCTAACTAGGTCGAGGTACTTATTCTTCTTTTCACTTTCCGTCAGTTTTATTCTGTGGACGCCGGGACATATTATTATTCTATGTTTTTCATACCAGTTATAACAGATGGTTTTTCGCTAAAGTCGGAGTGATAGGTCTCCAGGACTCTTCTAAGTATTCTGGCTTATCTCATCAGTGCTATGGTCATCAGTCCTATTTACCAAACCCCTCCGCTCGGGCAGGATATGACACAAGGTCAAATTTTTAAGCGGAGTTTAACAGGTTTGAATTCAGAGTTTTCCTTCTCCTAGACTAATAACCATTACACCACGGGCACCGCCATCAGTGCTATGGTCTGGATGGTATCGAATTTTCCTATGATTTCCTGTTCTCCCGGTCGCTTTTCCAGCACTTTGTGGAACGTTCTAAGGACACCAACAGCGACTGAGATCATCCTTTCATGTTCCACAACTTTTTCGCCTTTCTAACAAGATCCGTGTATTTGTCTTTCTTTTCGCTTTCTTTCATTTATTTTCTATGATCCGCTGAAACGGTAAAATCCACTTGTTGATAAGTTCTTTTCTTCCTTGGTTTGGTCTTCCTGTCGGAATTTGGTAAATCAGATTTAATCAAAATGTCCCATATAATTTTATAAGTCTCAGTTTCTTGGAGTGGGGTGTCTTCGTGGTGTAATGGTTAAAGCGATTGACTGCGTAATCGTAGTAAGCGAGTTCGAACTCTAGTTGGGCTATTTACGTTCATTTTCAGACAAAGACCCTTGGGAAAGGTATGAACACTCTTATCCTCCTAGCTTTGGGTTAAATAGCACTGCTACAGTTCTTCTAGAAGGATGGCATTGGCATTAAATATCCCACGAATGCTTATATGCCATTAAACAAAGAAACCAAACCATCAATTTCTTGGACAAATTCTGTATATTTGCGCCATTTGCAACTCAGTCAAACTTTAATCTCTTGCGCAATTCCCTGTGGATCACTGTTCCTGTTAACTCTGTTTTAGTGGCTACTGTTTTGAAACTAATTTTATAGTTTTTAAACGAACGATAATTTTATTCATTAGAAAGTAATGTGTTTTTTGGTTTGTGTGTGTGTGGTTTGGTTTTATGGCATATCAACCGTTGTTAGTTATTTACTACCAAATCCTGTTTTTACATATATATCAAATATGTGACTTGTAAACATATTTTGTAGATACACATAGTTAAATTTCACTTCTGATGGAAATGGCCAAGAGCGTTATTTTCTTCCAGAAAAGTGTCATGGAAAATATCCGCCTTACTTTCTTTTTTATTCTGTCTTTTTTCTTTCTTTTCACTCCTGGATCTCATTTTACTTTTCCTTCCCGAATTCTTTTTGTTTCTATTTCACTCGTTTCTCTTCTTTTACTTCTTTCCTCTCTCTCTCTCATCCCTTTTCCCTGTTTTCTTTCCTTCCTTTCTCTCTTTTTTCTTCTCTTTCGTAACTCATTTCTTTCCCTCCATCTTACTCTTTATTTTTTCCTTCATCTTATCATATTTACCCAACCCCTCCGCTCGGGCAGGATATGACACAAGGTCAATTTTTAAGCGGAGTTTAACAGGTTTGAATTCAGATTTTTCCTTCTCCTAGACTAGTTGCTTCACCAAGGCTGAAGAACCCAGTCAGCCCTACTATTTACCCATAGCTGGAGGGAGACTATTTGGATTCATACCTTTCCCAAGGGTATTAGTGCTATGTGAAATGCAATCAGTCAAGTCTAGGATTTGAACTCGTGTCGCCGTGTCCATATCCTGCGACGATAAGCATTACACCATCTTATTTTTACTTTTTTTTTACTCCTCCTTTTTCCTCGTTCCTTTTTTCTCTTTTTTCTTTCACAACGTTTATCTTCTTATTCTCCTAATTATTTTTCTTTTCTCATTCTTTTCACTATACAAATTCTCTTTTTTAATTTCATTTTTTTCATGGGTGACCTTTTTCTGTCGTTGTTGATTTTTTCTTTACTTTTCACTTCTTACTCTTCCTTTTTTTTTTTTTTCTTGTTATTTGCCCTTTTTTCATTTCTTACTCTTCTTAGTTCTTTTTGTCGTTGCCTCTTTTTCGCTACTAACTCATTTTTTTCCAACTCCCTTCTCTTACTTTTTCTTTTTTTTTATTTCTTACTCTTCCTTTTTCTTCCTATCATTGGATCTTTTTCAATTCTTATTCCTTTCTTTTTTTCCATTTTCACTTCTTATTCTTTTTTTTTTTCATTTCTTACTCTTCCTTTTTTTCATTTTTCTGTCCGTACTTCTTCTTCTTCTTCTTCTTCTTCTTCTTCTTCTTCTTCTTCTTCTTCTTCTTCTTCTTCTTCTCTATCACTAAGTCTTCTTCTTCTTCTTCTTCTTCTTCTTCTTCTTCTTCTTCTTCTTCTATCACTAAGTCTTCTTCTTCTTCTTCTTCTTCTTCTTCTATCACTAAGTCTTCTTCTTCTTCTTCTTCTTCTTCTTCTTCTTCTTCTTCTTCTTCTTCTATCACTAAGTCGTCTTCTTCTTCTTCTTCTATCACTAAGTCTTCTTCTTCTTCTTCTTCTTCTTCTTCTTCTTCTATCACTAAGTCTTCTTCTTCTTCTTCTTCTTCGTATCACTCTTTATTTCTTTCTTTATTCCTCTAATCCTTTTTTCTTGCCTCTTCTCTTTCCTAATTTCTCTTCTTTTCTTTCACAACTTTTTTCTCCTTTTTATCCCAACTCTTTTTTTTTTTTCTCTCTTTTCATTCTTTTCACAATACTGTATCCTTTTTCCATTCGTTTTCTTATTTTTATTTTTATTTTCCTGAGTTGACCTTTTTTCCATCATTGCAACTTTACCTTTTAGGTCATATAAACTATTTGTCAATAAAAAAAAATGAGTGAGTCATTTTAAGTCTCCGTAAAAACGCACGATAGTATTCTATAATATTATTTGCCTTTCATTTCTATATGTAAAAGATTACAAGTTAACTTTTTTTTTAAATGGATAAAATATTCCAAGGCTTTATTATATAAAGTAAAAAGTTAACCTAGATCTTACATTCTAAATATAAACCACTAATACCAAAAATATGTATACGAGAGTCTTTCAAAAAGTTTGAAGCCTTATTCAGAAAGAAGAGCTGAACATCTTTGCTGTGGTGACACACTACAACTTCTTATAAAACTGGAAAAAATAATTCAGATTTTTCCAGTTTCATAAAAAAATTTAAATGTGTAAGTTTAAAGTGCATTGGGTCAATCAAAATAAATACCCTAATTTCTTGAATAGTTTTTTTGATCATAAGACTTATTCATAGTTTACTTATTTTGGAGGTGCTCGTGGTGTAATGGTTATCGTCGTAGGAAATGGACACGGCGACACGAGTTCAAATCTTGGACGAGACTGATTGTATTTCACATAGCACTAATACCCTTGGGAAAGGTATTATAGCGGTTTGTGGGATTGTTATTTGTTTAACGCTATATTCTTTAAGGCAACAAATGAATTGCGAAACTATTCTTTTGTAACATCACAACGAAAGTTCTTTATTTGCAGCTTTGAGGCGGTTTGTTCTTGGTGCTGCAAGACTCGTGATGTTTAGGCTTGTTGGATGTTTGAGACGAAATGGCTTAGCTAGATGTTGAGATGGCAGCGTGTTGGTGGACGTGTGAGAGAAGTATTCAAGGTCACCGTGTAGTTTTGTGTGTCTGGTAATTGGGGAGAGTAGGCGTTATCTCCATTAATGTGGACCAGAGGTGAAATGGGAGCTAGTGTGTCGAGAGCGAAGTGGCGCTCGGATCGACATAGTAAATTTTTGTGGTGCTTGTGGAAGGCATGCTGAACGTATCTAATTCATATTCAACTGGGATTCCTTGGTCTAAAATATATTAGACGCAAAGAATCCATAAATTAGATGGTTCCCTCGTTGAGTGTCCATGTTTCTGCTGCTAGGGTTAAAGCCACAGTGAGATGTCCCACTGGGTGGCTTGTTTAGCTAAAAAGCATCGCTAAGCAGGGGCGACCAGAGACACGTCCGTTCTGGTCGCCGTCTCAAGCCGAAGAGCGTGTGTTTGGCCGCTCACCCGTTTTGCTAGCCGGAAATGAAGGTCCGGGCTGAATGGGATAAGACATCCTGATTGGGTGAAATTCAGTGTTGAATTAAATTGTGCGCCAAAACAAAATACGAGATTTTCCTCTTCTCTACAGTATGAATCCAATTATTCTCCCTCCAGCTATGGGTAAATAGTAGGGCAGACTAGGTTCTTCAGCCTTGGTGAGGCAATTAGTCTAGGAGAAGGAAAACTCTGAATTCAAACCTGTTAAACTCCTCTTAAAAAATTGACCTTGTGTCATATCCTGCCCGAGCGGAGGGGTTGGTAAATATGATAACACTTATTCATATACAGTGTAACCCGGATATAAGAGCGATGTTCTCTGGTTCCAAATTAGAGCCTGTGTTGCCTAAAAAATAGACCAAACCCGGATATAAGATAAACTAGGATATAAGATACTTCTCCGGTCTCGAAAACTCTCTTATATCCGGGTTGCACTGCAGTGCCAAAAATACGTACATTTACTAGTCACTGGTCCAGTGGGTAGAGTGTTCGCCAATAGCGCGGGAGACTGGGGTTCAATCCCAGTTCGAGTCATATCAAAAAATAGTATTGGATACCTCCTTGCTTAACACTTAGCATTTTAAGGTACGTATCAAGGATAAAGTGGAATAATCCAAGGAAAAGAGTTGCACCTTCCCCTACACCTTGGTGTAGTAGCTTTTGAAAAGGGAGCCTTCGGGTTGTCCTCGATTACGGTCGCTAAATTTACTTACTTATATATATATATATATATATATAGAGAGAGAGAGAGAGAGAGATAATGAAAGTGTTATGAAAAAGAAATAAAACGTAAATATTTTCTAATCTTTTAATTCATACTTAAATGACAGTCATGAACACAATTTCAAATTTTTTAAAGTTTCTATGAAACTTTGAAAAGTTTGAAATTGTGTTCATGACTGTCATGATCGACGTTCCTAATTTTCATCGCTATAATAATTGTTACGTTCCCCCATATTTTTAATAAAATAAAAATTTTTTCACAAATCTTTATTTGATGAAGCCCATATAAAGTGAAATGTCATAATAAATATTCCAACTCTACAAAACTGTTTTTCACATGGACGCTGACAAAACGCCAGTAGAAAAAGCTAGATGAAAACTGCACAAGAATGCTACGCGCTATTTTGAACAAATCCTGGAAGCAACAACCTATAAAAAAGCAGCTGTACGGCCACTCACCTCCCATCTCAAAAACCATCCAAGTAAGACGAATAAAACATACAAAGACACAACTGGAGAAGCAAAAATAAACTCATTGGCGACGTTCTTCTATGGACCACTACGTGCCTGTGTTAACTGACCAGCAAGAATTTACAACAGTTTTGTGGGGATATATAATATAGTTTGGAGGATCTGCCGCGAGCGATGGACGGATCGAGGAAGTGTGTCTGGATTATCTGTGCTATCAGCCCAATTTGATCATGATAATGATGATGATTGCTATATATATATATATATATATATATATATATATATATTTGACTCTATATACGGTTTGCCCAGTCGGCTGGGGCTGTAGAATACACCGACTGCTTCTCTGCAGAGGGGTAAAACACCCAAACCACTTTCCTGGATATGACACTAAACAATCTGGTTCTAGTGCTGCTGGAGCTTTGGGGAATGTGGAGCACCCGTTCATTGCCATTGCTCCCAGGTCCACTCTGGCCCGGAATGGTAGCACCTAATAGGGCCCTATCTATGGGTTAGATAGAACTAACTGCATACCTATGCTAAACTGAATTCTTTGAATTAAAACTGTTTGATTAAACTGAATAGCTTAAAGAGAAATGTTTTTGACAATTAAACTGTACTTACATTTAAACAGCGTGCTTATGCTAAATTGAATTGTTTGAAATGGAGCTGTTTTTAAATTTGAAATTGTAATTACACTAAAGTGAATTGTTTAATATAGAACTGTTTTGACATTTAACTGTGTATAAACAAAATCTGTTCTTATACTAAACTTAATTAGCTGAATTAGAACTGTTTTGACACACGTGTTGGAGGGGAGGGGGCAGATGAAAAAGCCAAAATAGAAAGATTGTGCCTCTCTCCTTATGTCGAAGAACCTTTAAACTCAAAGGTAATAAAAAGGTTCGTATCAGAACTGAGAAGTCATTACGTGTTTTTCGAATTTCGAGATCCTATGTTCTACGTATGTATGTAATGAACGTCCCATGTACATTTCGCATATTCGTGTATATGGCTATGGTACATTTGGTAAGAAAGGAATAAAAGAAGAGTGCACAAAAAATGTGTCTTCGTGTTCGTTCTTCACTGCGAAACAGTGTGCAGCCGTGGCCGTCGCTATAATACCATTATAATAATATTATAGCGACGGCCACGGTGCAGTCTGCAATGAAAGAAAGGAGTTGGACCATGAAAAGAAAATAACACAACGCGTGAGTCAAAGTGATCTTCGCTATCATCCGAAGTTTTGTTTTGTTATTGTTATCAATTTGTTTCATTGTAGATCGTTGAGATATATTTTTAGCGTGTAGCGTAGCATTTAAATTAAGTCCTGAACCGTTAAACTAATGGAAAGATACTGTAAGGGTTCAACCAGGGTGATTGACAGCTGTTGAACTCCGGGTCAATCTGAGACTACAGCTCTGATTGGATTGTTTCGGTCATGAGACAAAGCATCTCTGGAGTTAGAATAAGCTAGTCAGCGAGAAACACTCCATCTTGTTCTATAACTGCCCGTTTAGGCCGAGCGGGTAATAAAGAGGAAAGTTGTCAATAAATAAATTGTAAAATGTGCACAGGAAATAGTGGTCACGTTGTTAGTTTTCATTAACGAATAAGAACAAGGATGACAGCATAAAGGAGACATCCAAGCGACCGAGGCGACAAGACAAGGTGACCGAAGAAGAAAAGCGGCAAAGGAAGAACGAACTAGAGTAAGGTGAGGAGATGGGAGCTGACCAATCCTAGAACAAGGTTCATATTCATATAACAATACGATCGTAAAGTAAGGCCCATATAACGAAGAATGGCAGTGTAAAGGACAATACCACAAAATTGTCTCTGGTAAGTTCCTGTCCTTACTATCAGAAGCCTCAACCTGGAGTTCTACAGGATTCGCCTAGCCATTGCCCTTGATATTGCAGCAATTTCATGACGATTAAAAACTTTCAGTTTGTCTGTTGCCTGCAGCCTACATTCAAAGGTATCCCCGAGGAAATAATCAAAAGAGCTTTGACCTACTCCAAAATACTTACGGAAAAAACCATTGCACTGTAATGACAGACATCATTTTTTAAATAACTTTCAATTGCAAACGCATGATGTTCATCATTCTACGCCGAGATGGAAAATGAAATGGTATGGCTGCTAATTCTCAGACATATCTCTTACTTGCTCATGCAACTAGCCAGCATTGTAATATTACGGACGGGCACTGTCGTTGAATTGCGGTGGCCTCAACGTTGGAGACCGCGCGAGCACATCAGCTGTCATCAAACATTGGGTGCATGGGTCTGACGATCAAAAATGTCACGAACCTCGCTCGTGCAGGCAGAATGACCTATAGAGTTCAAGCGTGATTTTAATATAATCACACGTGAACGTTCACGTGTAACACTATTGTTTTCACTGGTGATCATCGAGCCTTCCGGAACCTTCGAATTGATCCATCAAATCGCTATATAAGAAATCAAGTAACGAGATTTTAGCAGTTCAAGGCAAGTTTCTAAACAGGTTCAACAGAGATTCATGACACCCCGACCCATGCCATACCCAGCCTGTCCGCAATTCGACTGATATGAAAGTATCAACAAGCCAACTATAACGACGCCGCGGGCATCGCCAAGAAGGAGAAAGTGGAAGAACGCTATCGAACAAACTTTTTTAACTACAGCCCATTGTAGTCCCCATGAATAAAAGCGACTACTATTTTCTTCCTTAAAATTCGAGTTTTGAGTGTTTCTTTTCTGCGAACTCCTTTCTTTCAGACACTACGTATTTTGGTCCTATGCTACAGCATTGCGACAATTTTAAATTCCTCCAACACCTTAAAGATTAAGTTGCATAGTAACAAAGATGCAAATAAAGTGTTTTATTATGGAAATATTGATCCTTAAAAAAAAAGAAATACCAACCTAAACATATTGATACTTAATTGCTGACCTGAGAATTAATTTTTTATTTATTGCGGACTTTTTGTCCTCATCTTGGTAGTTTTTGTGTTGTTTCTTCTTTCACTACGTTTCGGCCAAATTTCACCTCCGGCCTTCTTCAGGTGATTTTACCGCGACCTCGGATAGGAATGCTGAGTCTTGTAACCGTATCCCCAGTAATTACTGCTTTCCATAGTTGTTGTCTATCGCACCACGTTTTTGACCAAATAAACCCCTGGCCAAAGGGGAAATTTGGCTGAATCGTAGTGAAAGAAGAAACAACACAAAAACTACCAAAATGAGGACAAAAAGTCCGCAATAAATAAAAAAAAATTAATTCTCAGATTAAGAAGCCTCATCTCAAAATGATTCCAATTAAAAGTTAATTATTGACGTTGATTATAAATAATTCAAAGAATAAAAATTAATAATGCTAGCAAAAATGCATGTATAGCAGAAATTTTGGTAAGGAACTGGTGATCCTGTTTCACCGAACAGCAGCAGCCCCTTGGGTCACGTGGCGTCCATCATAAAAAGAAGCTCCACTGGAGACTCTCTCTCTCTTTTGGTTCCACTACCAACACTTTTAGCATTAGGTCCTTCGTATCACCCCTTGACGGCATACGTATTTTGGTACCTTCCACCACCGGGACCCAAGAGCGACAAACGCACGTGCTGAGTTTAAAGGAACAGGACACACGCAGTTAAGTTATAGCAGGCATTTTATCTGCAAACCCACTTTACCTTCACAAACCTTATGAAACCCACTTTACCTTATAACAACCTTGCAACTAAACCTTACAAAAACCTACCACCGATCGGAATCTTGTGAACTCTTTTTTGAACTGTTACTTACACATTCGTTGTATTTTCCATTTGGTGTAAAACCCTGTTTATTGTTGTTGTTGTTGTTGTATATAAATTTTGTTGCACGTATAAGTAGTTCGTCTTCCTTTCTTCAAAAGCTCTCACCCAAATCTCTACTGCTGTTTAAGTACGGTTTATACTTTTACAAAACGTAAGAATAAACCGGGCTTTTCGGGGCTTTATAAAAAAAAAACCACAGTATCACTAAAGAAATTATTGATAATGTTGGCAAAATTGCATATATTACGAAGAAATGAATGATATATGGACTTTAGCATTATGATAAAAACAAGTAAAATGAAGATGATAAAGAAAACATGAAGACTATTGAATTATAATAAAATCAACAAAAATGAAGACACGAATTTAAAAACGTGTGGGTATAAAGAAACACTTCATCTCAAAACACCATAATTGTCTTTTGCTTTTTTTTTCTCATGTCTTCTTTCTCTCCACGAAGATAAAAAAAAAGATCTTTTTCTTCTCCCCCCCCCACTCTTCTTTTTATTTACTTTTTTCTTTTCTCACTTTTTCTTCCCACCTTATCCTCTTTCTTCTTCTTCTTCTTCTTCTTTGGGACAACTGTATTCATCTTTTCTTCCTTATCGTCTCTCTTCTCACTCTTTTAACAGAGTCTCTTCTTTTTTTTTTATTTCTTCTTTCCCTCCTCTGTTTTTCCTCCTTCTTTGTTAATTTCCTTTGACTTGAATAATGAAAATCTAAGATCATCAGGAAATGAACACTGATTTCCTGTTGAGATCCGAATTTTAAAATGATTAAAAATATCAGCCGGGAAATCTCAGTTAAATGAAAAGAGGTGAATGCTTGGTTTCTTGGACATTTTCTCCTTCGTTTCTTTTCTTTTCTTTTCTTTTTTTTTCTTTTTTTTTTTTTTTTTCACGAGGCACACCCGAAAAAGACTTTAATCGGTAAGCATTGGCATTTACTCCGAAAAAGCAAGATACAAATTGCTTACCCTAAATTGCGACCCGAGTTCAAACCCTAGGAAGGACTGTTTGCATTTCAGATGCAGCTGTTGGGAACATAACGTAATTGGCTCCCTTTCTTGTGATTCTTGAACGGAGCTTCCGACAATCACATGAACATGTAACATGTCATGTGACAGTTTGAGAAGCGAGTTGTCTCCCTTTTGACTAAGAAGGTCCTACTGATAGGACGTTTACTTCGGCCTCTGCTATGTGAGAAGCACGTGCATACAAATCACCTTACGAGAACTTGCACTACACTAAACCTACCTAAGTGTAACTTCTGCCATTCATCACTTTGTTCTTGGAGCAATTATTGCACCTTTATTTAGTATGGTTTGGGACAATTGTTATTGTGTATCATATATGTAAATATTAAATGTTTGCAGTTTAACTTTTCGTGTCAGTTGTCTTTTCTTGCCGAACTATTCAGTGTTAGACTATCAACAAGATAGTCTATTGCATCATGGGAAAGTATGGTTGATACTTCAGGCCACTATCATACACCACATAAAATTCTTATAAAGCTAATACTACGGAAAAGGTACAAATTTAGCTATTCTTCCTATAAATATGAGTAAGTAGTCGGGCAGACTAAGCTCTTGTAACAGAATGCCACTCTTGTATCGGAGAGGGGTGGCTACATGCTAGTACACGAATGGTGAGTGTGGAATATTAAAATAAAATAATGATTTTGAAAATCTGACTACAAGCGAATTGAGTGGAAAATTGATCTCCAAGTAGCAGCCAATAATTTAGACATAAAAAGGGGGGAATTTTACGTCCTCGTGGTGTAATGGTTACAGCGATGGACTGCGGAATTGTAGTACGCGAGTTCGTACTCCAGTCGCGCTATTACGTTCACTTTCGGGCAAATACCCTTGGGAAAGGTATGAACCCCCTTATCCTCCCAGCTATGGGTTAAATAGTACCACTACTGTTCTTCTAGGAGAATGGCTTTGGCATTAGATAACCTACAAAGGTTGATATGCCATTAAACAAAGAAACCAAACCATCCTCATAACCATCGCCAAAATTATGTATTACCCAAGAAGACTGTAAATGAACTCTTTTCTTTTCTGGACCAGTTGGACTTCATCATTGCAGAGGGGTAAGACTCCCCAATGAGTGTCCTGATTATGACACTAAATAATCTGATGGTGAGGTTCCTGTAATGCTGGAGCTTTGGGGAATGCAGAGTACAGCTACTCAGGTCCACTCTGGCCCAGAGTGGTAGCACTTGATAGGTAGAGTTAGCCCCATTATATTGTAATTATTGTTGTTTGTTTTCACTTGTATTTTAAAGTTAAAAAGAGCTACTTCCTGTAAGATGATAAAGCCGGCAGCCGCCATTGTTAACAGCCAATATCAGTCCCCCCCCCTTCATTATAATTCTATACACAATACATCCTGCGCAAAACAGCACACTATCTATGAGTCAAATAAAATCGTTTGACATTTAAACTGAGTGCAAACAAATGACTTATACGAAACTGAATTGCTTGAAATAGAACTATTTAATCTGTAGTGAAGGGAAATTTCGTATTTTGGTTTGGCGCGCAAATTTGATTCGACACTTAATTTCACCCAATCAGGATGACTTATCCTATTCACCCCGGACCTTCATTTCCGGCTAGAAATTGGGTAAGCTGCCAAACACAGTCTCTTTGGCTGGAGAACGCCGCCCAGTGCAGACGTCTCACTGCGGCTCTTCTAGCAGCAGCATGGACACACGAGGGAACCCATCTAATTTATGGATTCCTGGCAAGGAATCCCAGTTGAATATAAATTAGATTCATTCAACATGCCTCGCACAGGCACAACTTTATGTCACCCCAAAATTGGCTATGTCGATCCGACGCGTAATCCCGCTCTCGACACCTAGCTCCCATTTTACCTCTGGGCCACTTTAATGGAGACCACACACGCCTCTCCACCAGACGGACAAAAATCATGGTGACTCTAAAGTTCAATTCCTACAACTGCAACACGTCTTTTGCTAAAATGCAACGAACACAATCCCTCACACGTCCGACGACACACGCTGCCATCTCAACATCTCATAACTCAATTTCGTCTCCATACTCACAACCTCTCGCTACGAGACTTGCACCACGAAAAGCAAACCCAATATTCCATGCTGCAAAATAAAAACCTATTCATAAAAACATATTTCGACCTTCGGCATCTTATCTTCTTCATCCTCCTCCTTTTATTTCTTACAAACTTAGCGAGGGGACTAAAACTACTCCTAAATCTAATCTGGTTTCCGGTCAAAAATAGCAGATAAATCTTTCGCCTTTTACTAACAACATTAAGCGAGGAAACAACTCAACGTAAACACACATACGTTACACCATCTTCCTCGCTAACAACAAACTTTCCCTCGCTACTAACAAAACAAAAAACTCCGGCAAAAAATATCTCGCTAAAAATCCTTTAACTGTGTAAATAAATGACTGATGTTTAATTGAACTGTTAGTGATACATAGCAATACTTGGAACTATTCAACTTTGTTGACTTATGCTAAACTGAATTCTTTAAAATAGAACTGTTTGATTATTTAACTGTAGGTAAAAAAATGACAGATGTTTAATTGAATTGTTAGTGATAAATAGCAATACTTGAAACATTAAACTGTGTGCAAACAAATGATTAATAGTAAATAGAATTATTCGTATTAGATAGAAATAAGTGAAACCATTTAACTGTGTTGCAAAAAAATGAGCCCAGGCTCGTTTAAAAATGTTAACTACAAAATGTGTTTAAAAATCATATATCTAATATATATGTATGAAAAGGATTTTGCATTAAATAACCTACAATTGTTGATATGCCATAAAACCCAACCAAACTAAATCTTATATATTTAATATATATGTATAAAGAGGATTTTGCATTAAATAGCGTACAATGGTTGATATGCCATAAAACCAAACCAACCCCTCTCTTTTCTTTTCTTTTTTTTTTCTTTTCCTTGTATACAAGAAAATAAGAAATAAACTTTATTGTCAAGTTACTCAGCAGATTTTTGATCGTTCCTTCTAAGTTGTTCCAATTCTGTCCCAACTGTTTAAAGGACATAAGAGGCACAATGTCACCCAAGGGACCGGATGTGTGGACACAAAGAATTATTTTAGAGGTTCATCACTAGACCTCACCGTCAGCCTAAAACTAGAGTGCGGAATCGCAGTAAATGAGATCGAACTCCAGCCTTGGGAAAGGTATGAACCCCCTTGTCCTCCGAGCTATGGGTTAAATAGTACTGTAGTATCACCTCCCTTACTAAGGTCAGTAAATGGGGCAGTCAATACAACCTCAACAGAAATCTTGGTCCTTACTTCCACCTCAGCCAAGGAATGCTATCCCAGAATCCATCGCCTCTCACTCTTCTCTCTTTCCTTCTATCTCCTTTTTTCTCTCGCTCTCCCTCTCCCTCTGCCCAATCAGCGGAGATAGTAGCAGTTGCCGGAAACGACCCAAGAGCAGGAGAAGAGGAAGCCAGTTGCTGAAGAGACTCCAGATACTAAACACGCGTGTTGACCGCCGGACATTTTCCAGCCAACACGTGGCGCTGTATACGAAGAATAAAATTCCTCTTTTAAAGTTAATATTTGTACTTCTAATTTATTATCTCAAATAACCAAACTCAAGTACATATATTACAGGACCACTACTGTTCTTCTAGAAGGATGGATTTGGTATTAAATAACCCACAAAGGTTGATATGCCATTCAACAAACAAACAAACAAACAATCTTACCAGTCCGCCAGTAAACAAAATTTTATTTTCAACATTTGATTCACTGAATTTGATCCTCAAACAAAATAATGCCGGTTTAAAGTTACAACCTTGGCAACTGGTCTACGAGAAGGAAAATTCGGAATTCGAACCAGTTGTTCCCAGTTTGAAAATTGTCCTTGTACCACATTCTGCTCGTGGCGTAGAGGCTGAACACATACAAAGTTTTAAATATCTTTATTAACTTTAACATTGTCTGCTTCACTTGTATTGTTGCGTAGCCATATACACGAATATGGCCATGTGCAAAACAGACATGTAATGTTCATAACGATAGAATATATAAAGAACAGGAATCTCAAAAACACGTAACTACTTCTTGTTAAGGCACGAAACCTTTTTATTAACTTTGAGTTAAAGGTTTCGACGTAAGAAGGAGAGACACAATCTTCTATGCTGTCTTATTCATTTGGCCACCAACTCGAGCGGCCCCCATCGGGCGCACGTTCGCCTCGCGCCTGCGAGCTCCAAAATCGATCCTTCTCGTTTGGCGTCTAAAACCCGACTCTTATTTTCTTCAGATTCTCACACAAACTTCCGCGTGCTTCCGGTGCGTGACGTCACCCGCACCTTGTCACCCAGTATCGTCTCGGACTGTCATGACATCTGAGTGACACCTCCATCCGCTCGCGCGCACCCGCGTTAACACCTGCTTCAATCTTACACCCAACCAACCCATGTGCTGTGCCGAAAGGTTCTCAGCCTAACTAAACTCAAAGGCATGAACCGAAATCCCTCGGCTATTTCATAACAGTATCACGCAACACTGTTGAGAGGCTCAATGAATTCATATGCCAATAGTAATGAACACTAGAAACTTGTAAGCAGTCATTTGCCTTTGAAAAGGAATTATTCCAACTTGATACTATATACATCTTATTCTTTATCATTTAAATATAGTTTTTTTTTTCTCCTTCTTCTTCTTCTTCTTCTTCTTCTTCTTCTTCTTCTTCTTCTTCTCATAACAAAATAATTAAATTAAAAAAGCAACATAAACAGATTTTTTAAAAGTCCATTGTCCGAGCAAGCTACTCGTATCTATAAACAAAAATTGCGCCTCATTTGTAAGAATTTCTCTATATAAAAAAGAAGAATCAAGGACGTCCAACCAGTGTGTCAAGCTTGAGGCCTACATATTAAGGGACATTGTCTTATAGATAATACTATCCCAATTTAGTTGCAAGAAGTGCAGACAATTATTTCCTTGAGGGTATAACAAGTTTTATTACATGAAAGAATATAATCTTACTTGGTATGGGATGTATCTAGAGCAAAATGAATGCGAAAGGGAGATAATCCACATGCAGTCAAGGGTAATAAAAATACAAGGTTACAAAGCTTATCTCTACTGTCACAAGAAGCTAAATGATGTTTGGACACCTCGTATCTTGGAGATCATTGGTAGTGGGAGTGATTCTCAATGGGTGCTCCATACTTCTAGCCTTCTAAATTTCTATGTCTATCTTAACTTGAAGTGTTGCAATTTTATTTTTGGTTGCAGAAATATTGCAATTTTATTCTTGCTTTCAGAGATGATGCAATTTTATTTTTGTTTTCAGAAGTGTTGCAATTTTATTTTTGCAATCAGAGGGGTGAAAATTTTATTTTTGCTTTCACCAATGATGCAATTTTATCTTTCAAAAGAGTTGAAATTTCATTTTTACTTTCAGAATTGTTGCAATTTTATTTTTGCTTTTCGAAGATTTACAGTTTCATTTTTACTTTCGAATGTGTTGCAATTTTGCTTTTTGGTTAGATAAAAGTTACGATTTTTTTTTTGGCCTTCAGGTGTGTTGCAATTTTTTTTTTATCAGATATGTTGCAATTTTGTTTCCTTTTTCAGAAATGCTGAAATTTAATTTTTGGTTACAGAGGTATTGGAATTTTATTTTAGCTTTCAGAGTGGTGGAAATTTTGTTTTTGTTGCCAGAAGTGTTGCAATTTTATGGATAGTAACAAATGTGTTGCAATTTTAT
>OY757947.1:15901971-15911971 GCA_963585895.1 Sepioteuthis lessoniana
TGTTATTAGGTAATGGCTAAAAAATTGGTCTTGTAGATCATTACAATTACTTCTCCCATATTTATCGCCTAGTGTCAAACCTAGCTAAACTTATTTTCCTTTTTACACCAAGTCACACAAAGTAATTGTACGTATTTACCAAACACCTCTTCCACTAGTAGGATGCTACACAAGATCAATTCAAAGCCATATACAGCTGGTTTGAATTCAGAGTAGTGTCTGCCCAATCACAGGATCAGCAATAGATTTCTGCCTTTTACTGGGGCATTAGGTTTAAATGAAATGTAAACAACTTCATCTAGGATTCGAAACGAAATTGTTTAGTCCACTTCCTTTGACCATAACCATTATGGATTATAATAATGTAATAATGGTTATAATTATCGTTATCATAATGTAAATATGGTTATTATAAAGAAATGGAGGTGGCCGTGGTGTAATGGTTATCCTTGCAGGAAATGGACACGGCAACACGAAGTAGGGACGAATTCATAACTGATGTTCTCTTATGGATTCTTACACATAGACACACCAGTGCTGGTCTGCCTGTAAATACTAACATCTGCTCAGTGCGGACACTGGATGCTGTCCAGAGGACCTACCAAGAGCAATGGATGATAGGGACGGGTGAGTAGAGGGAGAGAAAGAGGGAGAGAGAGGACGAGAATAAGAGAGAGAGGAAGAGAGTGACAGAAAGTGATTGGGCAGACACTACTCTGAATTCAAATCAGAATTTCTGCAGGTGTTGAAAACTAAGTTATCATTATTTCTTTATTATCATATTTACCTTCCCCTCCACTCGGGCTGGATATGACACAAGGTTAATTTTTTAAGCAGAGTCTAACAGGTTTGAATTCAGAGTTTTCCTTCTCCTAGACTAGTTTCCTCACCAAGGCTGAAGAACCTAGTCTGTCCTACTATTTACCCATAACTTTCCCAAGGGTATTAGTGTCTGCCTTTTACTGGGGCATTAGGTTTAAATGAAATGTAAACAACCTCATCTAGGATTTGAAATGGGATTGTTGAGTCCATTTCCTTTGACCATAACCATTATGGTTATAATAATGTAATAATGGTTATCATAATGGTTATCATAATGTAAATATGGTTATAATAAAGTAATAATGATAACTTAGTTATCAACACCTGCAGAAATTCCATGATACCAATATTTTTTATGCTTTTAAGTCAAAGTCACTCTAAACAAGGCCAGTTGGCCATTATAGACAAAGGATTAAAAAATGACAAAGGAATGTAGCAAGAAACATTTAAGGGACCACAAAGTAGATATCCAAACTAAGATAAAGTACAACACTTATTAACCTAGGACTTGAAATAATTTTCTAGTATTCAGAGTCATCTTAAACAAGGACAGTTGGCCACTATTGGCAAAGTATGACAAGTGGAGAGTAAGGATGTTACAGAAGATTCTTAAAATGAGACAATTAAGTAGAAATCAAACTAAACCTAAGTGAGACAGTTTAATAACTGTCTTACTTGAAAGTCCAAGGCTGTAGCTGGTTAGGAAAAACTCATGAGAGGGTTTGATCCACAATGCAGAAAATTATGGAACATGCATCTTGTGTGAGGATGATTTGGTTTGATTTTATGGCATATCAAATAGTGTTGGTTTTTAAATCCTAAATCCTGTTTTGACATATTTATTAAATATATGATTTGTGAATACATTTTGTGGATACACACAGTTAAATGATCAAACAATTTTATTTCTTTCAATTCAATTTAGCATAAGTCAACAAAATTAAATGGTTCTAAGTATTGCTATATATCACTAACAATTCAATTAAAAATCAGTCATTTATTTGCACACAGTTAAATGATCAAGCAGTTCTATTTCTAACGATTCAATTCAGCATAAGTCAACAAAATTAAATGGTTCTAAATATTGCTATATATCACAAACAATTCAATTAAAAATCAGCCATTTGTTTACACATAGTTAAATAATCAAACAGTTCTATTTCAAACAATTCAATTTAGTATAAGTCAACAAAATTAAATGGTTCCAAGTATTACTATGTATCACTAACAATTCAATTAAACATCAGTCATTTGTTTACACATAGTTAAATGATCAAACAGTTCTTGTGGAGGTGCCCATGGTGTAATGGTTATCATTGAAGGAAATGGACACGGCGACGCAAGTTCAAATCCTGGACGAGACTGATTGCATTTCACATAGCACTAATACACTAGGGAAAGGTATGAATCCAATTATTCTCCCTCCAGCTATGGGTAAATAGTAGGACAGACTAGGTTCTTCAACCTTGATGAGGCAACTAGTCTAGGAGAAGGAAAACTCTGAATTCAAACCTGTTAAACTCTGCTTAAAAGAACTGACCTTGTGTCATATCCTGCCCGAGGGGAGGGGTTGGGTAAATATGATGATCAAACAGTTCTATTTCTTAAAATTCAATTTCACGTAATTCATTTGTTTTCACTCAGTTTAAATGTCAAACAGTTTTATTTGACCTATACATAAGACCCTATCTGGTGCAACCACTCCAGGCCAGAGCAATGGCAATGAAAGGATACTCCACATTCCCCAAAGCTCTTACATTACTGGAGTCTTGCCATCCATTTTTAGAGCCATATCTAGGACACATGTTTGGAAGGGTCTTTACCCTCTTCAAAGATGCAGTTGGCATATTCTACAAACCCAGCCAACTTGGCTGTGATTCAGAGGGAATCAATGCTGTTCACAAGAGACAACAAAATGAATTCATACTGGAAACTCTTGAATCAGCAGAAGGGAATAAAGAAAGAAAAAAGAGTGAGTTGAAGAAAGGACAAAAGATGAGCCAGGACTAAAAAATAGAGAGGAGGAAAGATGAAGATGAGGGAGGCAAAGGAGATTAAGGAATGCAAAAGAAGAAAAAAGGTAAAAGAGATAAGAGGAGAGTAAGGAGTGCAAAAAAGGATAAAAATGAGTATGAAGAGGAAAAAGATAAATGATGGAAAACTGAAGACAAAAAAGAGGTGAAAGGAGAGTGGGGAGTGCAAAAGAGGAAAACAGTATAAGAAAGGAAAGGCAAAAGAAGATCATTAAAAAAGAAAAGAGGAGGAAGAAAAAGAGAGCAAGAAGTAAAAAAAGTAGCAAAGGAAAAGGACAGAGTAAAAGGAGAGTAAGGAATATTAAGAAGATGAAGAGAAGGAAAAGGAGTGAGAAGTGCAGAAGAAAATAAATAATTATGAAGGAAGAAAAAATAAATCGAGAGTTAGGACTGAAAAAGAAGAGTAAGAAGAGGAAGGTAACAAAAAAGAGTGAGGAGTATAAAAGAACGAAGAAGAGTAACAATAAAGAGGAAAAAGTAAGGAGTACAAAAGTAGAAAAAGGGCAAAAAAAGAGAGTAGCAAAAGTAAAGGAAGAAGCACAAAAGAAGGAAAAAGAGTAAGAAAGGATTGCAGCAGAAGGAGAGTAAGGACTGAAAACAAAAAAAAAAGAGGAGTAAAAAAAGGAAAGAGTTAAAAAGAGAGTAAGGAGCACAAAAGAAGGAAAAAAGGTAAGGAAGGAAAAAGGAAAAAGAAGAGTAAAGAGAAGAAAAGAAGGAAAAAAGTAAGGAAGGAAAGAGGAAAAAGAAAAGTAAGGACAAAAGAAGTAAAAAAGTAAGGAAGGAAAGAGGAAAAAGAAGAGTAAGAAGGACAAAAGAAGTAAAAAAGGTAAGGAAGGAAAGTGGAAAGAAGAGTAAGAAGAACAAAAGAAGGAATAAAGTAATGATGGCAAAGTAAGGAAGAAAAAAGTGGTAAAAAAAGAAAAGAGGTAAAAAGAGAGTAAGGAGAACAAAAGAAGGAAAAAAAGGTAAGGAAAGAAAGAGGAAAAAGAAGAGTAAGGAGAACCAAAGAAGGAAAAAAGTAAGGAAGGAAATAAGTAGAAGGAATGTAAGGACTGAAGACAAAAAGAAAAGAGGAGTAAAAAAAGGAAAAGACAAAAGAGAATAAGGAACACAAAAGAAGTAAAAAAGGTAAGGAATGAAAGAAGAAAAAGAAGAGTAAAGAGGACAAAAGAAGGAAAAAAGTAAGGAAGGAAATAAGTAGAAGGAATGTAAGGACTGAAGACAAAAAGAAAAGAGGAGTAAGAAAAGGAAAGAGATAAAAGAGAGTAAGGAGCAAAAAAGGAGTAAAAAAGGTAAGGAATGAAAGAAGAAAAAGAAGTGTAAGGAGGACAAAAGAAGGAAAATGAATTATAAAAGAAAGAGGTAAAAGGAGAGTAAGAACTGAAAAAAGAGGTGAAAGGAGAATAAGGAGTACAAAAGAAGTGTTCAGTATTAGTATTTCATGGATATACTAATACTCATATTACTCCTTGGTGAGTTGGGACTCCACTAAAACATCTTGCCTACCGCCAGGCAAAACAATAAAATAAAAGATACAACCAAAATATCTGAAAAGTAGCTTCTTGTACTTGCATTTTTATGCAAAGCTTAAAGATCATATTTATATCATATTAATTGATAAAAGGAATAAGTTTTTCTTTTAAAAAAATTGAATAATCAATACTTGATTAATATACAAAAATGGTTGTTTTGTTATTTAGAAAAGTAATTTTAAGATGTCTAAGAAAAAAACAACCAATCAATATTAGTAAGTCAAAAAATGTATTATTCTAAATATACCTGAGATGCTATATTTAGAAGCATTTTAATAGATCTTTTATCTCACAAATATTGCTTTGTCTTGCTTTATATATTCACTTTTTTTTAAAATTTAGTAATATACGAGAAACAAACGATAAAAACAGGAAAATATACTGGTAGACTTCAAAAGACATCGAAGCATCAGGATAGAAAACTTAAATCAATATTGCTAGAAAAAAAAAATATTACAACAAAGTAAATGAAAATCTAATGAGTTTAAACAGGAGTCAAAGAAGGTCCATTAACAGCCATTTAAGAAAGTTGGAACCACTTTGAGAAAGAATATTGCCTGAAATTCGGGAAATTCATGCCTAAAAGAATTAAGGCTGTTGTAAAAGCTCAATAAAGGTCGACAAAGTATTAAAATCAAATTTTTTGGTCAATGAATTCTATAAATTTTTCTTTATATTGACTTATTCCATAACATTTTCCTTAATATTAAGTTATTCCGTAACATTTTCCTTAATATTAAGTTATTCCGTAACATTTTCCTTAATATTAAGTTATTCCATAACATTTTCCTTAATATTAAGTTATTCCGTAACATTTTCCTTAATATCGAGTTATTCCATAACATTTTCCTTAATATTGACTTATTCCATAATATTTTTATCAATGCTAAGTTATTCCATAACATTTTCCTTAATATTGAGTTTTCCATAATATTTTTATCAATGCTAAGTTATTCCATAACATTTTCCTTAATATTGACTTATTCCATAATATTTTTATCAATGCTAAGTTATTCCATAACATTTTCCTTAATATTGAGTTTTCCATAATATTTTTATCAATGCTAAGTTATTCCATAACATTTTCCTTAATATTGAGTTTTCCATAATATTTTTATCAATGCTAAGTTATTCCATAACATTTTCCTTAATATTGAGTTTTCCATAATATTTTTATCAATGCTAAGTTATTCCATAACATTTTCCTTAATATTGACTTATTCCATAATATTTTTATCAATGCTAAGTTATTCCATAACATTTTCCTTAATATTGAGTTTTCCATAATATTTTTATCAATGCTAAGTTATTCCATAACATTTTCCTTAATATTGACTTATTCCATAATATTTTTATCAATGCTAAGTTATTCCATAACATTTTCCTTAATATTGAGTTTTCCATAATATTTTTATCAATGCTAAGTTATTCCATAACATTTTCCTTAATATTGAGTTTTCCATAATATTTTTATCAATGCTAAGTTATTCCATAACATTTTCCTTAATATTGACTTATTCCATAATATTTTTATCAATGCTAAGTTATTCCATAACATTTTCCTTAATATTGAGTTTTCCATAATATTTTTATCAATGCTAAGTTATTCCATAACATTTTCCTTAATATTGAGTTTTCCATAATATTTTTATCAATGCTAAGTTATTCCATAACATTTTCCTTAATATTGAGTTTTCCATAATATTTTTATCAATGCTAAGTTATTCCATAACATTTTCCTTAATATTGACTTATTCCATAATATTTTTATCAATGCTAAGTTATTCCATAACATTTTCCTTAATATTGAGTTTTCCATAATATTTTTATCAATGCCAAGTTATTCCATGACATTTTCCTTAATGTTAAGTTATTCGGTAATATTTTCCTTAATATCGAGTTATTCCATAACATGTTTCCTTAATATTAAATTATATCATAATATTTCCCTTAATATTAAGCTATTCCATAACATTTTCCTTTGTATTGAGTTATTCCATAACATTTTCCTTAATATTGAGTTATTCCATAATATTTTCCTTAATATTAGGTTTTTCCATAACATTTCTTTAGTATTGTATTATTCCATAACATTTCCCTTAATATTAAGTTATTACGTATTTTCCTTAATATTAAGTTAGTCAATAACACTTTCCTTCATGTTGAATTTTTCCATAATATTTTCCTTCATCGTTATCTTGTCGTGCCATCAGCACAGATATCCCTGACCCTATCTCGCCACCCCTCCCTATCGCTTCCAGTAGGTCCCCAGGGCTACATCTCGTATCCTTACAGAGCTGCTTTATGTAGGTTCGAGCTGGCCACCCTGCTTTTGCACGGCCATGTGAGGTGGTCCATAGGAGTACATCACTTATGAGCTTGTCCCTACTTCTCCAGCAGTGTCCTGCTGGATATTTTCCTTAATATTAGGTTATTCCATAACATTTTCCATTGTAATGTGTTATTCCATAATATTTTCCTTAATATTAAGTTATTCCATAACATTTTCCTTTGTATTGAGTTATTCCATAACATTTTCCTTAATATTGAGTTTTCCATAATATTTTCTTTAATATTGACTTCTTCCATCATATTTTTATCAATGCTTAGTTATTCCATAATATTTTCCTTCTGCACAACTTGGGGAAAAAAATCATGCCATTAATTTAAATAAACTAAACTTGTTTGTTTGAATCATATTTTATGAGGCCAGAATGTTCCTCAATTAAACAATGTTTTCCATTTGTCATTGTTTAATTTACTGTTAAATAAAAATTCAAAGTAAGCTTCTTTTAAGTGAGCTAATTTCATAATCTTGCGTGGAGTAGTACTTATTTATGGGTGACATGTATATTTCCTTATTTTCACTTATTGGTCAGGTTGTCTGGTGTTTTCCAGATCACTGGCCACAATACATTTTCCTCCAGCGCTTAATCTTACCCTTCTTCTCCATGTTGGCCTGAGTCATTTGACAATTTCATCTTCCCATCATTGCAGAGGTCTTCCAAGTGATCATTTCTGGTCTCTTGTGTTGTATAATTTTGGTTGGTTTGGTTTGGTTTGTTTGGGTTTTATGGCATATCAACCTTTGTTGGTTATTTAACGCTGAATCAATTTTTATGTAAATAATCTGTTCTATTTAAAACAATTCAGTTTAGCATAAGTACACAGTTTAATGGTCAAAAACATTTCTATTTCAAACTATTCAAGCAGTTATATGTAACAATTCAGTAAAGTGTAAATACAGTTTTAAAGTCGAAAAACAGTTCTATTTGAAATAATTCATAAGCATAAGTACGCAGTTTAAATGTAAGTACAGTTTAAGTGTCAAAAACATTTCTATTTCAAGCTATTCAGTTTACTCAAACAATTCAGTTTAGCATAAGTATGCTGTTAGTTCTATTTAACCCATAGATAGGGCCCTATTAGGTGCTACCACTCCGGGCCAGAGTGGACCTGGGAGCGATGGCAATGAAGGGGTACTCCGCATTCCCCAAAGCTCCAGCATTGCTGGAACCTCACCATCAGACTGTTTAGTGTCATATCCAGGACACTCGTTGGGGGGGGGGGGTCTTGTAATATTTCGTTTTATATATCTTGCCTTTTGGTTTAGTTAGGCTGAGAACCTTTCACTTAATGCAAGGGTAAGTTAGGTGCAACATGAATGCAGATGTTCATGCACACATGGAGAGGACGTGTCATTCACAGATGTCAAAATAAAACCCCAGATGAGAGATGGGGCCAGGAGATGTGAGTAACATCACGCATCGGAAGCATGGGCTGAGATTTAAGAAAAGTCAGTAAGTTGAGTTTTAGCGTTCAAGGAAGACGGTTGACTTTCGGGGCTTGCCAAGGCCTTGCAGCGGGTGCCGCACATGGTTTGGGGAGATGGAAAAGTCAGCATAGAAAGGTTGTGTATCTCCCTCCTTATGTCGAAAAACCTTTTAACTCAAAGGTAATAAAAATTTTCATACCTGAACAAAGAAGTCGTAAGTGTTTTCATGTTTCGGTACTCCTATGTTATCTATATATGAATTATGAACATTCTATGTATATTTCACATATTCATGTATGGCTATGTTATAGTCTTGCCCCTCTGCAGAGAAGCAGTCCGTGTATTTTACAGCCCCAACTGACTGGGCAATATAATTTTGGTGATGTTGATAATGACAATACAGATAAATATACAAATGCACAATACAAATACAAATGCAGGCAAAAAACAGGCGGATTCTGTTGTTTCAGATACAAGAAGAGAGACACAATTCTTATTTTGCTAACCCCATTCCAATGCGCGGCGCATCTTGTGATGTATAAGATCTCAATTCATCTCCAGCGGTCGACCTGAAAAACTTAACTGCCACCGCAACGGTAGAAAACTCAATTCCATGCCTCAATGGCAGAAACTCAACTCTCTGCCTCGATGGTCCAATCTCAAATGACTCTTTTTCAAAATCCTCAAATTCTCAGGACCATCTCTTCCGAGCATGACTTCATCCACACTCTAGCCCTATTTCCTGTCTGGGGGTTTATTAAGACAATGGTGATTGTCATATTGTTTGCGCATGAGCGTAAACCTGCACCCAATGACTATGCACCTGAACTCTTAACCTGAATAGTTCAAAGCTGAAGGATAAAATATAATTAACGAAAAATGATTAATATAAAAAAAATCATTCCTTAATCATATAACAATTGGATACCAATTGACCATTGCACAGGTTTACATGTGGTCTGTATGGCTGGTGATATGCTTGACCCACAGAACTTTTGTTTTCAGCACCTCTTAGTCACATCCTTCTTTCTGTTCGGTTCCATAATTACCTCACTTTGGATGTGATCACACAATGATAGCCTTCTACATTGTAACCAGTCACAGTTCTTCCTGGCATGTATATATATATATATATATATATATATATATATACAGTCATCCACAGACAGATCTGTTTCGTTCTATCAGAACTCATCAGTGTGGCTTGACAGTATCTTCCCGTAGCTAGGATCGAAACCCGGTTGACTCAAACGCCAAACCAAAGCTTCTAACCATTCAGCCACGAGGAGATATTAGCTGCAAAGTAAATTTTAAATGGTTATGAATCACAATTACTATTGTTTACATACATCTGTTCATATATTATAAATCATAGCTGACGGAAAAAAAAAAAGAAAAAAATGACCAAATCAATCAAAAAAGATATGAAAACTATAGAAGTAGTTTTGCACATGAAATATACAGACATTGGACTAGTTTATCTAACCATGTGTGGGAAAATAAAAAGAAGCAAGGAATAAATTCTATATTAAAATGGGAAATAATTTTTAAAATGCCATAAACAGAAGGCTGGTGATAGATATTGCCTCCCATGAATGGAGGAAAAGTTAGCTATAACTCCTTGCAATAATCCCTATGAATAACTCAATTAGAGATATTAAATACTAAATGCTTGCATGCATAAAAGACGCCTGGCTCCTTGGCAAATAGAATGTGAATTTGTTTTTGTTTTTTTTCATGGTAATTTTTTATTCTTTCTGGTGGCCACTTAATAAAGATAAGATGTTATTTACACACACACACACACACACACACACACACACACACACACACACACA
>OY757947.1:15914471-15926971 GCA_963585895.1 Sepioteuthis lessoniana
ACATTGATACTAAATTGATTGCTTACTTGGTGGAATCATTGTACACTACATTAATATATTGGCTCTTAAAATATTAATATTGCAATTAAATATGAAGGTCTTACCTGTTTAAAATGATTGTGAACTTTATTAATATATTGGCTCTTAAAATATTAATATTGCAACTAAGAATGAAGTACTTACCTGTTTAAAATGATTGTTAACATTATTGATATATTGGCTCTTAAAATATTAATATTGCAACTAAGTATGAAGTACTTACCTGTTTAAAATGATTGTGAACTTTATTAATATATTGGCTCTTAAAATATTAATATTGCAATTAAATATGAAGGTCTTACCTTTTTAAAATGATTGTGAACTTTATTAATATATTGGCTCTTAAAATATTGATATTGCAATTAAATATGAAGGTCTTACCTTTTTAAAATGATTGTGAACTTTATTAATATATTGGCTCTTAAAATATTGATATTGCAATTAAATATGAAGGTCTTACCTTTTTAAAATGATTGTGAACTTTATTAATATATTGGCTCTTAAAATATTTATATTGCAATTAAATATGAAGTGTTTACTAATTTAGAATGTTTATAAAGACTTATTTCTTAATCATATATAACTAGAGACCACAATTATTAAACTGACTTTGGTATAAAATAACCTAACAAGGGTTGACATGCAATAAAGCCAACCAACCAACAAACTATAAACTTCACTTAATGCCGAGTCACATTTAAAAAAAGACTGACATTAATAAAGGTTTACCTAGATATCTGGGAGGTGAGTCTCCGTGGCATGATGGCTAATATATAGGACTGCAATATAAAGTGAGTTTGAATTCCCGTCACACTCTTGCCCGGCTGGGGCTATAGAATAAACGGACTGCACCTCAGCAGAGGGGTAAGACCCCCCCACACACCATAAGTGTCCTAAATATGACACTAAACAATCTGATAGTGAGGATCCAGTGATGCTGGGGCTTTGGGGAATGCAGAGTACCCCTTCATTGCCATTGCTCCCAGGTCCACTCTGGCTCAGAATGGTAGCACCTGATAGAGCCTTATCTAAGGGTTAAATAGAACTAACTGCATACTTGTGCTAAACTGAATTGTTTGAAATAGAACTGTTTGACTAAACTGAATAGCTTGAAATAGAACAGTTTTTGACATTTTTACATTTAAACTGTGTGCTTACGCTAAACTGAATTGTTTGAAATGGAACTGTTTTTGACATTGAAACTGTACTTACGCTAAACTGAATTGTTTAATATAGAACTTCTGTACTTATACTAAACTGAATTAGCTGAATTAGAACTGTTTGACTAAACTGAATAGCTTAAAATAGAAATGTTTTTGACAATTAAACTGTGTACTCATGCTAAACTGAATTGTGTGAACTATTTGCATAAAAATATATGTTCTGTTTATTCAATACACTTGTTCAACCTATTTTCTCTTCTTCCATGTCTTCTTTCTGGCCCCTAAATGGCCACAACATAAACGAAGGAATGATTTTGAAGTAGAAATTGCAAATTTAGACTTCTTAAAGAAGAATTTATTGAAATGACTTCCAATCCTAAAGTAAAGTCTCCATACACATTCTAAGGAATTGGGTATTTCTGGACGAATGAAAAAGACTATCAAAACATCCCAAGCTTTGTTCAACTGATACTATTTACCAACCCCCTCCGCTCGGGCAGGATATGACACTAGGTCAATTTTTAAGCGGAGTTTAACAGGTTTGAATTCAGAGTTTTCCTTCTCCTAGACTAGTTACCTAACCAAGGCTGAAGAACCTAGTCTGTCCTACTATTTACCCATAGCTGGAGGGAGAATAATTGGATTCATACCTTTCCCAATGGTATTAGTGCTATGTGAAATGCAATCAGTCTCATCCAGGATTTGAACTCGTGTCACCGTGTCCATTTCCTACGACAATAACGACTACACCACGGGCTTTGTTCAACTGATGAGCTAATTTTATTAGCTTTTCCAAATTTGTATATGATGGAATCTGGGTTTAGCAATCTGGATTATTTATTCATCATCATCATCATCATATCCCCGACCCTCTCTCGCCACTTTTTCCTATCGTTCATCGCCTCAGGCAGGTCTTCCGGACAACATCCCGTATCCTCACATAGTTGCTGAATGTATGTTCGTGCTGGCCATCCTGCTTTTGCCCGGCCATGTGTGGGGGTCCACAACTAAAAAGCACTGAACATTGAACATGGTGATTTGGGACTCAAACTCACAAACCTTGCAAACCTGAGATCTCTTCAATGCTCACTAAAACCATCCTTCCCATTAAAAATAATCCAAGAAATGTTTACAAATTATTGGTATTAGATAGGAATACTTGATATCATATAAATGTTTGCAAATTAATTGTATTAGATAGTATGACTTGTTATCATATAAATGTTTGTGAATCATTTATATTATATCAGAATACTTGATATAATATAAATGTTTGCAAATTATTTGTATTAGATAGGAATACTTGATATCATATAAATGTTTATAAATTATTTGTATTAGATAGGAATACTTGATATCATATAAATGTTTATAAATTATTTGTATTAGATAGGCATACTTTATATCATATAAATGTTTAAAGTGTCATTAAAGTGTCATATCAGGACACTCCTTTTCTTACCCCTTGGCTGAGGTGCAGTCGGTGTATTCTGCTGCCCAAGACGACTGCGCCAGTTTCCATCTTAATGAACCTTAGTCGCACTTGTGAGGGAGATAGAAAAGATAAATTGAGGAATAAGCTAAAAAATAAAAGTGTATCCCAGTGTCATACCAAGGTTAAAGAGCTGAGTCTGCTTTACACTTTAACTATAGTTGTGGAGATAAGAGATGGATTCCTGCCCTTCCTAAGGGCATTAGCAAGAAGTGAGATACAAATAGTATCATCCAAGATTTGAACTCAGGTCATCATATAGCCTAGTCAGCTGGGGTTGTAGAATACACCAACTGCATCTCTGCAGAGAAATAAGACCCCTTCATGAGTGTCCTGGTATATGACATTAAACAATTCAGTAGCAAGGCTTCACCCTTGGAGCTTTGGGTAATATGGAGTACCCATTCATTGCCATTGCTCCCAGGTCCACTCAGGCCTGGACTGGTAGCAACTGATTTGGACCTATCTATGGGTCAAATAGAACTGTTTGACTACTTAAACTACTAAAACAAATGATTTATGGGAAATTGAATTGTTAGCAATAAAACTTAAAGGTGTATAAACAAATGACTGATGTTTAATTGAATTGTGGGTGATTTATAGCAATACTTGGAATCATTTAAATGTGTACAAATGAATGGGTAAAATTGAATAGAATAATTAGTGTAAAATAGCAATACTTGTAACCATTTCACTGTGTGCAAACAAATGTTTAATATTGAATAGAATTAGTAGTGTTAGATAGCAATACTTGTAACCACTTCACTGTGTACAAAAAAATGATTAATATTATTATAGATTATTAGTGTTAGATAGCAATAATGAAACCGTTTAACTGTGTAGAAACAATAGCAATTCTAGAGTACAAAAAAATTAGTTGTAACTTATTTAAGAATGAAATTACCAACAAACTATTTGCTTACAAATTATATGTGCATATCTATTTAAATAAGTGCAAACAAATGACTGATGTTAAATTGTTACTGTTGCATAGAAATACTTGAACCATTTAACTGTGTACAAAAGAATTAGCTCAGGCTCATTTAAAAATGTATTTACAAAATGAGTTTACAAATCTTATATATTCAATATATATGTAAAAAAAGGATTTGGCATTAAATAACCTACAATGATTGATATGCCATCAAACCCAACCAAACCAAATCATATATATTTAATATATATGTATAAAGAGGATTTGGCATTAAATAACCTATAATGGTTGATATGTAATAAAACCCAACCAAACCAAATCATATATATTTAATATATATGTATAAAGAGGATTTGGCATTAAATAACCTACAATGGTTGATATGTCATAAAACCCAACCAAACCAAATCATATATATTTAATATATATATATAAAGAGAATTTGGCATTAAATAACCTACAATGGTTGATATGCCATAAAACCCAACCAAACCAAATCCTATATATTTGATATATATGTAAAAACAGGATTTGGCATTAAACAACGAACAAGGATTTATATGCCATAAAACCCAACCAATTAGGTCACTGTAGTTACATCAATGTTGATGGTTGATGGGGGAGAATTGAAATATAACAATGCAAGGTGTAATTAAATGTATCAAAGTGAATCTTTGAATTGTATAAATTTAAGAATCTAAACAACCTTTCAAAAAAAGGAAAAAATTGACTTTGGTATTAAATAATCCACCAAGGGTTGACATACAGTAAAACCAACTACCCATTTAACCAATCAACCAACAGATTAAAAAATCCTTCATACTGGTTTCTTGTGGTTTCTTGAATAAGCAGTCTGATTGATTGATTTTAACAGCATGCCAATTCATCAAGGGTTATTTCATGCCTAGTGGTTAGGGAATCACATTCCTTGTATGTTCATATGCACATTGGTGTAGTTGTTTCTTAAGAGTTTCATGATATCAAGTATTCCTATCTAATACAAATAATTTGCGCACATTTATAGGATATCAAGTATTCCTATCTAATACAAATAATTTGCATACAGTTGTGTGGTTGGTTCATAAAGTGGTTGTGTTTTATGACATGTAAACACTTGTATATCATTTAATCCCAAATCTTGTTTATACATATATATATTAGATATATATGATTTGTAAAGGCTGGATGGATGTATTTTATGGTACATAAACCCTCAAGGGTTATTTAATGCTAAATCCTGTTTATACATAAATATTAGTTATATATGATTTATAAAGGTTGGTTGGTTGGTTGTGTTTTGTGGCATATCAACACTTCTAGACTATTTAATGCCAAATCCTATTCATATATATATATATATATATATATATATATATATATATATTATTTGTAAAAGTTAGTTGTGTTTTATGGCATATCAACCCCTATCAGCCTTAGTGACAAAGCAGAGGGTTTTAAGTATATTATGGTTGATATGTTGCTTGAGAGTAAATTTATATTATATATCTTCTTTCTTTTACCTTTTGTAAATACCTGAATAAGTAATATAAATCCATATCATAAATTGTTTGCTTAACTCAATTAAAATATTATATTTCTGGACTTATTCCTGTTTTTTTAAATGTCTTTCATAAAACACACTGCTGAAATCTAATTGTTTTCACATCAACCAAAGATTTGAAGAGTTATCTCCCATGTGTGTACTCTCTTGACCAGACATTAAACTTGTAGTTATAATCAGTTATTCATATATCTGTTATTATTATTGTTG
The DNA here is from genome assembly GCA_963585895.1 of Sepioteuthis lessoniana. Taxonomy (NCBI): domain Eukaryota; kingdom Metazoa; phylum Mollusca; class Cephalopoda; order Myopsida; family Loliginidae; genus Sepioteuthis; species Sepioteuthis lessoniana. Next base: position 15,919,871 of record OY757947.1, read on the forward strand.
TTGTCATATTGCAACAACTAATACTACTACTTCTACATTACAGTTCTTGTCTTATTGCTACCTCTACTACATCACTGTTGTGACTTCAGAGACTGTAGACCTACATCTTTAATGATTTTGAACGTACTTGGTTGAGAAATATTCAGGTCCAGAATGATTGACATAGAATGAATGTGAAAGAGTGTGTATGTGTATGTGTAAGAGAGAGAGAGAAAGAGAAAGAGAGAGGGAGAGAGAATAAGTGTGTATGAGAGAGGGAATAAATAAGAGACAATAAATGAGCATGTATGAGAGAGGGGAATGTAAGAGAGAACAAATGATTGACAGAGAATGAATGAGTGTGAATGAGATAGGGGAATGAATATATATGAGAAGGAGAATAAGGGAAAAAATGAATGACTATACCTGAGAGAGAAGGAGTAACTGAGAGAGAATGAATGAGTGACAGAGAATGAATGTGTGTGTATGAGAGAGGGGAATGAATATATATGAGAAGGAGAATAAGTGAAAAAATGAATGACTATACCTGAGAGAGAAGGAGTAACTGAGAGAGAATGAATGAGTGACAGAGAATGAATGTGTGTGAATGAGAGAGGGGAATAAATATATATGAGAAGGAGAATAAGTGAAAAAATGAATGACTATACCTGAGAGAGAAGGAGTAACTGAGAGAGAATGAATGAGTGACAGAGAATGAATGTGTGTGTATGAGAGAGGGGAATGAATATATATGAGAAGGAGAATAAGTGAAAAAATGAATGACTATACCTGAGAGAGAAGGAGTAACTGAGAGAGAATGAATGAGTGACAGAGAATGAATGTGTGTGTATGAGAGAGGGGAATGAATATATATGAGAAGGAGAATAAGTGAAAAATGAATGACTATACCTGAGAGAGAAGGAGTAACTGAGAGAGAATGAATGAGTGACAGAGAATGAATGTGTGTGAATGAGAGAGGGGAATAAATATATATGAGAAGGAGAATAAGTGAAAAAATGAATGACTATACCTGAGAGAGAAGGAGTAACTGAGAGAGAATGAATGAGTGACAGAGAATGAATGTGTGTGTATGAGAGAGGGGAATGAATATATATGAGAAGGAGAATAAGTGAGAGAGAATGAATGAGTGAGAATGAAAGAGGGAATACTTGAGAGAGAATGAATGAATGACAGAGAATGAATAAGGTTAGGTTAGGTTTCTTTGTTTAATGGCATATCAACTCTTTTTAGGTTATTTAATGCCAAATCCATTCTCCTAGAAGAACAGTAGTGGTACTATTTAACCCATAGCTGGGAGGATAAGGGGGTTCATACCTTTCCCAAAGGTATTTGCCCGAAAGTGAACGACTGAAGTACGAACTCGTGTACTACGATCCCGCAGTCCACCGCTTTAGCCATTACACCACGAGGACACCCCAGGAGAATGAATAAGTGTGTACGAGAGAGTGTATATGGCAGTGAAAATAAGTGGGAAAGAATGAGTGAGAATAAATGAGTATGTATGTGAGGTGCCCGTGGTGTAATGGTTATCGTTGTAGGAAATGGACACGGCAACACAAGTTCAAATCATGGACGAGACTGATTATATTTCACATAGCACTAATACACTTTGAAAAGCAATGAATCCAATTATTCTCCCTCCAGCTATGGGTAAATAGTAGGGCAGATTAGGTTCTTCAGCCTTGGTTAGCCAACTAGTCTAGGAGAAGGAAAACTCTGAATTCAAGCCTGTTAAACTCCGCTTAAAAATTGACCTTGTGTCATATCCTGCCTGAAAGTGGAGGTGCCCATGGTGTAATGGTTATCGTCGTAGGAAATGGACATAGCGACACGTGTTCAAATCCTGGCCAAGACTGATTACATTTCACATAGCACTAATATCCTTGGGAAAGGAATGAATCCAATTATTCTCCCTCCAGCTATGGGTAAATAGTAGGGGAGTCTAGTTTTTTCAGCCTTGGTAAGGCAACTAGTCTAGGAGAAGGAAAACTCTGAATTCAAACCTGTTAAACTCCGCTTAAAAATTGACCTTGTGTCATATCCTGCCCGAGGGGAGGGGTTGGGTAAATATGAATAAATGAGTACGTATGAAAAAGAGAATAATTGAGAGAGAATGAATGAGTGTGCATGAGAGAATGAATAAATGAAAGAGAATGAATGAAAAGGAATGAACGAGTGTGTATTAGAAAGGAAATGATGATTTCGGTTTCTTAGTTCAATGGCATATCAACCTTTGTGGTTTATTTAATGCCATAGCCATTCTTGTAGAAGAATAGCAGTGATACTATGTAACCCATAGGTGGGGGGATTAGGGGGTCCATACCTTTCCCAAGGGTATCTAATCAGTCTAAAAATAAATGTAATCATGTGACTGGAATTTGAACTCGTTTACTTCAAGGCCACAGTCCAACACTTTAGCCATTATGCCACAGGGTCCCATCCTTGAGAGGAAATAAATGAAAGAGAAAATGAATAAGAGAGAGAGAAAAAGGAAGTCAGAATGAATGAGTGTGAATACAAGAGAGAGAATAAACAAGAGAAAATGAATAAGGGAGAGAGAAAAAGGAAGTCAGAATGAATGAGTGTGAATACAAGAGAGAGAATAAACAAGAGAGAATGAATAAGGGAGAGTGAAAAAGGAAGTCAGAATGAATGAGTGTGGATACAAGAGAGAGAATAAACAAGAGAGAATGAATAAGGGAGAGAGAAAAAGGAAGTCAGAATGAATGAGTGTGAATACAAGAGAGAGAATAAACAAGAGAGAATGAATAAGGGAGAGAGAAAAAGGAAGTCAGAATGAATGAGTGTGAATACAAGAGAGAGAATAAACAAGAGAGAATGAATAAGGGAGAGTGAAAAAGGAAGTCAGAATGAATGAGTGTGAATACAAGAGAGAGAATAAACAAGAGAGAATGAATAAGGGAGAGTGAAAAAGGAAGTCAGAATGAATGAGTGTGGATACAAGAGAGAGAATAAACAAGAGAGAAGTAATAAGGGAGAGAGAAAAAGGAAGTCAGAATGAATGAGTGTGAATACAAGAGAGAGAATAAACAAGAGAGAATGAATAAGGGAGAGAGAAAAAGGAAGTCAGAATGAATGAGTGTGAATACAAGAGAGAGAATAAACAAGAGAGAATGAATAAGGGAGAGTGAAAAAGGAAGTCAGAATGAATGAGTGTGAATACAAGAGAGAGAATAAACAAGAGAGAATGAATAAGGGAGAGAGAAAAAGGAAGTCAGAATGAATGAGTGTGGATACAAGAGAGAGAATAAACAAGAGAGAATGAATAAGGGAGAGAGAAAAAGGAAGTCAGAATGAATGAGTGTGAATACAAGAGAGAGAATAAACAAGAGAGAATGAATAAGGGAGAGAGAAAAAGGAAGTCAGAATGAATGAGTGTGAATACAAGAGAGAGAATAAACAAGAGAAAATGAATAAGGGAGAGAGAAAAAGGAAGTCAGAATGAATGAGTGTGAATACAAGAGAGAGAATAAATAAGAGAGAATGAATAAGGGAGAGTGAAAAAGGAAGTCAGAATGAATGAGTGTGGATACAAGAGAGAGAATAAACTAGAGAGAATGAATAAGGGAGAGAGAAAAAGGAAGTCAGAATGAATGAGTGTGAATACAAGAGAGAGAATAAACAAGAGAGAATGAATAAGGGAGAGAGAAAAAGGAAGTCAGAATGAATGAGTGTGAATACAAGAGAGAGAATAAACAAGAGAGAATGAATAAGGGAGAGTGAAAAAGGAAGTCAGAATAAATGAGTGTGAATACAAGAGAGAGAATAAACAAGAGAGAATGAATAAGAGAGAGAGAAAAAGGAAGTCAGAATGAATGAGTGTGAATACAAGAGGGAGAATAAACAAGAGAGAATGAATAAGGGAGAGAGAAAAAGGAAGTCAGAATGAATGAGTGTGAATACAAGAGAGAGAATAAACAAGAGAGAATGAATAAGGGAGAGAGAAAAAGGAAGTCAGAATGAATGAGTGTGAATACAAGAGAGAGAATAAACAAGAGAGAATGAATAAGGGAGAGAGAAAAAGGAAGTCAGAATGAATGAGTGTGAATACAAGAGAGAGAATAAACAAGAGAAAATGAATAAGGGAGAGAGAAAAAGGAAGTCAGAATGAATGAGTGTGAATACAAGAGAGAGAATAAATAAGAGAGAATGAATAAGGGAGAGTGAAAAAGGAAGTCAGAATGAATGAGTGTGAATACAAGATAGAGAATAAACAAGAGAGAATGAATAAGGGAGAGAGAAAAAGGAAGTCAGAATGAATGAGTGTGAATACAAGAGAGAGAATAAACAAGAGAAAATGAATAAGAGAGAGAGAAAAAGGAAGTTAGAATGAATGAGTGTGAATACAAGAGAGAGAATAAACAAGAGAGAATAAATAAGGGAGAATGAAAGAGAGAGTAAAAACCTCCTCAACAGTAAAAATAACTTAAATTTCATCATCATCATCATCATGTCGTGCTGGTAGCACGGATATCCCTGACCCTCTCTCGCCACATTTCCCTATCGTTCATTGACTCAGGCAGGTCTTCTGGACAACATCCCGTATCCTCACATAGTTGCTGAATGTATGTTCGTGCTGGTCGTCCTTCTTTTGCACGGCCATATGTGGGGTCCATAAGAGTACATCACTTATGAGTTCGTCCCTGCTTCTCCAGCAGTGTCCTGCATGTCTGGTTCGTCTAACTTGAATAGTTTTCATGATAGGAGGCAGGTGGCCGTACAGTTGGTGTCTTGTGGGGTGTTGCCGCCAGGACTTGTTCAAGATTGCTCGCAGCATTCTTGTGTAATTGTCGTCTAGCTTCTTCTCCAGCCGTTTTGTTAGAGTCCATGTAGTGCATCCATATAGCAGTATCGATGTGACCGCTGCCTGAAAGAAACTGCGTTTCATTTTATCGGTTCGGTCTGATTTCCATATAATTGATAGCCTATTGATAGCTGTCCATGCTTTCGTTAACCTCGTGTCGATGTCCTTTTCGGTTGATGCGACGCTGCTTCCTAGGTAAGTGAATTTGTCTACTAGTTTAAGAGGGAGATGTCACCCGTTTGTTTATAGTACATATATTTCGTTTTGTGTGCATTGACATAGAGGCCTATGCCTGTGGCTGCTCGTTCCAAACTATGCAGTAGTGTTTCGGCTTGGTTGGGTGTATTTGCCAGTATCGCTATGTCATCAGCGTAGTCAGCGTCGGTAATTGTTTTTGCGGGGTACCTTCTGCTTCTTTTCTTTGTCAGCTCGAAGCTGTTCTCTCTGATTTTATCGATCGATTTTCTAAGTACGTAGTCTAGACAAATGATAAAGAGGTATGGAGCTAGCATGTCCCCTTGTAGTACTCCTGCTAAAAATATAATCCTTTTTAGCAACAACCAAGAGTCTACAATAATGTCAATTATTTTATTTCTTGTTCAAATATTTATTGGGTTCTGAAGGGAAAATCTCAAGTCAACTATGAAAGTAAAACTCCACTTCTTTGATTTTGGTAAGTGGTCAGTGGAATTTGTCTGATTTTTTCTGTGAATATTCTTTTTGGAAAGAGCAAAACAATCACTGATGATCTTTATTGTCAAAAACAAATAAAGAGCCAAGATTCTCACAAAAATATTCCCTAATTTACTTTATAGAAAGAGAATAACGACCTCTTCATCTTTAACAAAAATTTTAATTTATTTCTCAAGATAATCATTATTAAGAAATGATAAAATGCCAATATTTGTCGTTGCCTCCCACCAGACATGACTTGACACAAGGTCAAAAGCCCGAAGGCCGATTAAAGTGGAGATAAAGGGTGAGGAGGTCGGGAACTAGCCGAGACTCGAACCCTGCTGGTCTATGCTGCTCATCAGCTCACTTAGTGTAATGTGAGCCTGATGAGGCAAGCAGTTTCACGAACCCAAATGTGGGTCCAGGCACATATGCCAGTTTACGGCTTAAACTAGACCCGAGGTCTAGTGCCATACCTGGGTTACAAAGGAGACAAAACTGCAGCTTGCCCACCCGAGGGTAGCCTAGTCGAAACTAGGTGCCTAAAGGCCCCAAGTCTGCCATTGTTCGTTTTGCAGAGCCATGCTCCAGACCAAAGTCCAGAACAGGCCCCGGGGTGTTCTTCGGAAAGAATATGCCTGAAATGATAAAATGCCAGCATTAATTTTAATTTCCTTTTTTTATGTTTGAAAGAACCAAGGATTTAGAACAAATGTGAATTGTTTAAGTTTATTTAATGGTGTATCAACCCCTTATGGATTATTTAATGCCAAAATTCGGTTCATTAATAAATGTTTGATAGTAATCATAACTATTTATAGTTAGCTTTGTTTAATGGCATATCAACTCCTTATGGGTTATCTAATGCCAAAATTTGATTCATTTTTAAATGTTTGATTGCAATCATAACTATTCATGTTTGGCTTTGTTTAATGGCGTATCAACTCCTTATGGGTTATCTAATGCCAAAATTTGATTCATTTAAAATGTTTGATTGCAGTCATAACTATTCATGTTTGGCTTTGTTTAATGGCGTATCAACTCCTTATGGGTTATCTAAGGCCAAAATTTGATTCATTAATAAATGTTTGATAGCAATCATAACTATTTATATTTAGCTTTGTTTAATGGCATATCAACTCCTTATGGGTTATATAATGCCAAAATTTGATTCATTTTTAAATGTTTGATTGCAATCATAACTATCTATATCTAGCTTTGTTTAATGGCATATCAACTCCTTATGGGTTATTTAATGCCAAAATTTGATTCATTGATAAATATATTATAATCATAACTATTTATATTTGGTTTTATTTAATGGCATATCAACTCCTTATGGGTTATTTAATGCCAAAATTTGATTCATAAATAAATGTTTGATTACAATCATAACTATTTATATTTGGTTTTGTTTAATGGCATATCAACTCCTTATGGGTTATTTCATGCCAAAATTTGATTCATTGATAAATATTTGATTATAAGTTGGTGAACAATTAACCATAGAAGATACTCAGTGACAAATGTAAGACAAGTATTACAGTTATTTGCACACAGTTAAATAGTTCCAAATATTTCAACAGAAATAATTCAATTCC
>OY757947.1:15931971-15954471 GCA_963585895.1 Sepioteuthis lessoniana
AATAATCCAAAAGTGATGAATTTATTACGAAGGAAAGTCAACGTAAAAATGTTTCAGTTTTAATGAACCATCATCAGGACTTTCCATTATTTACTTCCTTTCTAATATACTGATCTAATTTCATAGGTATATTTGGTATGTTAGAAGGATACATTAGCTAAGTATATTAGACAGGTACATTAGATGGGTACATTAGTGAGGTTTATTGAGTAAGTATATTAGACAGGTATATTAATTAAGTACATTAGATAATTATATTAGAGAGGTACATTGAATAGATATATTTGATAGTTATATTAGATAAGTAAATTCAAAAGGTACCTTAGTTAGGTATATTAGAAAGGTATAACTAACAGGTACATTAGATTGATACATTAGATAATTATATTTGATAGGTACATTAGACATGTATATTAGATTGGTAAATTAAATAGGTTAACTAGATAAGTACATTAGATAGGTATATTACATAGATATACCAGGTACATTCGATAGGTATATTAGACAGGTTTATTAGATAAGTATACTAGACAGGTACATTAGATAAGTAATATATATTCAACAGGTATATTCTATAGGTATAGATGAGTATATTAGATATATACTTTACATGGATACATTAGATAGGTATATTAAATGGATACATTAGAAAATAATTCTCATAATGTTATTATCATTTTAGCACAAGCTAAAAGTATAGAACACCTAGTGAGAATCAAACTCACTAAAGGACCTGCTAGCCCAAGTTTCACTAAGTTGTAAGTAAAGCAATAAATTTTGTTTTTTGCAAAATTTTTATTTTGGGCACACATTATATTCGGCAAAAACAAGGAAAGTGCTTGACCATTAATACAAAAACTAAAGCCAAATATATAGGGCACCCTTTGAGGATTAAACCCTCAAATAATAATCAGCAAACCAAAGTCTCACTAATTTGTTTTTATAAAAATTCACTTTATTTTCAATACAGTTTGCATAGAGCAAAAGCCAGAAAGGCCGATAACCATTGATATGACACACACAAAAATCAAGGTCAGAGGTACAAGGCTCACAGTGAGAATCTAACTCACTAGTTATGATCTGCTTGTATTTTCAATACACCTAGCAAAAAAAAAAAACAGAAAAGCACTTGAGCATTGATATGAGAGAATCAAAATCGTATCAATGATCTGTGAGAAAAAGTTTCACAAAGTTTTTGATAAAGCAATAAATTTGTTTTTTTATAAAGGCTCACTTTATTTTCAACACACTTTTCATATAGCTAAAACCAGAAAAGCACCTCTGCTAAGGTTTAAATAGTACCACTCCTGTTCTTCAACATGGACAGCTTTGGCATTAAATAATCCACAAAGGTTGACATGCCATTAAACAAAGAAGCCAAAACCTATCTATTACTGTTCCTATCTATTCTTTCTGGGTGAGGCTTAGAACATTTTGAATGGCCGTCATTGTACGACTACTCTCCTTCAGCAAGGATGGCTTTGGCATTAAATAATCCACAAAGGTTGACATGCCATTAAACAAAGAAGCCAAAACCTATCTATTACTGTTCCTATCTATTCTTTCTGGGTGAGGCTTAGAACATTTTGAATGGCCGTTATTGTACGACTACTCTCCTTCAGCAAGGATGGCTTTGGCATTAAATAATCCACAAAGGTTGACATGCCATTAAACAAAGAAGCCGAAACCTATCTATTACTGTTCCTATCTATTCTTTCTGGGTGAGGCTTAGAACATTTTGAATGGCCGTTATTGTACGACTACTCTCCTTCAGCAAGGATGGCTTTGGCATTAAATAACCCACAAAGATTGATATGCCATTAAACAAGGAAGCTGAAACCTATCTATTACTGTTCCTATCTATTCTTTCTGGGTGAGGCTTAGAACATTTTGAATGGCCGTTATTGTACGACTACTCTCCTTCAGCAAGGATGGCTTTGGCATTAAATAACCCACAAAGATTGATATGCCATTAAACAAGGAAGCTGAAACCTATCTATTACTGTTCCTGTCTATCCTTTCTGGGTGAGGCTTGGAACATTTTGAAAAACCATTATAGTACCACTTATGTTTTTCTACAAAGAAGGATGGCTTTGGCATTGAATAACCCATAAATGTTGATATGCCATTAAAACAAAGAAACCTTAAATAGTGCCACTTCTGTTCTTCAACAAGGATGGTTTTGGCATAACCCATGAAAGTTGATATATCATAGAGCAAGGAAACCTTCATCATCATCATGTCGTGCCGCTAGCACAGATATCCCTGATCCTCTCTCACCACTTTTCCCTTTCGTTCATTACCTCTGGCAGGTCTTCTGGGCTACATCCCATATCTTCACATAGCTGCTGTATGGACGTTCTTGCTGGTTGTCCTGCTTTAGCTCGGCCATATGTGGGGGTCCATTGGAGTACATCACTTATGAGCTCATCCCTGCTCCTCCAGCTGTGTCCTGCGTGCCTGGTTCGTCTAACTTTGATAGTTTTCTTGATAGGAGGCAGGTGGCCGAGAAACCTTAGATAGTATCAATGGTGTCCTTCTACAAGAATGGCTTGGGCATTCATCATCATCATGTTGTGCTGCTAGCATGGATCTCCCTGACCCTCTCTCACCAATTATCCCTATCATTTATCGCTCCGGGCTGGTCTTCCAGGCTACATCCTGTATTGGCACGGAGCTGCTATAGATGGGTTCTTGCTGGTCTACCAACATTTGCTCGTTCATGTGAAGGGGTCCACTGGAATATATCGCTTATGAGCTTGTCCTTACTTCTCCAGCAGTATCCCGCATATCTGGTTTGTCTATTTTGGATGGTTTTCATGATGGGTGGTAGTTGGCCGTACAGCTGCTTTTTTGTAGGGTGTTACCTCCAGGACTAGTTCAATACAGCTTGCAGCATTCTTGTGTAATTGCCATCAAGCTTTTTCTCCACACACTTAGTTAGCATCCATGTGGTGCATCCATTTAGCAGTATTGACATGACCGCTGTTTGGAAAAAACTGTGTTTTAATCTATTGGACTGGGCTGATTTTCATATGACCGATAACCTATTGATAGCTGTCCATGCCTTTACTAGTCACGTGTTGATGTCATTTTTGCTTGATGAGACGCTGATTCTGAGGTAGGTGAACTTATCCATGAGTTTCAGAGATCTGCCATTTAGAGCGGAGATGTCACCTCTTTGATTAAAGCACATGTGTCCTATTTTGTCTGCATTTGCATGGAGGCCTATGACCCCTGCTGCCCGTTCTAAACTATGTAGCAGAGATTTAGCCTGGGCAGGTGTATTTGCCAGAAGCGCTATGTCATCCACGTAGTCCATGTCTGTTCTAGTTTATACGGGTTATCTTCTGCTTCTTTCCTTTGCCAGCGTAAAACTGTTTTCCTTCATTAAGTCTATTGTCGTTCAAAGCATGTAGTCTAGGCAGATAATGAACTGGTATGGGACTAATGTGTCTCTTTCTAGCACACCTGTTACAATGTCGAAGTAGTCTATGTCTCCATCTAGTAAGCGGACTTTTACTTTTGTGTTCTTATATAGCATCATTATGGCTGTGGTGGTTTCTTTGGGAAAACCATAGGTAAGGAGTATTTGCTCCATCTTCCTTCTGTGTATTGAATCTAATGCCTTGAAGAAGTCTACAAATAATATTGTTGCTTTGAATTTTTTAGTATGAACACCTTCTAAGATTTGGTGGATAGTAAGAAATTGTGATGTCATGGATAGTTTTCTCCGAAAGCCATTTTAGTTCCTCCTAAGAATTTTCTCAATTGTGTTGATATGCCATTAAAACAAAGAAACCTTAAATAGTACTGCTTCTGTTCTTCTACAAGGATGGCTTTGGCATTAAATAACCTACAAAGATTGATATGCCGTTGAACAAAGAAATAGTACCACTTCATTCTTCTACAAGGATGGCTTTGGCATTAAATAACCCATAAATGTGGATTTGCCATTAAAACAAAGAAACCTTAAATAGCACCACTTTTGTTCTTCTACAAGGATGGCTTTGACATCAAATAACCCAGAAAGGTTGATATGCCATTAAAACAAAGAGATAAGAAAGCAAGCAAGGTAACTATTGATATGAAACATATAAAAACCAAAGATAGAAGTATGGAGAATCAAACTCAGTATTATGCTCTGCAAACCCAAGTTTCACCTAAGTTTTAGGGTGAAGCAGTAATTTGTTTGTGTAAAAGCTCACTTTCTTTTCAACCCACTTTGCATACAGCAAAAATCAGAAAAGCACTTGAGTACTGATATTTCACATAGAGAAACCAACAGAGATATATAAGGTTATAATCAATGAAAAGGTTGAAGGTCAAAAAGCATTATTGACTGAGGAAGATGGCCAAAATAAATGTAATTCCTCTTTTGCAACTGTGTTTCTATTCAGAGAAAAGTTGGGCGTTTGCCTACAGTTGAATTCATGATTAGGCATTTTTTATCCTGTAGACACCTTCTGCAGGATAGGACTGCACCAACACCATGCTGCTGCAGTTTCTGTTGAAAGTAAATTTTTATGAGAGGAGTTGCTTTACAATGGCATCTAAGGAAATGAAACATTAAGGGTCCAGTTTAAAAGAACCTATTGTTGGTGGTTTGTTTCTCCTGATCTGGAGACTCCTTGTTGAATCTTCATAAAAAGTAGGCTTTTATTGATAGAATTGCTCGCTCCACAACCCCTGGTTTTAAGTTTGTCAGTCTATAAGGATAGAGAATGCAGTCTGCTTTACTATTTACCAAAGGCTGAAAGAAGGGGCAATGGATTCATGCCTTTCCTTAGGGCAATCACACAAAGTGAAACATCATCATATTTACCAATCCCTCCACTCGGGCAGGATATGACATAGGGTCAATTTTTTTAAGTGGAGTTTAACAGGTTTGAATTCAGAGTTTTCCTTCTCCTAGACTAGTTGCCTTACCAAGGCTGAAGAACCTAGTCTGCCCTACTATTTACCCATAGCTGGAGGGATAATAATTGGATTCATACCTTTCCCAAGGGTATTAGTGCTATGTGAATTGTAATCTGTCTCATCCAGGATTTGAACTCGTGTCGACGTGTTCATTTCCTGTGACGATAACCATTACACCACACAGTCTCATCTCGGATTGATTTTTTTCATTCATACATACATGCACATTGCTTACCTATAAAAGAAATTCTTTGAAAAAAGAACTATTTAAGACACTGATAAGGGTTGTTCAAAAGTTCTAAACACCCCCACCAGAAAGAAAATCCATACCACCTCTTATAAAACAAGAAAAAATAATTCAGATTTTTCTAGTTTTATAAGAAGAGGTAGAGTGTCGCCACTTGTTCAGCTATACTCTTCTTTCTTGGTTAGGCTTAGAACTTTTGAAACAATCCTCATAGGTTGCAGTGTTGTAAAACACTTGAAGTTTATTATCAAGGCTTTCAACAGCACCAGGTGTTTCAATGCTTGTCAGATTCACCAACATTTATTTCTGTTGGCTGCTTCATACACAGGTTTTAACTAAAGGCCACCTCACATGGGGTAATGGTTAGCAAGTTAAACTAGCAACTAGTGAGTTCAGGTCTCACTAGATGCTCCATATTTTTGGCCTTGTGTCACAACTTAGCAAAGCTTATTAAATGATATAGGTATTAGCTAATGAATGACTGCACTAAAATTTCTTCCAAATGTCAAAATTAACATAAAAATCTTATTTTTATAAGTAATAGTAGGGTGTTACTACAACAAAAATGTTCAGCTATATTCTTTCTTGGTGAGGCTTAGAACTTTTTTAAACAACCTTCATAGATTACAGTTTATTATCAAGGCTTTCAACAGCACCAGGTGTTTCAATGTCAGTCAGGTTTACCAACGTTTATTTTTCAGTTTGCAGACTAATACACAGGTTTTAGCTGAAGGCCACCTCATATGGTGTAAAGGTAAGCAAATTAGAGTAGCAACTAGTGAGTTCAGTTCTCAGTGGGAGCTCCATATCTTGGCCTTATGCCACAACTGAGCAAAGATTAGTCAACAATATAGGTATGAGCTAAATTTTTCCCTAATTAATGACTGTATTAAAATTTCCTCACATAGTCAAAATTAACATGAAAACCTTACGGTCTATTTTTCCAATTGCCACTAAAAAACACATTGGGTCCTTTTTAAAATAACCTCTTATTGTTGGTTTGCTTCTCCTGGCCACAAGATGCTTATTTGTAGATGCCTTGTGCAGTGTTCATAGCAAGTAGGTTTTTATTAGTTGAATTGCTAGCCTCACAACCTCTCGTTTTGAATTCAGTGTTTCATATTGTATATATTTACTAGACTTCTGATTTTGAATTCAGATTTTGCCTACCTATGAGGACAGAAAGCCAAATATCCTTTCATATTGTATATATTTAGTAGACTTCTGATTTTGAATTCAGATTTTGCCTACCTATGAGGACAGAAAGACAAATATCCTTTCATATTGTATATATTTACTAGACTTCTGATTTTGAATTCAGATTTTGCCTACCTATGAGGACAGAAAGACAAATATCCTTTCATATTGTATATATTTACTTGACTTCTGATTTTGAATTCAGATTTTGCCTACCTATGAGGACAGAAAGACAAATATCCTTTCATATTGTATATATTTAGTAGACTTCTGATTTTGAATTCAGATTTTGCCTACCTATGAGGACAGAAAGACAAATATCCTTTCATATTGTATATATTTAATAGACTTCTAATTTTGAATTCAGATTTTGCCTACCTATGAGGACAGAAAGACAAATATCCTTTCATATTGTATATATTTAATAGACTTCTAATTTTGAATTCAGATTTTGCCTACCTATGAAGACAGAAAGCCAAATATCCTTTCATATTGTATATATTTAGTAGACTTCTGATTTTGAATTCAGATTTTGCCTACCTATGAGGACAGAAAGCCAAATACCTTTTACTATTTAACAAGCAAGTAGCAATTGATTGATGCTTTTTCCAAAAGCAATTGTGGAAAGTCAAACAGTCTCATTTAATTATTTGTCTAAATTTTGGCGATGAAGCTTGATAATCATTATTACCCTAAGTACTTTGTCTCCATTGTTATGCTCACAACGTTTTGGCTGACATAACCTTTGGCCATCTTCAGGTGTTTCATGCTCTCTGAATTATTCCCACCACAAAAACAACACAAAACTTTACAATCGCATGAAAGAAATGGAATAGAACCCAACGAACATTAAACAACAAACAATTTAATATACATAAAACAGAATATGAAAACAAATAAAATACATGATGTGTAAATGGCCTTTTGGAAAATAAAGTTTGGCAAGAAGAAAATAAATTTGTTTAAAGGTGTGTGTAAGTTCATGTTAACGGAGTCCGTAAATAAGTCGTTCTTACTTACATTAAGTTCATATAGGGTTTTATGATTGTAGCGACAGCGCGTCTCGTTGATGAGAGAAAGTTTGTCGGGTTTTTCTTTTGAATGTGATTCGCGGCCATCTGAAGCTAGGTCATGAACTTTAGTTGATGAAGGAAAGGAATTTGCTGGACACAGTATCGGCTACTGCTTTACTGGCTTAGTGGCTTGTCTTTTAGTCTTAGTGTAAGTTAATGGCTCCCTAACTCTGTGTTATTTATATCCTACAGGTGGATCAAAGAATTGTCCTAAAATTTTGGCGCGTAGACATTTATTGACCAATCAGATTTGTATTTTACTATTTTATTTTAGAGCCTAATATTTTCTGTTAGTTGACTTCCGATCCTATTTTTCTAGAATGTTCTATTCTATGTTTTTAGCTGATTGGTTGAAAAATATAAAAATGTGACTTAAATGCTAATACGGTTTTGTTCCTAAATTTCTAGAATGTTCTTAAGTATGTTTTTATTGCTTATTTTAAGACTAGAAAAAATGTGTATCCTATAAATTCATGAGCCAACACAGAATTTCAAACTGTACTCTTTATTTGAACCATAGGGGTAGACTCTTCTAATTCAATTAACCATAATAGGGTACAAGTGTTAAATTATGGTTAACATTCTAAAGTGAAATGTGGTCTCATCTAGGATTTCCTATTTTAAGATTGCAGTCTAGCACATTAGCCGATATGCCACAGGGACTCCACCCATCTAGGATTTGTACTCAACACCTTGAGCCTATTCCCCATGACAGTAATAATCATACCTGTTGGTAAACACCCCTTCAGCACTCTACCTGATAGACTAGCTCATAGCCATAAATAGCCAATGATTTAAGACTTTGAGGGCTGATTTAATAAGTAGAATCCAGTCGATGGGACACACTTCAGCCGGCCATGTGTCAGCAGCATGAATCTGGTCAGGTGTGTCTCATCTCTGGACATGCCTCAAGCCTCAGTAGGCTGTCCCTTCAGGTTCTAACCCCCCTCGGTGGGGCTAGGTTAATTGCCTGAGGCACCCCATTATAGGGGAATCCCGACAAAGCCTGAGGCTTTTTTGGAGCCGCCAGGCACAACTGGGTTAAGGCCCTGTGCCTGGACCCACCTTAAAAAAAGGTTTGTGCCACATTCATCCTGTTGGTGGGACGGAGGACAAATACTGCTGTTTTGATAAGCTGAATCCAGTAGATTGGACACATTTCAGCCATCTATGGTGTCAGCAGCACGTATCTGGTCGGGTGTGTCTCGTCTCTGGATATAGTAGGCAGCCTTGGCTGCTTGGCGCTGGTGCCGGGGAGACCTATCATTCGCATCACATGGCCAAGACTAACATTCCCCGAGCATTAGGAGACCGTCCCCCCAGGCTCTAACCCTCCTTGGAGGGGTTAGGTTTATTGCCTAGCGCCTAATTCGCCCTTTTTTAGGGGAATGCTGACGGGGCCCAAAGCATTTTTAGGAATGCTGAGTGTGTTTAGGCAATGGCCCTGTGCCCGAACCCACCTTAAAAAGGCCTTGTGCCACACTCCCTCGTGAGGTGGGGCATGCAACAAATACCATTGATTTAATAAGCTGATTAATATTTGAACTGATCTTACTTCGTTTGGCTATAGAGCATTTTGATCCTTCTCAGTATCTTGTGAATTCTCTTGTTAATTGTTTGTAACTTATTGTACTGTCTTTTTTGTACATATCCATTAGCACCAGATACTGGGGGTGAATAAATATGTTAAGAACTAAATTTTTCTCTGTGTATCATTCACCTCGACGATACAACAATATCACAAGCAACACCAAAGGATCATCCTATAATTTGTTTGTCACCCTGTCGACGAGGCTTAGAATATATAGACTGTATCTCCTGCAGAAGACTCAAACCCTTTCCCCACCCCATATGACATATTCTAGATATGACACTAAACAGCATTTGATGGTGAAGTTCCATGGAAGTGCCCATGGAGTAATGGTTATCGTTGTAGGAAATGGACATGGCGACACGAGTTCAACTCCTGGATGAGACTGATTACATAGCACTAATACCCTTGGGAAAGGTATGAATCCAATTATTCTCCCTCCAGCTATGGGTAAATAGTAGGACAGACTAGGTTCTTCAGCCTTGGCGAGGCAACTAGTCTAGGAGAAGGAAAAACTCTGAATTCAAACCTGTTAAATTCTGCTTTAAAAAAATTGACCTTGTGTCATATCCTGCCCAAGCGGAGGGGTTGGTAAATATGGATGGTGAAGTTCCAGATCTGGAGAACCTTTATTTTGCTATTACTCCCAGGTCCACTTGGACTATGAGTAGTAGTCTCTGTTTGGGTCGCATTGATGGTTCAAGTAGATATGTTTAAAAATTATTAGTGTTAGACTGGAATACTTGACACAATATAACTGTAAATCATTATTAGTAAGAATATTTAATTAAAGCTATACTTATTTACAAAGGAGTATTATAATTAAGTTCTTGGAACCATATTATTGCAAGCAAGCTATCTGTGTTGAGTAGGAATACTTGACACAATATAACTGTAAATCATCATTAGTAAGAATATTTAATTAAAGCTATACTTATTTACAAAGGAGTATTATAATTAAGTTCTTGGAACCATATTATTGCAAGCAAGCTATCTGTCTTGAGTAGGAATACTTGACACAATATAACTGTAAATCATTATTAGTAAGAATATTTAATTAAAGCTATACTTATTTACAAAGGAGTATTATAATTAAGTACTTGGAACCATATTATTGCAAGCAAGCTATCTGTGTTGAGTAGGAATACTTGAAACCATATAACGGTGCGAACAAATGATACTAGATAGGAATAGTTACTTTAAATCAAATAATTGTATACAAGTTATTTGTATTAGATAGGAATACTTGAAACCATGTTACTGTCCAAACAAATGATACTAAATAAGCGTACTTAGTGATAACCATATAATTATGTACAAAGTATTAGTATTAGTTTGTTTGTTTGTTTTATGTCATATCAGCCTCCTCGGTCATTTAATGCCAAGTCAAGTTAAAAAAGGTGGTAAATGGAAAGATCTATTTTATTGTAATTTATTTGTAGAGAAACAGTTTTTAGAAAGAATTTAGTTCTGTTGAAAGTTTATTCGTCTTGTAGTAAAAAGGGTCTTGGGGGGGGGGGAACAGCTAGTGGAAAGTATCAGATTTGGTCTAAGTAATTCTTGTAGAGAAACAGTTTGTTGGAGAAACTTGGTCAAGTTGAAAATTCCTTTAGATTTTTATGTATGTATTCATTGCTTTAAGGAATGAAACTACATTATTCATTTCAATTTTTTGGAACAGCTCCTTCATGTCGTTTGCACTATAAAACGTTTCTCTTATCATATTTACCCAACCCCTCCGCTCGGGCAGGATATGACACAAGGTCACTTTTTTAAGCAGAGTTTAACAGGTTTGAATTTGGAGTTTTCCTTCTCCTTGACTAGTTGCCTCACCAAGGCTGGAGAACCTAGTCTGCCCTACTATTTACCCATAGCTGGAGGGAGAATAATTGGATTGATACCTTTCCCAAGGGTATTAGTGCTATGTGAAATGCAATCAGTCCAGGATTTGAACTCGTGTCGCCGTGTCCAATTCCTGCGACGATAACCATTACACCATGTTTCTCTTATATCGGCCAGATTGGTACATTCAATGAGAATATGTTTCAAAGAGTATGCAGTCTGGCATGCATAATACATTGATTGCTGCTTTGCTTCAAGTACTGTGCAAACAAATAAGACTAAATAGGAATTGTGACTTTAAACCATATTATTGTGTACATATGATTCACATTTAAAAGGAATTATTGAGACAATATAATTGTAAATTATTTGTATTAAGAATAGTTAATTGAAGCTACAATTATTCACTAAGTATTATTATTATTAGGTACTTGGAACCATATATGGTTGGTTGGTTGGGTTTTATGGCATATCAACCCTTGAAGGTTATTTAATGCCAAAGCTATTTTTATACAAATAATCAGTTCTATTTCAAACAATTCAGTTTAGCATAAGTATGCAGTTTAATTGTCAAAAATATTTCTATTTTAAGCTATTCAGTTTAGTCTAACAAACAGTTCTAATTCAAACAATTCAGTATAGATTTTGTTTACACACAGTTAAATGTCAAAACAGTTCTATATTAAACAATTCATTTTAGCCTAAGTACAGTTTCAATGTCAAAAACAGTTCTATTTCAAACAATTCAGTTTAGCATAAGCACACAGTTTAAATGTAAGAACACAGTTTAATTGTCAAAAACATTTCTATTTCAAGCTATTCAGTTTAGTCAAACAGTTCTATTTCAAACATTTCTGTTTACCATTAGTATACAGTTTAGTTCTATTTAATCCATTGATAGGACCCTATCAGGTGCTACCATTCCAAGCAAGAGTGGACCGGGGAGCGAGGGCAGTGAAGGGGTGCTTCGCATTCCCCAAAGTCTAGCATCAGTGGAACCTCACTATTAGATTGTTTAGTGTAATATCCCGGACACTCATTGTGGGGGTCTTACCCTTCTGTATAGATGCAGTCTGTGCCTTCGACAGCCCCAGCTGACTGGGTAATTGGAACCATATAGCTACGTCCAAACAAATAACTGATTTTAAATAGAAACAATAACTTGAAACTATATAATTATTAGTATTGGATAGGAATACCTGAAGCAATACAAATGTGTGCAAAGGATCAGTAATAGATAGGAACACTTGCTATCGTATAAAGGTATTGAAAAAACACTCTAAAACAAGAAATCAAAAAATGTAAATATAAATGTACAATAAATGCAATTCCCTAACCTCTGGGCATAAAATAATCCTAGACGAGCTGACATGCAGTTAAAATCAATCCCTCCATCCATCCCAACAATTTGTTGTGGGCAAGGAAACATCCTAAAAATGCTAAGAGCGAAAGTCGTTGTCCACGGAGACAAAATAGATCTCGTCTGTAGGACCTAGTGTAAACAAAGAGAAAGTGTCTTGGTGTTTTCATCTTTTATACGAGGCTCGGTTGCTATGATACTTCGATAGTGCTGCCATCTGATAGTCTTTTGTTGAAATTCTTTGGCAGACAAGGGAAGCAATCCCAAAAGAGCAAAGTAGATTCTTAAGCAACTTATTTTTTTATTTGTAATCAGTGTTTTTTTATTTGTTATCTTATATCATCATCATTTGTTTTTACTTCTTAATTTTCTTTTCAAAATTTTGGAGAAGGATCGTATAAATGGGTATAGCGTTGGTCTTGATTTCTTTAGAAGATGCCATTGGCCTAAATGAGTAGAGTGTTCGTGATTGGTCCGGGAGACTGGTGTTCAATCCCAGGCCGAGTCATACCAAAGACTCAAAAATGGTACTTGATGCCGCTTTGCTTAACACTCAGCATTATAAGGTAAGGATCAATCAAAAGAAAAGTGTAGCACCTCGGTTTGGCTTGGTTACTTTGTTTAATGGCATATCAACCTTTGTTGGTTATTTAATGTCAAAACCGTTCTCCTAGAAGAACAGTAGTGGTACTATTTAACTCATAGCTGGGAGGATAAGATGTTCATACCTTTCCCAAGGGTATTTGCCCAAAAGTGAACATAATAGCACGACTGGAATACGAACTCGGTTACTACGATTACATAGCCCGTCACTTTAACCATTACACCACGAGGACACCCCCTTACACCTCGGTGTTGTAGCTATCGAAAAGGGAGCCTTTGAGTCAACAACATTAAAAAAGCTCGTCACTCATAAAGAAGTTTTAAATATACTGATGAAAACTAAAATTGAAACACACTGAATGTATGTTTCAATCTACTCAAGATTAAGTGAGAGGCAATGTCAGGGGATTTCAGTAATTTGTTTTATATACGGATCAATACATGCACAGGTTCCAGAATAAGGGGGTGTATCAAGAGTACTTTTTTCTTACTCTCTCTTTCTCTATCTCTTTTCCTTTCTCATGTCTCTTTTTTTACCAACTCTCTCTATCTCTCTCTCTCTCTCTCTCTCTCATGTCTCTTTCTTTCCCATCTCCCTCTCTCTCTCTCTCTCTTTCTTGTTTCTTTCCTCTGTCTATGTGTGAATCTCTCTCCCTCTTTCACTTTTACTCTCTCCTTTTCTCTCATGTTTCTTTCTTTACCAAGTCTTTTTCTCTCTCTCTTTCTCTCTCATGTCTCTTTCTTTCCCATCTCTCTCTCTCTCTCTCTCTCGCTCCTTTCTTTCCTATATATATATATATATATATATCTTACTCCTTTTACTCTCTCTTCTTCTTTCATGTCCCTTTCTTTATCATCTATTTTGTGTCTTTCTACCCCTCTTGTTTCTTTCTCTTTCTTTCCTTTTCTCTCTCTCTCTCTCTCTCTCTCTCTCTTCGCATCTTTTTCTTTACCTTGTCTCACTTTCTCTATCATCCCCTCTTGTGTCTGTTTCTTTCCCATCTCTCTCTCTCTCTCTCTCTCTTCTCTCTCTTCTCTTCTCTTTTTGATTTCTTTCTTTTCCATGTCTCTCTCTGTCACTTTTTTCTTCACTTGTGTCTCTTTTTCCATCATCTCTCTCTCTCTCTCTCTCTCTCTCTCTCTCCCTTCTCCTCTCATGTCTCTTCTTTTTCCCATGTTCTTCTCTCTGTATCTTCCCTTCTTCTGTCCCTTTCTTTCACATGTATCTCTCTCTCTATATATATATCTTCTCCACTTATGTCTCTTTCTTTCCCATATATTTGACCCATACAGGTACTACCACTCAGAGTGGACTTGGAAGTGATGGTTTATGAAGGTCTACTCTACATTCCCCAGATCTCCAAAACTGGAGCCTAACTATTTCATACAGTTTAGAGTTATAACAAGAACATTGAGTGCTATTAGAGCTTCATGTTTTTTTCACCCGGTTGTCATGTAATAAATATAATTTTTATGATAGTCAACATCTTTCATCGCAATTTTATTGTTTGAATGGTTTCATCTGTTTTATTGGAGTTAAATTAGTTTTTTCTTGCTTTGAGAGATGGTTGGTTTGTGATGGGATAGTTCAAAATGAACTCTTTTAGCGATAGGAATGTTTGTTACCATTTTTAGCGAGGTGATGTGTTCTTGTGTATGTGTGTTATTCCCTCGTTAAGTGTTGTTGTAAAATGAATGAGGACGATGAAGTAAGAAGAAGATGCCGTTAGCTTTTATATGAAGGTTTTTAATGGCAGCATGAAATAAAGGGCTTACGTTTATGCTGCAAGTCTCATAGGAAGGAAAGAAGTCAGGAAACGAAATGAAGTTGAGATAGATTTGAGAGAGCATGTTAGCAGCTAAATGCCTGAGCGAAAAGTGCATTGTTAGGTTAAGGCATTGTTGGATGTGCAAGCGAGATATGTTCGCCATAAGTGTAGCAAAAGTCGTGTTTGCTCTTTAAGGAGAGAAACGTTGAAGTCACCGTGAGTTTGTGGTTCTGGTTGTTTCGGGGAGAAGCGTGAATGTCTCCAAAAAATGTTGCCCAGTGATGAAGTGGCTAGGTGTCAGAGCGGAATATTGCATCGCAGTCGACATAGCCAATTATGGGGGTGACCTAAAGTTGTTCCTGTGGGTGGCGTATTGAATTAATCTAATTCATATTCAACTAGGAACCCTTGGTCTAAGAGAAATAGACGCCTGGGGTCCATAAATTAGATAGCTTCCCTCATGATGGTGTGATGCTACTGCTGCTGCTATTGAAGAGCAGAGAGTAAGACGTCTGTACTGAACGAAGAAGGTCTGCGAAAAAAAAGTGTTTGGCAGATTTTCCAAGTTTGTACTGCCCGGAAAGATAGTCCGGGTTGAATAGGATAAGTCATCCTGATTGGGTGAAATTATGCGTCGACCCAAACGGTCGAATTAAATTACGCGCCAAACAAAAATGCGAAATTCTTTCTGCTACGCTCTCATCTGTATTGTTCTAAAAAAAATTATTGCTAATTGTTGTGGCCTTCTTAGGGTCAGAAATAAAGACACAAGAGAGGAATTGAGTAAAACAAATATATTAACTAAAACAGTAGTACAAACATATACAAATGAGAAGGTTACCAGCGAGACTGTTCCGTCCGACTGTTAGGGCTGTCTGCTGGAATATTGACTTCAACCTAAGATCAGTACCTGCTGCTATTTATAGCTAGGAGAGTTCATGAGTTCATTTATCATTTTACAATGTGTTGTTATTAAAGTATAGTGAACCTGGGCAAAATCTAAAGCCTTTATTCAATCGTTTAAATGCATTCACGTATATCAAATTTTCACCTGTTGAGGAAGTAAATATTGTGGTCTCCCGTTTTGGTGGGAGTTATGGGCGGAACTTCCGAGAATCATGTGACCATTGGTCATGTGACATTTCCAGAAACGAGTTCTAGCTTTTTTTGGTAGCAGACATCCATCGAGTAGGACCTATCTCTTTCGTCTCTGCCTTTCGAACAGCACGTGCGTGCAAATTATCCTTTGTGAACCATTTCACTATACTAGAAGAAAAGTAAGTTTTTATCAGCTGCTATCAGCGACAACTTGTTCTGTGGAACAGCTTTTGTAACCTTTTATGACTTGGGATCTTTGCCATGCCTTATAAGTGTGTGTGTTTTTTTACGGCCACCTGCCCCCTATCACGAAAACTATTCAAGTTAGGCGAACCAGACATGCAGGACATTGCTGGAGAAGCAGAGATGAACTCATAAGAGATGTACTCTTATGGATCCCCACACGCGGCCGCGCAAAAGCAGGACGACCTGCACGAACGTACATTCAGCAGCTATGTGAGGATACAGGTTGTTGTCCTGAAGACCTGCCTAGGGCGATGAACGATAGGGAGGAGTGGCGAGAGAGGGTCAGGGATATCCGTGCTGCCAGCACGATATGATGATGATGATGATAAGTGTGTGTAGTATTTGTGCATAAGATATATGTCACTTTTGTCTAAATGGACTTGGTTTTTCCTTACCGAAATATACTGTGTTAGGTTATCGTTAATGCATTATAAGAAAAGGCTGGTGGTAGTCTCAAGGAATAACACACACCACAGTAAACTTCTGTATACCAACTTAAATTCATTAATCATCTATGTCGGTTATTTTAACATCAATAAGTTTTTCAAAGCTGCCTAGCAAAATCTGTTGCCACCTGCGTAATGCAAAGCTCTTCAAATGAATTGAGCACTTCGGTATCCAAAAGCGTAAAATGTAAACAAACGAAAGTTAACACATATATGTTAAATTCCCAAGCTACCGTTGGGTCGCTTGCTGGCTGAGAAATATGTTATCGGTCTGACGTAAAGTAAGGTGGGTTTCAATCCCTGACAGTATATATATATATATATATATGTGTGTGTGAATAATAATAATGATAATAATATGAATATATCTACATATATGAATTATAGAAGCTTTAGATTTTACAAGGCAGTTTTAAAATTTTTATTTTATGTTTTGACCGAACCATTAGCATAATGGTTTGAATGTTCGCCAATGGTCTGGGAGACTTGGGTCCAATCCCAGGTCAAGCCATACCAAAGACTCAAAAAATGGTACTTAATGCCTGCTTGCTTAACACTCATCATTATAAGGTATGGATAAAGGCTAAATGGAGCAATCCAGGGAAAAAGATTTGCGCCCTCCTCTACACTCTAGTGGGGTAGCTCTTGAAAAGCGAGACTTCGAGTTGCTTACTTATATATATATATATATATATATATATATATATACGAGAGTCGTTCAGTAAATAAGCTGAATTTTACCTAAGAAGTTGACAATAGTATAGAATACACATTTTTTAGTTTTAAAATGATCAACAAAAACATAAGAAAATTCTAGAAATTTTAGATCAAAACTGCATTAGCATTGAAGTTACATTTTTATATTTTTCAACCAATCAGCTAAAAACATAGAATAAGAACATTCTAGAAAAACAGGATCAGAAACTAATTAACTGAAAATGTTTAGGCTCTAAAATAAATAAGTAAAAATACGAATCTGATTGGTCAAGAAACGTCTACATGCTAAAATTTTAGAACTGCAATAAAATTATTTTTTGATCCATTACTAAGTATAAATAATGAAGACTTAAATCAACTCAGTAGTTCAGTTGTCGGTCAGTCAATTCATTTCTTCCACGGCCAAAAAGTCATTCCGTCTACTATCAAAAAAGATTTTTCACTAGAGGTCATGAGACCAACAGCAGAGCCGCGATTAAGATTCAAAGAGAAAGACTTGCGAACATTCTTTCATCAATGCGACACGCTGTCGCCAAAATCTTAAAACATTGCGCGCACTTAATGTAAGTAAAGACTATTATTTTTATCCAACTTACTTCGGCCAACCATGGAACCATTTATTTAATAGACTTTATTAACATTTAAACATACACACACACGTGTGAACAATCTTATTTTCATTTAACTGGCCATAACTGTATTTCTACAAAGGCCACTCGCACATTATATTTCTCATTTATTTTTATTCTTGTTTTGTTATGAATATTAAATTGTTTGTTTCTTAATGTTCGTTGTTGTCATATTCCATTTGTTTTACGTGATTGTAAAAATTTGTGTTGTATTTGTAGTGGAACTAAGCGTGAAGTAATACCCGTAAAATACGGACGAGAACTCACTCTTACTCGCTACATACACCAACTACAGTAGTAAGCTCTCTTTACAGTTGCACCTTTTTCAAAGAAATTTATAGAGATGAATCCTTTCATGCCCAAGAAGACTGTCAGCATGACCTTCTTTACTGACTGTTGAGCCAAGAACTTTTTCTTTACTGGAGAGTAAATGTGTATCCACTTCAAGAGCTGCCCTTTTCACTCAGGCTTATTAAGGAAGAACCATGTTTAGCTCTTTTGTAAACATTTTTTTTTTTTTTGTCTAAAACATTCTTCTCTGTAGACATCACACATTCTTCTGCACATTTCACATGGTTTGCATTTCTCAGCCACCAAAATTCAATGACAGACCTCTGTTCAAGCTTGGAGTTCTTTTTTTGAATTCCACTGATATATATATATATATATATATAAACAATAATCGGTCACATTAATATAATGAATTTATTTCCAGCCTGTTAAAAAGCATTGATATAAATCAATACACAAAAAATTAACAAGACTACTTCAGATCTAACAAGAAAATGGATAAAGTAAAGTTGCGACCGTA
This sequence comes from Sepioteuthis lessoniana, assembly GCA_963585895.1. Taxonomy (NCBI): domain Eukaryota; kingdom Metazoa; phylum Mollusca; class Cephalopoda; order Myopsida; family Loliginidae; genus Sepioteuthis; species Sepioteuthis lessoniana. The sequence continues at coordinate 15,950,521 of OY757947.1, forward strand.
GTCGGAAGCGACCCAAAAGCTCCCTTTTCAATAGCTACTACACCGAGGTGTAGCGAAAGACGCTACTCCTTTCCCTGGATTATTTCGTTTACCTTTGATCCATACCTTATAATGTTGAGTGCTAAGCAAGAAGGTATCACGACCATTTTTTGATTCTTTGGTTTGACTCAACATTGGATTGAACCCTGGTCTCCCGGCCCATAGGCGACTATTCTACCTATATATATATATATATATATATATATATGGGGGGTACTAATCTTAATGAATGAAAAGACAATATTAACAATAGTACTACAAAAATAAAGAAATTTAGTAGGGAGCTGAAATGTAGTAGGGTATACACCGATTCGTGTATCAGGTCACGACCGCAGAAACCTGTTCTGAGTCCAGCGTGGTTGAAGACCTTTATCCAACTTGAAGTAGTAACATGACACTGTTGTTTGAAGATCCAACGACCACGGTGCCGCTGAGAAACTCACTCCGGGTTGGCGTGAGTCACTGATCTGAATTGTCTGGAATATTGTGTGTTTTTATAACATTAAGGTGGTTCCCGCGCGCACACGTTGACTTTCGAAAATTCTTTGGGTGCGTATTTTAGAGACCTCCTATTGGGCCTAAGAACCATTTTTAATTGTTTATTTTTTAAGCATCTGTGTGGGCGTTAGTTGGATGTCTTTGCACCAATTTTGATCCGTTTTTTCCAGAAAATTCTATTGACAAGGAAATTGCATCATTTCCTATATATATATATATATATATATATAGAGAGAGAGAGAGATATTCTGGCTTGCGGTATTTTTTAATCGGTTTTCTTCCTCCCTTCAGGCTTTTTCTATGGACAATGTCCAATGTTTGCTTCTTCCGATGTAAACTTTGTGGTCACAAACATAATTCTGTGAAAGGAGGTGATCGAAACCAAGAGTCCCTTTTTAGGATTTCAAAAGATTTCTATTGTTTCCAAAAAACTTTATCATGCACCCACTTTTAAAAACAATATATATAATGTGGGTGAAGAACATTTAAAGAAATGAAAATTGTGGTTTAGATAAAAGATATGCAAATATGACATTTGAAATATATGCAATATACTTTACTATTTAGTGTCTTAGTATGAGTTATTCCTCCTAGGTGCACCCTCACAAAATAAAGATAATATATAGATACTTTCGTCTCCCCAGTTTCTAGAATAAAATGAGAGAGGTCTCACGACGCTCTTTCAGGACGTTCATGACCTTACCTCTCCAGTTGGGTCTCATTCGGTAGGCTGTTCTACCTCCGGTCGGTTCTGCCGGGTGTGCCTCGGCACTGGAGATTTCTCGGCACTGGAGATTTCCTCCGGCCTCAGGGGGTCATCCCCGAGGCTTTTACCCCCTTCGGGGGTTGGGTTTATTGCCTGGCGCCTCTAATAAGAGGAATGTCGACGGGGCCGAAGGTATTTTTGGCCTTGCCGGACGCGAGTGGGCTTCGGCCCTGCGACCGGACCCACCTTAAAAACGGCCTTGTGCCAAATCGTACGTTGGTGAGACGAATGATAAATATCGGAGATAGCCGACATGACCATTTACACATCGTATCCTGACTTGTTTCTATTTTATTCCCAATGTATTGGCTATCATTGAGCCATAATAGTACATTTACCAAGCAAGAAACAATGGATTCATGCCCTTTTCAAGAGCTCTTATGAAAAGTAAAACAAAGTATGACCCCCACCAACGAGTGTCCTGATTATGACACACGTTGGAGAGGGAGTCTTACTCCTCTGCAGAAATGCAGTCGGTGTATTCTACAGCCCCAGCCGATTGGGCTATCTCTTTTATCTGATAAGATGTAGCAAGCCAAAATAGCCTTGGCTTCATTGGAAACCAATGAATTCATCTTATCAAAAAAATAAAAATTATAAAAATTTTACTTAAAAAAATATAATTTCAAATAATTGTTTTTTTTTATCTAACTTATCTGAAGACTTAGAAAAATAATTATCTCACACAATGCAAAGCGCTTCGTCTCGACTTGTACTTATTTTTCACAATAACAGATTTGGTGAAGCAAAGTCTTTTTCATTTTTTTTTCTTTTTGATAACCTCTCAAGACAAAAAAAACCTGGTTAGGTTTGCATTATTTATAGATGAAAGCTCAAATGTCTGTCTTGTAGCGTAAAGGTTGAGATAAAAGAAAGACGAAATTTTAAACCTTATATTTATCAGCAACTTGAGAAAATATCTATCACTATGGAATAGATTAAATTAGAAAAGCTCTAATAATATAGAAATTATCTTCCCCCCTCCCAGGAAAAAAAAAACAAGCTTTGTGAATTTTGGCAAATTTTCTTTTGAACAAATAAGAATGTTCAGCCTTTATAGGTACATTTATTTATTTCTAGTTATTTTCTAGCTGCCATAGTTCTATCAGGTTACCAATTGTTGCGATAACTAATAGGCTAGGATTGGTTGGTTGGTTGGTTGGTTGGTTGGTTGGTTTGAGATTGGTTGATTGGTTTAGGTTGGTTGGTTTGAGATTGGTTGATTGGTTTTGGTTGGTTGGTTGGTTGGTTGGTTTGATTTTGGTTGATTGGTTTAGGTTGGTTGGTTGGTCTAGGATTGGTTGGTTGGTTGGTTGGTTGGTTGTTTGGTTGGTTGATATTGGTTGGTTTGGGATTGGTTAGTTTAGGTTGGTTTAGATTCGTTGATTGGTTTAGGTTGGTTGGCTGGCTGGTTGGTTGGTTGGTTTGAGATTGGTTGATTGGTTTAGGTTGATTGGTTGGTTGTTTGGTTGAGATTGGTTGATTGGTTTAGGTTGGTTGGTTGGTCTAGGATTGGTTGGTTGGTTGGTTATTGGTTGGTTTGGGATTGGTTGGTTTAGGTTGGTTTAGATTCGTTGATTGGTTTAGGTTGGTTGGTTGGTTGGTTGGTTGGTTGGTTGGTTTGAAATTGGTTGATTGGTTTAGGTTGGTTGGTTGGTTTGGAATTGGTTGGTTGGTTGGTTAAGTGGTCGGTTGGTTGGTTGGTTTGAAATTGGTTAGTTGGTTGGTCGGTTGGTTGGTTTGGAATTGGTTGGTTGGTTGTTTGGTTGGTTTTGATTGGTCGGTTAGTTGGTTGGTTTGTATTGATTGATTGGTTGGTTGGTTGGTTGGTTTTACATGTCAACTTTTGTTAGTTTAATTTATGCTAAAGTTAATTTAACAAATATGGTCACCAATTATAATTAGTATAAAAATATATCTTCAATCATTTTAAACCGAAAAAGAAACCATACTTAGTTGGAATGTCAATGTTTTAAGAACCAATGTATTAATAAATTTACAATCATTTTAAACAACAAGATACTTTTAAAATTTTGAAATCTCTTATGTATGGGCTTTCTCCAGCTCTAAGATATACAATATTCAATGTAATGTCCTTTTTTCACCCTCAACTGAGACACTTCCTATTCACTCAACATACTGTATGGTTGGTTGGTTGGTTGGTTGGTTGGTTGGTTGGTTGGTTCTGTTGCATTTCAGTCCTTATTGGGTTATTTTATACCAAATCTCTTAAAAATTACATTCTCCAAAAATGAATCCAGCCCAGTCGGCTGGAGTTGTAGAATACACCGACAGCATCTCTGCAGAAGGGTAAGACACCCTAATGAGTGTCCTGAATATGAGATTAAACAACCTAATGGTGAGGCTCCAGTAATGCTTTGGGGAAAATGGAGTACCATTTCATTGCCATCGCTCCCATAGTCCACCAGAAAAACAGAAATACGTGGACATGGGATCCGAGGCATTTAATAACTAATGTTATATAAATGATAAAATGAATTTAGTGAAAACTGTATGAAAATTCAAATCTTGAAGTTTTGTTATTGATTTTGATTGTCTTTTTCATTATCAAGCTTCAACATGACCGCCACCTTTGTTGAGACATTTAAAAACTGCTATAAGACTTTATGAACACCCTGTGTGTGTGT
>OY757947.1:15959471-15994471 GCA_963585895.1 Sepioteuthis lessoniana
GATGACATTCACTTTTTAAACTCTATACTACAAAAAACTGATTCCGATACACTCACGATTACATTTGAAGTCACAAACCTATTCAGTAATATCCCCCATGAATTAGGAAAACAGGTCATCTCATTTTCAATAGAAAAATACTCAGAAACATTACATCCAAGATTTAACAAAAAAACTAATCAATGGTCGTATAGAACTAATCCTTCACAATAACTCTCTCCAATTTCCATTAATTACATCCAAACCCTAGGAACAACAATGGGGACTAAAATGGTGCTTTGCTCAATCGGCTGGAGCAGTAGACTACACTGACATGATCTCTGAATAGGGGTAAGACTTCCCCAACCTGTGTCCTGGTTATAACAATCTGATGGTGAGGCTCCAATAATGTTGAAGCTTTGGGGAACGTGGAGTACCCCTTCATTGCCATCACTCCCAGGTCCACTCTGGCCCCGAGTGGTAGCACTTGGTCCTATCTAGGGTTCAGATAGAACTGTTTGACATTATGCTAAACTGAATAGTTTGAAATAGAACTGTTTTTACACTTAACTGTGTGTAAAGAAAAAACTGTGTACTTATGCTAAACTGAATTGTTTGAACAAGAACTGTTTGATCATTTAACGGTGTGTAAACAAATTACTGATTTTTTAATTGATTTTTAGTGATATATAGCAATACTTGGAATCATTTAATTTAATTTTGACTTATGCTCACAGGAATTTTTTTAAATAAGGCTGTTTTTACATTTAACTGTGCGTAAAAAAACTAAATTGTTTAAAATTAAGTGAAACCATTCAATTGTGTGTAAAAAAAACTAGATCAGGCTTGTTTAAAAATATTACCGACAAAATGTGCTTAGAAATCATATAATTGATATACGTTGAAAAAAACCCAACTTAACCAAATCTTATATATTTAATATATATGAATAAAGAGAATTTGACATTAAATAACCTCCAATGGTTAGTATACCATAAAACCCAACCAAACCAAATCATATATATTTGATATATATGTATAAAGAGAATTTGGCATTAAATAACCTACAATGATTGATATGCCATAAAACCCAACCAAACCAAATCATATATATTTGATATATATGTATAAAGAGAATTTGGCATTAAATAGCCTACAATGATTGATATGCCATAAAACCCAACCAAACCAAATCATATATATTTGATATATATGTATAAAGAGAATTTGGCATTAAATAGCCTACAATGATTGATATGCCATAAAACTCAACCAAACCAAATCATATATATTCAATATATATGTATAAAGAGGATGTGGCATTAAATAACCTATAATGGTTGATATGCCATAAAACTAAACCAAATTAAACCAAACTACAAGTTCAGCTCAGTAGCGATGAACCCGGGAGCCAACTTGGGATTTAGATCGGGGATCAGTCAGGAACAAGTAATATTCACCCCCAACCCCTCCACCATAAGCTGAATGACACGGGGTTAGTTAAGCGGAGCAAAGCTGGTTTGAATTTAGAGTTTTCCTTCTCTTAAGCAATTTTTCTTGGTTGCTTAACAAGGCTAAAAACCCTGTCTGCCTCACTATTCATCCATAACTAGCTTTTTGTTTGTTTGTTTTGTTGTTTTAATGCCAGACCAACCTTCTTGAGTTGTTTAATGCCAAATCCACCCTTCTAAAAGAACAGTAGGGGTACTATTTAACCCATTGCTGGGAGGATAAGGGGGTTCATACTTTTCCCAAGAGTATTTGTCCGAAAGAGTTCGAACTCGCTTACTACGATTCTGCAGTCCAGCGCTTAACCATTACACCCACTTTCATTTTTGGAAGTGCTCGTGGTGTAATGGTTATCGTCGTAGAAAATGAACTCGGCGACACGAGTTCAAATCCTGGACGATACTGATTGCATTTCACGTAGCACTAATACCCTTGGGGAAGGTATGGATCCAATTATTCTCCCTCCAACTATGGGTAAATAGTAGGACAGACTGATTTCTTCAGCCTTGGTGACGCAACTAGTCTAGGAGAAGGAAAACGCTGAATTAAAACCTGTTAAACTTCGCTTAAAAAATTGACCTTGTGTCATATCCTGCCCGAGCGGAGGGGTTGGGTAAATAGCACGCCCACTTTCATAAATAGCGATGGGGGTAAACAGTTGGATTCATTTCTTTCCCAAGGGACATTAGCGTGAAATGAAACGCAAATAACTTCGTTCAGCATTAGGACTTGAATCATCGATTCCATTTCTTTCGACGATTATCTTGTAGAGAAGAGGAAATCTCGTATTTTGTTTTGGCGCGCTATTTAATTCAACACTGAGTTTCACCCAATCAGGATGACATATCCTATTCAGCCCGGACCTTCATTTCCGGCTAGCAAAACGGGTGAGCGGCAAAACACACTCTCTTCGGCTTGAGACGGCGACCAGAATGGACGTGTCTCTGAAGTCTCGTAATTCATTTCTGTTGCCATAAAATCTATAGTGTTCGGGAAAATAACTAATTCCCACAAACCGCTATAATCTTTACACCAGGGACAGATTTACAAATGGCCGAGAGTTCTTGACTAACTGGGGGATCACTAAAACTAATTTGTCGTACTGCGTTCCAGATAATCTAATTTACCAACCCCTCCGCTCGGGCAGGATATGACACAATGTCAATTTTTAAGCGGAGTTTAACAGGTTTGAATTCAGAGTTGTCCTTCTCCTAGACTAGTTGCCTAACCAAGGCTGAAGAAACCAGTCTGTCCTACTATTTACCCATAGCTGGAGGGAGAATAATTGGATCCATACCTTCCCCAAGGGTATTAGTGCTAGGTGAAATGCAATCAGTATCGTCCAGGATTTGAACTCATGTCGCCGTGACCATTTCCTACGACGATAACCATTACACCATCGGCACCTCCTGCGTGCCAGATAATAGCCTTGTTTTAATTGTACAGTCGACACTTCAGTAAGTATAAGGTCTGGAGTAAGAGGCCCCTTTACAATAAGTATAGGGTCCTGTTTATGTGGTCACTGTACAATAAATATAGGATCTAGAATATAGGGTGCCTGTACAAAAAGTATAGGGTCCAAAGTATTGGGTCTCTGTACAATAAGTATAGGATCCAGAGTATAGGGCGCTTGTACAATAAGTATAGGTATTCTGTGGTCTTCAACTGGTGGGGTTGATGAGTTTGGCCTATGACCCACCAGTAGGTTTATCTCGCCTTGTTTTACAGCAACAGCAGATACCGTAAGGAAACTGAAACCTGTGTACTTGACTATGCAAACCTATGTGCTTGACAACGCAAACCTGTGTGCTGGACTATGAAAATCTGTATGCTAGGCTCTGTAAGACTATATGTCAGACTATGAAAATGTGTGTGTTTGACAATAAAAATCTGTGAGTCGGTATATTTGTCACTGCCTCCCACCATACAGGACTTGACACACGGTCAATGACCCGAAGGTCGATTATAAAAATCTGTGAGTCGGACTATAAATATCGGTGTGCCGGACTCCGCAAATGTGTGCGCAGACTACGCAAATCTGTGTACTGGACTATGTAAATAAGTGTGCCTTATTATGTAAATATGTGTGCCGGACTATGAAAATCTGTATGCCTGGCTCTGCAAAAGTGTATGTCAAACTCTGAAAATGTATGTGTCATACTATGGAAATTTGTGTGCCGGGCTATGCATATCTGTGTACCAGACTGAAAATTCTACGTTCCTATCGCCATATTTATCTAAATTTGACGCTAGCATGGACGAATGCACATCTAATATAGCTTGGAATTTTTTTTCCCTAAAGTTTTCCAAATGCGTTCCGCTGAGTGGGTTTATAACATTTTCTCACTGGTGGAAGGTAAGGAGTATGTATGGGGAAACCACCAGAATATCTGATGAAAACACATTTGACGTCAGCAGCATTCCAAAAGGGACACACAAATTAGATAAGTTCCTCAGTATCAGAAAATTGACTTGCATTTTGTGATCTATGGTCTTTAAATGTTTATGATGATTATAATGATGATGATGATGATGATGACAACAACAACAAAAACTAGTTGTATCCGTGAAAAGTCCGCATTTTTTAAGTTTTCTTTTTTTTTTTTTTTTTTTGATTCACAAATTTACTAATATTATCTATAAGTACCGATAATTCTATTAATATCAAATCATTTGCGGACTTACGTAAGATTTTATTCAGAAATATAACGTCAATTTTTTTTAACTAAATTCAAAAGTCAATTTTCATAAATAAAATTTTTTTATTCCCCCCACTCTCTTTCTCGATCAATCTGTTTATATCTATTTATCTATATTCCCTTTTTTTTTCTTTTTTCCTCCTTACTTTCGTCTTTCTTTTCCAATGAAGCAGACGATAAGCATTATGGCTTCTTCTTCTTCTTCTTCTTCTTCTTCTTCTTCTTCTTCTTCTTCTTCGCTGTCCCTCCCTCCCTCCCTCTCTCTCTCTCTCAGTCTATCTATCTATCTATCTATTTCAGTCTGTTCATATAGTTATATCGGTCTGTTCATATCTATCTATCTATCTATCTATTATCTGTCTCAGTCTGTTTATATCTTCTCCGTTTCTTTTTCTCTTTATATTCTTTTCCTTTCTTTTCTTTTTCCCTTATGGCGGTTTTGTGGAATTACACTATATTTTGGGCACACGAAATGAATTACGAGACTTTGATTTAAACAACACACAATAACGAAAATACTTTATTAGCAGCTTTGTGGAGGTTTGTTCTTGGTGCTGCAAGACTCGTGGTGGTTAGGCTTGTTGGATGTTTGAGACGAAATGGTTTAGCGGGATGCTGGAAATGGCAGCGTGTCGTTGGACGTGTGAGGGAAGTATTCAAAGTCACCGTGTAGTTTTGTGTGTCTGGTGTTTCGGGGAGAGGCGTACGTTGTCTCCATTAATGTGGACCAGAGGTGAAATGAGAGCTAGGTGTGTCGAGAGCGAAGTGGCGCTCGGATCGACATAGTAAATTTTTGTGGTGCTTGTGGAAGGCATGCTGAACGTATCTAATTCATATTCAACTGGGATTCCTTGGTCTAAAATATATTAGACGCAAAGAATCCATAAATTAGAAGGTTCCCTCGCCGAGTGTCCATGTTGCTGTTGCTAGGGTTAAAGCCACAGTGAGTTGTCCTCACTGGGTGGCTTGTTTAGCTAAAAAGCATCGCTAAGCAGGGGCGACCAGAGACACGTCCGTTCTGGTCGCCGTCTCAAGCCGAAGAGAGTGTGTTTGGCCGCTCACCCGTTTTGCTAGCCGGAAATGAAGGTCCGGGCTGAATAGGATATGTCATCCTGATTGGGTGAAATTCAGTGTTGAATTAAATAGCGCGCCAAAACAAAATACGAGATTTTCCTCTTCTCTACATAGGTTGGCCCCAGAATTTCAGGTATGGAGTACCTGATATTCGATACACAAAATTGTAAGAGAAGGGAAAAGAAAGAAAAGAGCCACGAGTGTCACAACACGAAAGAGCAAATACAAACAATGAAATATAATACATACATATATAAAGAAAAACGAACTAAACAAATTAATAAAAAAAGGCAGTGTCCTGTTCAGTTTTTTATTTTTTTTTTTTTGTGTACCTCGTGGTACGTTTTTTTAAAAAAAACAAAATGTCACTGAGAAAAAGGTTCATGAGCCGAGAAATTGGCATACAGAAGTAGCAGTATATTTCAGAGGGGTAGTGTGAGTTTTTTTGGGTCCTCTGGAATTGATAGCAGTCGCTGTAGGTTAAGTGAGGTAGTGGGAGAGGTAACCCACGTTGCTGTAGAAAACAAAATAAGAGTAGGGTGAGTGAAAGTTAAAGTTACCTATTTTGCGAGTTAGGAAGTGAAAAAGTGTTGATAAAGTTTTGTTGAAAAAAAAATCCACATTGTTTGGATAGTCCTTGAAGATAGTTCGGCGGGACATTTGAAAATTTTTTTGGATGATGCATGTTCGTAAGGCTGTGTTTGTTATCGGAAGGTTGTTGGTAAGTGAGGAAAAGCTTGTTTGGTCCAGCGAGGAAAAGGGTGTAACGTATGTGTGTTTACGTTGTGACGTTTCCTCTCCGAGTGTGGTAAGGTATATAAAGGTTGGTTGAAGATGAAGTAGGTCGAAAGGTGTTGTTATGAATAGTTTTTTATTTGTCTTGCAATTCAGAATGTGCCAATCACGTCGAGTTCACCATTTTATGGCGGTTTTGTGGAATTACACTATATTTTGGGCACACAAAATGAATTACGAGACTTTGATTTAAACAACACACAATAACGAAAATACTTTATTAGCAGCTTTGTGGAGGTTTGTTCTTGGTGCTGCAAGACTCGTGGTGGTTAGGCTTGTTGGATGTTTGAGACGAAATGGTTTAGCGGGATGCTGGAAATGGCAGCGTGTCGTTGGACGTGTGAGGGAAGTATTCAAAGTCACCGTGTAGTTTTGTGTGTCTGGTGTTTCGGGGAGAGGCGTGCGTTGTCTCCATTAATGTGGACCAGAGGTGAAATGAGAGCTAGGTGTGTCGAGAGCGAAGTGGCACTCGGATCGACATAGTAAATTTTTGTGGTGCTTGTGGAAGGCATGCTGAACGTATCTAATTCATATTCAACTGGGATTCCTTGGTCTAAAATATATTAGACGCAAAGAATCCATAAATTAGAAGGTTCCCTCGCCGAGTGTCCATGTTGCTGCTGCTAGGGTTAAAGCCACAGTGAGTTGTCCTCACTGGGTGGCTTGTTTAGCTAAAAAGCATCGCTAAGCAGGGGCGACCAGAGACACGTCCGTTCTGGTCGCCGTCTCAAGCCGAAGAGAGTGTGTTTGGCCGCTCACCCGTTTTGCTAGCCGGAAATGAAGGTCCGGGCTGAATAGGATATGTCATCCTGATTGGGTGAAATTCAGTGTTGAATTAAATAGCGCGCCAAAACAAAATACGAGATTTTCCTCTTCTCTACACCCTCCTTTATTTCGTCCTTTCTTCCATACGATTGAAGGAGACAATAGGCAAAATATCTTCTTTCTTCCTTTCTTTCTTTCTTTCTTTCTTTTTCTTCTCTTTTTTTCCTCTCAATCAAAATGATATCTGAGGTGTTGAAAAGACGTAGCATTCGAACAGATCTGTTCATGTCTTATTCTATTGATGTTATTAATGATGATGATGAAAGAATAACTGTGATAACAATTGAATTTTGACCATACAGACTAACTTCTGTGAGATTACCTCCCTTGTCTCCCAAAAAGTTTTACTAATAACCGTTTGATGGCATACAATAGGATTACCTCCCTTGTCTGCCAAAGTTTCCGCGAGTGATCACTGGATGGGCGCCTTTGGTGGTGTAATGGTTAGCAAGATCGACTAGCAAACCTACACGAATGAGTTCGAGTCTCATTGGGTGCCCCTTTCATATGGCCTTGTGCCACATCTAAGCAAAAAGCTTAGTAAATTACCACTGGATGGTGTTGTCAAAGTAGAATATCAGTACAAGCACACGAAAGCTTCAGTCTCTTTCTTCGTGGCATCCAGCAAGCGCACATATGTCCGAGCACAGCGCTACTCTTCTCGTAGGAGCGGTTATCTAAGCACATTAACGGACCTCGGCACATGGACTTTTTTGTCCTAAACAACATCGTATCTCATTGAACACAATACCATAGAACAATACACTTCTTAAAAAGGCAAGTCTTCCCCCCTAGATTCCATTTCTCTAACATGAACTTCCACTATGGACGTTTCTCTGTACACTTCTTTATACATTCCTTTTGTGACTCATTTCATTCTGCATTCATTCAATCAAGTTGTCTCAGCCAATAAAATACGTCCTTGCTATTCCGAAATGAATATTTCTTCATGTATACTGTGCTTATAAACAATAGAAAAACAGTTTATCGTTTCTTTTTATTAAGTATATAAAAGTTCACAAAAATTTTGGTGTGTACTCCCGTTTACCCCACGACTCGCTTGTTGGACATTTTGTTTTCAAGATTGAACCTGTGTATAGCAATTTTACTTTCTATCTGGAACAAATGAGAGCTTTCGGATTAATACTATTTTTAAAAGTTCCGGGACCTGCCCCACCTTTTGTCCAATCGCCTGGAGCTATAGAATACACTGACTGCTTCTCTGCAGAGGAGTAAGACCCCCCCCTCACCCAACGAGTGTCTTTGATATGACACTAAACAATCTGATAACGAGGCTGCAGTAATACAGAAGCTTTGCGGAATGCAGAGTGTTATATACTCTTATGCATATACACATGCATATACATGCAGCATCATAACGACACAATAAATAAAAAAACGAGCGAAGACTTCTTTAGAAAAATATGTACCTCTCACTTTATTTGTAACGTTTGCGTGTGAGAGGGAGTTGGAGACCGAACAGAACTGCAATATATATTGACCGCCACTCTTATGGCCGTCAGCGTTGTGCCTTTCTCGTTCTCCAAGGCTGCTCAACCGGAGGCCCAGATGCCCAGCTCTCTCCTGGATGACGGCTTTCTTTACTGCATCTTATCACCAACTGGTCCCCGAAACTACTGGGGGCCCCGAGGGCCCCTTCGGCTGGGTGTGGCTTTCCCTACCACATCTTATCAGCAACTTCTCTGGTCCCCAACTCATCAGGGGCTCCAAGGGCCCCCCCCCGCCGGGCTTTCTCTACCACATCTTATCAGCAACTTCTCTGGACCCCAACTCAATCAGGGGCCCTGGTGTGGCTTTCCCTACCACATCTCGTCTCTAACTCCAACTGATCTGACTTCTTGTCTTGACCGAGTTATATAATAGTTCAACGTCCACTTAATCGCCCACTCAATCTTTGGAATGGCATGTTTGATCTTCATCAAGCGGAAATAACTGTCATGCAGTTCAGAGGTCACTCTCTTCCGGTGTATCAGTCTATGAGTGTATCATGGAATTTTTTTCCTTGTCCCATTTCGTCAGCCAAGCACGCCTACGCGATTTCCTCTCATAACTGCCACTGGAATGTGTCACTTCCTTCCGGTGCATCACCTTGGAATGGCAAGTTTGGCCTGGTCGAAGATCAAAATACAACAGGAGTACCTCTTCATTGCATCGCTCTCAGGTCCACTCTGACCGGAGTGGTAGCACCTGATAGGATCCTATCTACGGGTCAAATAGAACTAAACTGTGTACTTATGCTAAACTGAATTGTTTGAAATAGGACTGTTTTGATATTTAAACTGCGTACTAATGCTAAACGTAATTGTTTGAAATAGGATGTTTTGCTATTTAAACTGTGTACATTTGCTAAATAGAATTGTTTGAAAAAAAATGTTTTCCATTTAACTATGTATATTGCCCAGTCGGCAAGAGCTGTAGAATACACTAACTGCACCTCTGCAGAGGGGTAAGACCACCCCCCAATGAGTGTCCTAGATATGACACCAAACAATCTGATGCTGAGGTTCCAGTGATGCCGGGGCTTTGGGGAATGCGGAGCACCCCTTCATTGCCATTGCTCCCAGGTTCACTCTGGCATGGAATGATAGCAACTGATAGGGCCCTATCTGTGGGTTAAATAGAACTAAACTGCATACTTATGCTAAACTGAATTGTTTGAAATAGAACTGTTTGACTAAACTGAATAGCTTGAAATAAAAATAATTTTTGACAGTTTAACAGTGTACTTACATTTAAACTGAGTACTTATGCTAAAGTGAATTGTTTGAAATGGAACTGTTTTTGACATTGAAACTGTACTTACACTAAACTGAATTGTTTAATATAGAACTGTTTTGACATTTAACTCTGTGTAAACAAAATCTGTTTTTATACTAAACTGAATTAGCTGAATTAAAACAGCTTGGCTAAATTGAATAGCTTGAAATAGAAATGTTTTTGACAATTAAACTGTGTACTCATGCAAAACTGAATTGTTTGAAATAGAACTATTTATTTGTTTAAAAATGGATTTGGCATTAAATAACCTTCAAAGATTGATATGCCATAAAACCCAAACAACCAACCAACCTTATGGATGCCAACTATCTTTATAAATGATACTCATTTTGAAAATAATTTTACTTCCTAAATCTGCCATCTATGTCTCTTTTTTATCATTGCATCAGTTAGATAGCGACAGGAAGATTCCTATAACATGCTGCATTCTAGGGTAAACAGGACGATTTCTCAAAGGAAATACTGCGAGGGTTGCATGAGTGGCATAGCAGGATGTCCACTTACTCTTTCAAGTAAACAGGGCGCGTGTATTTCAATCAGCTCGTGTTCTCACTGCTAGCAGCCGAGAGAAGGAGGTCGGTTCAGTACCACTTAGTCAGAGAATTTCTTTTTGGTGCTCAGACGCCTATCTTTCAAGCATGCGCAGATTTCGCTTCATGTCAGAGGCCTCCTGAGAAACTTACGGTTCACTCGAATAAAGATGTCTCAGAAAATATATATATTTGTAAGAATCACTTATTACACTTTCGACAATATACAGACCAAAATCAGTCCTGTATAACGGGAGAAAAATACACTTGAAGTTTGAGATCCGTAGGAATCACCCAATCTAAACGACGAGACCCGATATTTCTTAATTGCTAATTAGAAAAAAAATGAATTTTTCAGCTAGTGAATTTTCCACACGTAACAATATCTCTTCGCTAAAAACACATCTAAATTTTGAGCCTGTGTTCATTTAGGAGTTCATTTTCATCATTTATTCATTCCTTCTAGACCCTCTGGTCCTCGAAACTTAGATGTTTAATTCCTTTTTCTTCCTTTTGTTGTAAAATCGAATATTTATGGGGCTGTAGAGATTCGTAATTTATTCCTGGTTGTAGGTTTTCGGTGTCAGTTGTTGATGTCTACTAGAATGATTATGAGTTTCATATCTAACTGCTTTTCTTTTTACCCCATTAACTTGTAGTCTTCTTTGTCTGTGAAAGGCTGCAAGAGAATTAAGGACGGAAGGAAAGAGACGAGGATACCTTTTAAATAAAAATTTATTTTAGGGTTTAAAGACTATTCTGTGTTGAACTTTTTCCTGTACCAGCAGAAATAGTCGCGTCTCCCGGACAAGGTGTTGAAATATATTTGAGTTCTTTTTGGTGCTAAAAGTCTGAAGTTCGTCGTTTGTCCAGTGAGTGTTTTCATGCGACATTTTTTTTTTGTAGAGACGACTGCTAACAGGATATACAACCTGCCGCTAAGCCCAGGACTCATCGAGCACGTGCATTACCTTGCCTGCAGGGAGGTGTCCTCGTGGTGTAATGGTTAAAGCGATGCACTGCGGAATAGTAGTACGCGAGTTCGTACTCCAGTCGCGCTATTACGTTCACTTTCGGGCAAATACCCTTGGGAAAGGTATGAACCCCCTTATTCTCCCTCCAGCTATGGGTAAATAGTAGGACGGACTAGGTTCTTCAGCCTTGGTGAGGCAACTAGTCTAGGAGAAGGAAAACTCTGAATTCAAACCTGTTAAACTCCGCTTAAAAATTGACCTTGTGTCATATCCTGCCCGAGCGGAGGGGTTGGTAAATAGTACCTTGCCTGCAGCCGAAAGAAGGTGGCCCGTCCTGCTGAAGTGATCTCTGCTTAAGGAATTTTTCTTTTGGCGCCCGGAGGTTTGTCCCTCCAGGCATGCGCGAATTTCGCTTCTTGTCAGAAGCCTTCTGGGAACTGTTAATTTTGAATTCTTTTTTATTTCTTTTTTATCAATCCCAAATATTTACGTTTAACAAGAAAATAAATATTATATTCATAGAACCTTCTGGAAGGTATGGAAAATAACACACACAATGTGTATGCGTGTGCGCGCGTGTGTATAAGCGTTTTATAGGTTATCAACCCTAGTTGGTTATCTAATGCTAATTTATATATATATATATATATATATGATTTGTAAGCGAATAGTTTGTAGGTAACATTATTTTAAAACGAGTTGTTAGAGTTCGTTTGTTTGCATGTAGTTAAATGGTTTCAAGTATTTCAATCTAATTCTAAAAATTATATCAAATATTAATCAATTATTTGCACACAGTTAAATGGTTTCAAGTATTCCAATTAAACACTAAAAATTCTATTTGATATTAATTATTTGTTTGCTGACCAGTAAATGGTTTCAAGTAATGCTATTCAACATTAGTAATTTTATTCATCAAGTTCTCGCAAAAACAATTACCGATGCCGACTACGCCGATGACCAAGCGCTTCTGGCAAATACACCCGCCCAAGCCGAAACCCTACAGTATAGTCTGGAACGAGCCGCCGCAGGCATTGGCCGCCATGTCAATGCACACAAAATGGAATACATGAGCTTTAATCAAACAGGCGACATTTCCACACTAAGCTGTAGCTCGCTGAAACTTGTTGACAAGTTCACCTACCAAGGAAACAGCGATTCATCAACCGAAAAAGACATCGACACGCGACTAACAAAGGCCGATAAAATAAAGCGCAGTTTCTTCCAAGCTGCAGTCGTGTTGATACTGCTATATGCATGCACTACATGGATGCTAACTAAACGGATGGAGAAAAAGCTTGACGGCAACTACACAAGAATGCTGCGAACAATATTGAACAAGTCCTGGAGGCAACACCCCACAAAGCAGCAACTGTACGACCACCTACTTACCATCACGAAAACTATCAAAGTTAGACGAACCAGACATGCAGGACACTGCTGGAGAAGCAGGGACGAGCTCATAAGTGATGTTCTTCTATGGACCCTCTCACATGGTCGAGTAAAAGCAGGGCGATCAGCTCGAACCTACATACAGCAGCTTTGTGAGGATACGGGATGTAGCCCTGAGGACCTGCCAGAAGCGATGAACAATAGGGAGGAGTGGCGAGAGAGGGTCAGGGATATCCGTGCAGGTGGCACGACAAGATGATGATGATGATTTCTATGCATGATAAATAATTTGCACACAGCTGTACAGTTTCAAATATCTAATAATAACCCTTAATAAATGATTGAACAGTTCTATTTGCCCCATGGGTGGGACCCTAACAGGTACTTCTACCCTGGGTCAGAGTGAACTTGGAAATAATAGGATGAAGAGGTACTCTACATTCTTTGACTACAACAAAAGTCACCTGAAGAAGGCTGGAGAGTAAAGTGGCTGATAATTTGGGAGTATAGCAGCTAAGATGAATATAGCAGTCCGCAATGTGTAGAAAAGAATAATTACAACGCCTCTAACCAAGTATTGCTAAAACTAAATATTCAATTTAATACTGGCGTTAGTTATGAAGCTTTCCGATTGGTCAAAAACGGTCATATGCTCTGCTTGCCTTTGCGCCAGCACAGTAAGTAATCAGTAAGTGACCTTGTACGTTTCCTGAGCGTTCTATTTTTTGACTGTGATGAAAGAATCATGAATCATAACGAGATTTGATTCAGAATGTAACAGATGTAACAGTGAAATCACGATTTGACAAGCTCTTTTCTTCTAGTTAACTAAAACCAAGTATAACCTTCAGGTTAGGATTGGTTCATATTATCATTATTATTATTGGAGTCTAAGTAGCAGCAAGACTCTTCAGGTCTCCGAGACTCTTTTGAGTATTCTAGTCGATCTTAACAACGCTGCAATCTGTATGGTTTCGATCCTGACTCTAGTCTCCTATTTCTCCTGTCTACTTTCCAACCCCGAGGAGACTGTTCCAGGTGCATCAACTACAATCAGTATCACTGTCACCTTTATGTTCACAGCTTTTTTAGCTCTTTTAGATGATCCAAGTATTTTTTTTTAATTTTTCGCTCTTTGTTTTCACTCAGTGATCCACTGGAACGGCAAAATCTATTAGATGAAAAATTCTTTTTTTTTTTTCTGATTAATTAAGACGAAGTCTGCTATTCATCCCGGACCATTTTTTCCGGGCAGCGTCAAATTGGGGAAGACCCGCCAAACTCTCTTCCTCAGAACTTTTCAAACTGGGCAGACGTAATTACTGTTGGCTCTCCTTTTAGCAGCAGCATCACACAACCATGAGGAAAGCCATCTAATTCATGGACCTCTTGAGTCTAGTCTCTTAGATCAAGGGTTCCCAGTTGAATATAAATTAGATGAATTCAATCCACCTCACACAGAAACAATTCTAAGTCGCCTTCAACTTTGGCTATGTCGACTGCGACGCAAAAATTCGCTCAGACAGCCAGCCATTTCATCCCTGGGCAACGTTTTCTTGAGACTTTCACACTTCTCTCCCCAAACGACCAGGACCACTCTTTCATGGGCGACGACAACGTTCCTGTCCTCAAACAGCAAACATGACTTTTGCTACGCTATGACGAACACATCTCCCTCACACATTCAACAATGCCTTAACCTAACGATGCACTTTTTGCTCGGGCATTTAGCTGCTAAAATGCCTTCTCAACTCTATAACAACTTCATTTCCTTCCTTACTTCTTTCCTTCCTTCGAGACTTGCTGCATACCAGCGCAAACCCTTTATTCCATGCTGCCATTAAAACCTTCATATAAAACCTTACGGCATCTTCGTACTTCTCTCTCTCATTTATTTATCTTTAAAACTTAGCGAGGAAATAAACAGCGTAACCAGCACACGAAACAATATCTCTTCGCTAAAAGCTCATTCAAATTTTGGGCCTGTGTTCCTTTAGGAGTTCATTTTCATCATTTATTCATTCCTTCTAGACCCACTGGTCCTCGAAACTTCAAGGTTAGATATTTAATTCCGGCTCTATCATTTTCAACTGTTTTCTTCCATGTACGAACTCACAGCACAAGGGCAATCTTTCTGGCTGTCATTAAAGCTCTTGAAACTCATCAATATTCACGTCGTCATTCCTGTATTTCAGCTAATGCTTTATCATATTGAAGGAGAAGAATTATTTATGAATATTCAACAGAAAAAGTATTAAAAATGTGTATTGATGCCTTATAACCTTTAGCTGATTAAAACCTCACAACTGAATCTCATTCAATGATGACCATTTTAAATTTGATTAAACATTTAGCAATAAATATTGTCATAGACAATTTTTTAAGGGTTATAGTTTCTAAAAAAATATTCTTATCTTATAAGTATTTTTTAAAATTAGTTCTACTAATGGATTAATAAGTAACTGGAATTTTGGTAGGGCTTGGTATAAAGGAGTTTCCTGTTCAGCAAATGGTCATAAAGTGATAGCACTTCTTTTCTCCTTTTGTTTTAAGCAGATATACTAGTGATCTTTCCTTTTAACTAAGTTTCATCTTTCATTGAGTTTTCATATAAATGTAGCAGAAAGAATTTAGCATTTTTGTTTGGCGCGTAATTTAATTCGACCGTTAGGGTCGATGCATAATTTCACCCAATCAGGATGACTTATTCTATTCAACCCGAACCACCTTCCGGGCAGCACATATTGGGGAAGCCGTCAAACACACTCTCTTTGGCTGAACAACTTCTTTCAGTGCAGACGTCTCACTGTCTGCTCTTCAATAGCACCAGCAGCATGGACACAATGAGGGAAGCAGTCTAATTTATGGACCCCTGGCGTCTATTTCTTTTAGACCAAGGATTCCCAGTTGAATATGAATTAGATAAATTCAATACACCACACACAGAAGCAACTTTACGTCACCCCCAAAATTGGCTATGTCGACTGCGATGCAATATTCCGCTCCGACACCTAGCGACTTCACCTCTGGGCAACATTTTCTGGAGACATTCACGCTTCTCCCCGAAACAACCAGAACCACAAACTCACAGTGACCTTAATGTTTCTCTCCTCAAACAGCTAACACGACTTTGCTACACTATGGCGAACATATCTCCCTCGCACATCCAACAACACGCGCAGCTTTCTTAACTCCATAACAACTTCATTTCGTTTCCTTACTTCTTTCCTTCCTACGAGACTTGCCGCATAAACCTAAACTCTTTATTCCATCCTGCCATTAAAAGCCTTCATATAAAAGCTAACGGCATCTTCGTCTTCTTACTTCTTCGTCCTCCTTTATCAATAACAACAATTAGCGAGGGAATAACACACACACGCAAGAACACATTTCTTCGCTAAAAACAATAACAAACATTCCTATCGATAAATAAATATCATATCATACTTGAAGATTTCAAGTGATTTGTCTCAACTTTGATTCTTGATTCCAATAAGAAGTATATCAAAGTCATAAACATCTCATGACACTTTGAGTTAGATTCATGTTTTTACTGCGAAACTATGTAACAGCCAGAAGCTAGTTATAATGAATGATTTGAACGATAGAGGCGGATGAAGAGAGAATGATTTGAATGCAAAATATTTTAATTGTTATATATATATATATATATATATATATATATATGCAATTTGCCCTTTCGTTAAAAAACAAATCCACAAAGTAGTGTCCCACAGCTATACAGCCACCTGCCTCTCATCCCCAAAAACCATCCAAATAAAACAAATAAGACATGCTGGACACTGCTTAGGAAATAAGGACGAACTCATTAGCGACGTTCTCCAGTGGACTCCTACATATGGATGTGGTGTAATGGTTATTGTCGTAGCAAATGGACAAAGCGCTATGAGTTCAAATTATGGACGCGGCTGATTGCATTTCACATAGCACTAATATCCTTGGGAAAGGTATGACTCCAATTGTTCTCCCTTCAGCTATAGTAGGGCAGACTAGGTTCTCTAGTCTTAGTTAGGCAACCAGTCTAAGAGAAGGAAAACTCTGAATTAAAACCTGTTAAGCTCTGCTTAAAAACTGACCTTGTGTCATATACTGCCCGTGCAGTGGGGTTCGTAAATACACACATATGGACACCCCCAGTGAAGGCCAACTATAAAAGACTTCCATTCATCGAGATTCAGACTTGCCAGGAGCGATGAACGATAGAGGCGGATGAAGAGAGAGTCAAGTGATGTCATATCATTTAATGATGATATATATATATATATATATAATTTAATCCAGTAAATCCGGAGTTGGGAACAATTCCAAGCAGGACCAATAAAATATTCAAAAATAGAATATTAAATTTAAGTAATCCCGGTCAAGAACTTACTGTAAATAAAATCCACAGAGAAAATAATTTTCTCTGCAAAAAAACAACAATCGGTCACATTAAGATAATGAATTTATTTCCATCCTGTTAAAATGCATTGACATAAATCAATGCTCTAAAAAAATTAACAGGACTTTTTCAGATCAAACAAGAAAATACATTATTGAGAACGGCCAGAATACTGAGAAGAGTCCTGGAGACTTGAGGAGACTTGCTGTCACTCAAACTCCAGTGAAAGACCATCAGCGTTAGCTGATGTGAAAAACTCTTATGAGTAAACAATAATAATATAAATCGTTAATCACCTCATTAGCGAATTCACCAAGACAAGGCATAACTGGATGGGAAAGGTGATCCACTGGGAATTATACAAGAGATAGAAATTTGATCCCGATGACAAATTTATATATGCACCAAAAAGAATCTGTCCAAAAAAATGAGACATAAATGTCTCTGGGATTTTGAGTTCCAATTTTGAGATCACCTATTCCCGGCCAGAAAACCAGACAAATTAGTGTTAATTACCAAATAGAAAAAAACTTGTCAACAAGTGGATTTTTGCCTTTCTAGATGACTACAGACTACAAATAAAGAAAGCAAAAAGATAGAAAAATACTCGGATCTTGTCAGAGAGCTGAGAAAGTGACGGCGATATCAATTGTAGTTGGCGATCTTGGAACGGTTTTCAAAGGTCTTGGAAAAGAGACTGGGGGAATTGACTGATTAATTTTAATGACATGTAAACCCGTCTGGGGTTATTTCATATCGAGAGATAAAAAAAATCATGTACACTGTGCATTGAACAAAATCTCAAAATTCTTTGGAATCTATTTTTGTTGTAGGTGACTCACCTATGACCAGAATAATGGACTTACCCAAAGACAATATTAATCAAGAACTAAGCTGGTAGAGCAGAGTGCAGCAGCAGCAACAGTAGTAAGCACCTTGCCTGTCTTCGTGTACGTTGAACCAAGGAAACCCTCCTCAGAGATTTGGATACATTTGTGTGGCACTCATATCTCCGTTTTTTATCATTAAGGTTTTTCGAACTATTGTCTTCTTTGTTATTTCCACAACGTTTCGGCCGATATGTCCTCCGGCCTTCTTCAGGTGTTTGTCGAACTCGGGAACCGTCACGGAACTTCGAACTACGTCCTTTATTGAAACCACGGGGGTCGCCTGTTCTGATTCAGTTTGCCATGACCGGGCACAAGTGTTAAGTATTCCTGTATATTACTCGCCTGTAGTGAGGATTGAACTTGCAGATGATTGTCTTCTTAGAAGCTCAGGGAACCAACGCCTATAACCGTTACACCATGTGTCCTGCTGGACAATTCAGAGTTAATTTTTGGGTAGTATAAACTTAATGTTCTTAATATAGCTAGAATTACTACTATTATGTATGATTTTTTTACCTGTGCTCATATTCAGATTTCAGTTTGTTTGTTTTTTTTGTTGTTTTTTTTGTTTTGTTTTTTTTGTCGGAGGACATATCGGCCGAAACGTTGTGGAAATAACAATAAAGATGAAGGCAATAGTCCGAAAAACCTTAATGATAAAAATCAACAAGCTTCGTCTCAGAAATTTAGACAACTCATATCTCCGTATTGAGTTATTTATTTATTGACCCTTAATAACCGGTCAGAACAATTTTCTAATAATTATTTTATACGGTAATGACTATGTTTACGTTTATGATTTTTGGTATAATTTTGTTCCTTTACCGCAAAAAAATGGCTTTCATATTGACATGCTCAACCAGGTCCTTCATTTTATTTGCGCCAAAAAAAAAACCTTGCCAATTAAGAGCTAAAGTTCTGCATTTTATGATTGGTTTGGTTTGTTTGGTTTTATGGCATATCAACCTTTGTAGGTTATTTAACGCCAAATCAATTTTTATATAAATAATCTGTTCTATTGAAAACGGTTCAGTTTAGCATAAGTACACAGTTTAATTGTCAAAAACATTTCCATTTCAAACTATTCAAGCAGTTATATGTAATAATTCAGTTAAGTGTAAATACAGTTTTAATGTCGAAAAACAGTTCTATTTGAAATAATTCAGTTAAGCATAAGCACGCAGTTTAAATGTAGGTACGGTTTAATTGTCAAAAACGTTTCTATTTTAAGCTATTCAGTTTACTCAATTCATTTTAGCATAAGTATGCTGTTAGTTCTATTTAACCCATAGATAGGGCCCTATCAGGTGCTACCACTCCGGGCCAGAGTGGACCTGGGAGCGATGGCAATGAAGGGGTTCTCCGCATTCCCCAAAGCTCCAACACTGCTGGAACCTCACCATCAGATTGTTTAGTGTCATATCGAGGACACTCGTTAGGGGGGGGTCTTACCCCTCTGCAGAGGTGCAGTCAGTGTATTCTACAGCCCAAGCTGACTGGGCAATGCATTTTATGAGAATATGTTTTAGAGGGTAAGTACTCGTTGATATGCTATACTCTATGGTTGTTCCTCTTGTTTGAGTATAAAGGAGTAAGTCTTGTGTGACTAATATTCAATCAGGATATAGTAGTAATTTACAAAGCTTTTTGCTTAGATGTAGCACAAGGCCGCATGAATGGAGCATGAGAATCGAACTCACTCGTGAAAGCTTGCTACTGTACCTTGCTAACCATTACACCACCCGGTGTGCCCTTCTATCAGAACATAGTAACTTGTTTCTCTTCTAGACTTTCCATTCTCCGAGAGTTTATTGCGTTGGTTATTATTCCAGCATTGTTGGCATCTTGTTTTTTTTTTTTTTTTCCTTTTTCAATAGCTACAACACCGAGGTGTAGAGGAGGGTACTACTCCTTTCCCTGGATTGCTCCACTTTACCCTTGATACGGACCTTATATTGCTGAGTGTTAAGCAAGGAAGTACCAAGTACCATTTTTAAAGTCTTTGGTATGACGCGACATGGGATTGAACCCAAGTCTCCCGGACCATTGGCGAACACTCAACTCACTTGGCCTATGAGCCGGTTTATCAATGGGTCAAACAGAACTGAATTGAAAAGGGAGCCTTCTGATCACCCTCGACTGCGGTCGACAACTTTATTTACTGACCACTGGTATGGAATAAGTTATTGATTGTGGGTTTCAAGTTGGGGTATGGAATTTTAACTTCGTCGGTAGCCGATTTGGCTGCCGGGTCAGTTTTTTCGTTTCCATTTATTTATTAGAATCTCTTTTGTGTTGAAGATGGAAATCAGCGGTGTGAAAAAATCGCAACAGACGACCAAACCTAGTGATACTATTTACCAACCCCTCCGCTCGGGTAGGATATGACACAAGGTCAATTTTTAAGCGGAGTTTAACAGGTTTGAATTCAGAGTTTTCCTTCTCCTAGACTAGTTGCCTCACCAAGGCTGAAGAACCTAGTCCGTCCTACTATTTACCCATAGCTGGAGGGAGAATAAGGGGGTTCATACCTTTCCCAAGGGTATTTGTCCGAAAGTGAACGTAATAGCGCGACTGGAGTACGAACTCGCGTACTACGATTCCGCAGTGCATCGCTTTAACCATTACACCACGAGGACACCCAAACCTAGTGATAGTCAACAACAAAAAAAAAGAGAAGCTGTTGAATGGTAGACTTTGCCGTCCTAGCAGACCACAGAGTGTAAATTAAAGAAAGGGAAAGAGAGATAAATATCTAGACTTTACCAGAAAAGTAAAAAAAAAACAAAAAAACTATGGAATATGAAGGTAATGGTGATACCAATTCTAATTGGTGCTCTTGGAACAATCGCCAAATGATTGATAAATGGGATTGAAGGCTTAGAAATCAAAGGACAAGTATAGGCCATCCAGACTACAGCATTCTTAAGATCGCCTAGAATACTGAGAAGAGTCCTGGAGACTTGAAAAGACTTGGTGTCACTCAGGCTCCAGTGAGAAACCATCAGCTAACCATATTTACCAACCCCTCCGCTCGGGCAGGATATGACACAAGGTCAATTTTTAAGTGGAGTTTAACAGGTTTGTCCTTCTCCAAGATTAGTTGCCTCACCAAGGCTGAAGAACCTAGTCTGCCCAACTATTTACCCATAGCTGCAGGGAGAATAATTGGATTCATACCTTTCCCAAGGGTATTAGTGCTATGTGAAATGCAATCATTCTCGTCCAGGATTTGAACTCGTGTCGCCGTGTCCATTTGCTACGACGATAACCATTACACCACAGGCATCTCCATCAGCTAACGCTGGTGTGAAAAACGCTCAAAATAATAATAATAATAATAATAATAATAATAATAAACTGGAGAATGAGATACAAAAAATTTTCTGCGATTTTGAGATACAAACTGATCACCTAATCCCTGCCAAAAGACCAAACAGTGATACTAAATAAAAGAGAACCTGCCAAATAGTGGACTTTGCTGTCTCGGCTGACCACAGAGGGTAAATCAAAGAAAAGAGAGACAAATATTTGGGCCTTGCCAGTGAACAAAGAAAGCAGTGGAACGTGAAAGTGATGGTGAAACCAATTATATTTAGTGAGCCCGGAACGGTCTACAAAGGCTTGAAAGAATTAGAAATATGAGGAAGGGCCAAGACCATCCAAACTACAGCATTACTAAGATTGACTGGAATACTGAGAAGAGTCCTGGGTACTTGAGGAGATTTGACTCACTCAAACTCCAGTGAAAGACCATCACCTGACGTGAAAAACTCGTAAGGAATATTGTAATAAAAACAAATCGACCAATCCAGACCAATATTTGATTATCTCACTGAATATTTAATTAGCAAGAAAAGAATTTGTCTTGCCAACAGACCACTGAATAAAAGTGAAGGTAAAAATCTAGATGAAAACCAGAACCTTGCTAGAGCACTGAAAAAGTTATGGATGATAAAGGTGACGATGATACTAATTGTTGTTGGAGCATTCGGAATACTACCCAAGAACCTTGGAAAGAGATTGTATGAACTAGAAATTAGAAAAAGAATTGAAACCGTCTAGACTACAGAACTACTAAAATCGGTCACAATACTTAGAAGAGTCCTGGAGATCCCAGTAGACTTACTGTGACTTGGACTTCAGTAAAAAACCTCCAGTTAAAATTGTTGCATATTGGCCCTCGACCAAGCCGTCAATCAAGAGATACACCTGTATAAATAAGCAGAAGAAACAGATGCATCCAGTCGAGGATGTCAGAATATCACCTTGACCTGTGGACGTGGTTGAATTCGGTGCAGATGCGTACTCCCACAGGAAGCAGGTGGGTGGAAAACAATTATATAACCAGGTGCCACAGACGGCTTGAGTTAGTTGGAGTTCGAGGCAGAGTTAGTTCAGTTCGAGTTGCAGTTGGAGTTCGCGTTGAAGTTGCAGTTCCAGTTGGAGATAAGATGTGAGAATCAGTTTGCATATTGAGGGCCGCAAGCCCTCAGTGATCCCCGGTTGAGCAGCCCAGCAAAATGAGAAAGAAGTGCTGCTATGGTCAGAGGAACTTGGGGTCAATATGTGGCAGTCTCTCTCCGTCTCCAACTCACTTCTCGCACATAACCAACATCAACCCTTTCTCAACCCTTTCGAGAATAAAGTGTGAGAGGTATATTTTTATAAAGAAGTGTGTTCGTTCGTTCGTTCGTTGGAAGTCGTCATTATGATTCGGCTTCCATCTGCATGTATATGAGTATACAACAAAATTAGTCTGAAAAATTCTCAAGTAGTAAAACAATAATAATAATTATTATCTATCTGCCGTGAACAGAACATGTTTATTTCTCAAGCTCATTACAATGCAGTTTATTTTCTCTAAAAAAAAAAGGCTTAATCGGCTGGGGGTGTAGAATACATCGAATGCGTCTCTCCATAGAGGTAAGACGCCCCAACAACAACGAGTGTCCTGTATATGACAATAAACAATCTGATGGTAAGATTCCAGTAATGCTAGAGCTTTGGGGAATGCAGAGTACCCCTTCATTGCCATCCATAGATAGGACCCTATCAGGTGCTACCACTGTGGCCCGGAGTGGTAGCACCTGATAGAGTCCTATCTATGGTCAAATAAAAGTAAACTGTGTACTTATGCTAAACTAAACTGTTTGAAATAGAACTGTTTTGACATTTAAACTGCATACTTATGCTAAACTGAATTGTTTGAAATAGAACTGTTTTTACATTTAAATGTGTGTAAACAAAATCTATACTTATACTAAACTGAATCGTTTGAACTTTTATCAAAATGAATAAATTCGGCGTTAAATGACCCAAAAGGGTTTATACGCCGTAAAACCAACCAACTAACCAATGACTGTCCTGGATATGACACTAAAATATCTGAGGGTGAGGCTCCAATAACGCTGGAGCTTTGGGGAATGTGGAGTACCCCTTCATTGCCATTGTTTCCCGGTATGTAAAAACAGGATTTGGCATTAAAAAACCAACAATGGTTGATATGCCATAAAACCAAATCAAACCAAACCCTATATTAACATCTATGAGCAGGACAATCAGAAAATTGTCATAGTTGGTCTACCATACATCAAAGGCATGTCAGAAAAGTTTCAGAAGATTTTCAGTCAGTATAACATTGAGGAAGTATTCAAAAGTACTTCCAGACAGACAGTTCTCTCAAACCAAAAAAAAAAAAAAAAAAAGATGGCCACAAATTGTGTATTCCATTTCTAGTTATGGCAAAGAATGTAAATGCAAGATGGTCCAGTCGGCTGAAGTTGTAGAATTCACTGACTACATCTCTGCAGACGGGTAAGACTCCCTCAACGAGTGTCCCGGACAACTAAACAATCTGATGGTGAGGCTCTTGTAATGTTGGAGGTTTGAGGAATGCGGTGTACCCCTTCATTGCCATCGCTCCCAGGTCCATTCTGGCCTGGGGTGGTAGCACCTGATAGGGTCCTATCTGTGGGCCAAATAGAACTGTTTAACATTTAATGTGTAAATTGAATTGTTAGGAATAGAACTGTTTTATCACTGAACTTTGTGTAAACAAAAACTGAATTGTTTGATATTAAGTAAAACCATTTAAACGTAATTCAAAAATTAGCTCAGGCTTGTTTAAAAATGTTATCTACAAAATGTATTTAGAAATCATATATTTAATATATGTATAAAAAGGATTTAGCATTAAATGACCTGCAATGGTTGATGTGCCATAAAACCAAACCAAGCCAAACCAAACCAATCTAAAGAAATTATATTTAATGTTAAATAATTCTTTCAAAAAGAAATTCTCAAAACAGTTCAAATACATTTGTGATTAATTTTCACGAGTAATGACTTGCAAAAATAATTAAACTTACAGAAAATGATGACGGCAATTCTCTACCCTTCTACGAATTTCATTGCGTTTTTTTTTTTTTTTTTTTTTTTCATGTAAGCATATTTGAATTAGTTTGTAAAATTGATCACAAACATTTCTCTCACGTTTTGAAAATTGTTTTGTCAATATATAAATGAAAATCTGTTTGATGTTCTTTTCATAAATTACACTATATATCAAACCTTTTGTTCCTAGACAGTATGTGTTATTTTGTGGAGATTAATAAAAAAAATTAAAAGATAAAATAAAATAAATTAAATTTAAAAAAGTAGTGGTTCTCAGAAGCCTCTGACAGGAAGCAAAATCTGTGCATGCCTGAAAAACAGACTTACTGGCACCAGAGAGAAAGCCGTTAGCACTTCAACCTTGATCGTAGTACTACTGAAAGGACTCTCTTTCACCCGGCTGCTAGCAATGAAGACATGTGCTGATTGGATCTTGTGGCCTGATGCTTAACCAGCTAGTGAGCTGACACTGCAGAACATATCTACTAGACTCAGGCCTGACCTTCAAACTCACAAACACCCCGAAATGACTCCTGTTAGTTCGAGTCTAATAGGATGCTCCATGCCTTCGACCTTGTGCCACATCTAAGCAAAAAGTTTAGTAAATTATGATTCTCCTGTTAGTAGCCGTCTCTGCTAAAATACCTCTCTAAAGACACCTACCGGACATAAATATAAGTAAGAAAGTAAAGTTGGCGACCTTAGTCGAGGATGACCCGAAGGCTCCCTTTTCAATAGCTACTACACCGAGGTGTAGAGGAGGGCGCTACTCCATTCCCTGGATTGCTCCACTTTACCTTTGATCCTCACCTTATAGTGCTGAGTGTAAAGCAAGGCTGCATCAAGTACCATTTTTTGAGTCTTTGGTATGACTCGACCTGGGATTGAACTCCGGTCTTCCGGACCACTGGCGAACACACTACCCATTAGGCCAATAGTGACATATTTCTACTGGTTTAGGAAGACTTTCACCCACAGCATCGTCATTAAAACCTAAAATAAAGTTGAAATCTAAAGGGTATCTTCGTCTCTTTCCTTCCTTCTTTCCTTCCGCAATTCTTTTGCAGCCTTTACAGACCAAGAAGACGACAAGTTAAATGGAGAAAGAAGAAGAGTAATGGAGTAAAATACGTTAAACCCAAATTCAACAATCATGGACCAGCAACAACAACAACATACGAAACAACAATTAATACCGACTAATCTTCATCTCCTCATAATTTCATAGTTGCTTATGTTGTAAAACTAAAAAAAAGATATCTATTTTTCCCTTCAAACTGCTTTTGTGCCCTGGATAACACTATGTGAGACAAATTTTGTTCCTAGATAGTATGTGTTATTTTCTTATTGCTTATGTTGTAAAACTAAAGAAAGATATCTATTTTTCCCTTCAAACTGCTTTTGTGCCCTGGATAACACTATGTGAGACAAATTTTGTTCCTAGATAGTATGTGTTATTTTCTTATTGCTTATGTTGTAAAACTAAAGAAAGATATCCATTTTCCCCTTCAAAAAGAAAATAACATATACTATCTAGGAACAAAATTTGTTTTACATAGTGTTATCCCGGGCACAAAAGGAAATTTGAAGGGAATAATGGCCATTATCTACACTTTTATAACATATCCAAATAAGAAATAACGCATACTATCCAAGAATAAAATTTGTCTTTCATAGTGTTATCCAGTTATACGTGACAAAAATATATCATCATAATCATTTTAAACTGGCAAACACTTCCTTATCTCAAACGTTTCTCCTTCTATTCACAAATAGGTAATATAGTACATAATTGTAAATAATAGTTAGTTGGCTGGTTGGTTTTATGGTATTTCAGACCTTGTTGGGTAATTTTCTGCCAAAATCAGTTTAACATTCATGGTACAAAAATGTACTTTCACAATCATTTCAAACGGATAAACACTTTATTATCTTGATTAGATCTATCTGATCCAAAGATGGTTCCCGAACAGGTAGTACCATTCAGGGCCAGAGTGGACATGGGAGTAATTGCAGCTAAAAGGTGAATCCACACAACCTAAAGCTCTAGAACTGTAGCCTCACAGTTTAGTTGCATATCTAGGACACCCTCTTTTGTTGGTGGCGTCTTAATCCTCTGGAGGGAGTCTCTCTGTATTCTACACCCCTCCAATATGGCGAAATCTATTTGGTTTTTATATTGTAGTAAGTAAAGTTAGCGACTGTAGTCAAGGGCGACCCGAAGGCTTCCTTTTCAATAGCTTCTACACCGAGGTGTAGAGGAGGGTTTTACTCCTTTCCCTGGATTGCTCCACTTTACCCTTGATATGTACCTTATAATGCTGAGTGTTAAGCAAGTAGGTATCAACAACCATTTTTAAAGTCTTTGGTATGACCCGACCTGGGATTGAACGCGGTCTCCCGGGTCATTGGCGAACACTCTATCAACTAGGCCAGTGTATGGATTTACATTTATATTATATTCTTATATTTATACTTATATTTATACTTACATTACTTAGATATATATGTATGTATTTACCCAACCCCTCCACCATGACCAAAACATCCCAAACTTTGTACAACTGTTGAGACCATCATAGAAGATTTCCCAAGTTCGTATATGTATTTGCGAAGCAAGATGCAACACAAAGTCATTTTTTTCATCGGGGTTTAACAGGTCTGAATTAAGAGTTTTCCTTCTTCAAGACTGGTTACCTTACCAAGTTTTAAGAGCCCAGTCTGCTCTACGATCTGCTCATTTTAATTGGTGGCAAAATAATTGGATTCATACCTTTCCCAAAGGTATTATAGTTATGTGGAATGTAAACAGCCTAGTCCAGAAATTGAACTCGAGTCGCAGTGTCATTTTGTACGCTGTTTAATGTGTGTGTGTGTGTGTGTGTGTGTGTGTGTGTGTGTGTGTGTGTGTGTGTGTGAATTAATACAATTCCTTATTTATGTGTGTGTGTGCGTGTGTGTGAGAGAGAGAGGGAGAGCAAAGAAACAAATATGAAAAAATAAGTTATAATTTAATTCATAAAACAAAAAGTGCCTCTATAAGTTCAT
The DNA here is from genome assembly GCA_963585895.1 of Sepioteuthis lessoniana. NCBI lineage: Eukaryota > Metazoa > Mollusca > Cephalopoda > Myopsida > Loliginidae > Sepioteuthis > Sepioteuthis lessoniana. The sequence continues at coordinate 15,986,784 of OY757947.1, forward strand.
ATATGGCGGAATCTGGGTTTAGCCACGTGCCGTATTTACTCAGCAAACAGTGAAGGACTTTGAACATAGAACGTGGTGATGTAGTGATGAAAAAAAGAAAAATAAAGTAAATAAAATAAAATAGATTCAAAAAGTGCAGAAACTCCCTGAAGCCCCTGACTGGAGGTAGGGTAAACGCATGCGCGAAAAAAGGAACTGTCCCTACGAAAAGAAGAAATTCGACTTCATTTCAACGGTACCCTTCTGACTGAAAGGACATATATATATATATATACTGAAAGAGGGAGACAGATACATATATATATATATATATATATATATATATATATATATACAGACAAAGAAAGAGAGATAGACAGACAGGCATATCTATATCTATATAGATCAAGAGATCCTCTCTCAATATATATATATATATATATATATATATATATATATATATTGAGAGAGGGAGATATATATATATATATATATATATATATATATATATATATATATATACAGACAAAGAAAGAGAGATAGACAGACAGGCATATCTATCTATCTATCTATCTATCTATCTATATTGAAAGAGACCCTCTCTCAATATATATATATATATATATTGAGAGAAAGAGAGGTACATACATACATACGTACATACATATAGAGATGGAGAGATACATACATAGAGAGACGTATATATATATATATAGAGAGAGAGAGAGAGAGTGAGAGTGACCGATACATACATCTATAAAGATAGATAGACATATATACATATAGACATACATATATAGAGAGAGCGATACATACATTCATACATATGTACTTATATATACATGTATATTTTTGTGCTCACACATATATATATTTATATACGCACACATACATTCATTCGCATACACACATGTATATAAACTTAATATATGCATACATACATACATACATACATAACAGATTAAGGCAAATCAGTGGCAATTTTCACTCCACTTTTTAATCAGTTTCCAATTCATCTGTTTCTCGAGATATGTGCAATTGTTACTTGTTTCCTCAGCTGATAATCCATCTTAAAAGCGCGATTTTAGGGTATATCTAGGGGACATTTTTGAAGAAAATATATCATTTTATTTTCTTCTTAAAAATTTCAAAATAGCAAAAAACAGAACCATTTCTTCATACTTTGACTTTTTAATAAACTCGAAACCTTAAAAAAGCTACAAAAATATCAAAACACAAATTAATTCAATTATATATATATATATATATATATAGATGGATGGATGGATGGATACATGTATGTGAGTGAGGGACCAAATATGAAAAAACAAGTAATGATTTAATTCATTGTTGAATTATTTGCCTATGTTAAACGTTCTGTTATTTTTTCATCAAACTATCATCAGGGCAATGTTAATTTGTGATTTTGTATCTATCAAATCATATTGAATTTTAAAAGGAAACAAAAAATGAGAAAACTCTAAACATTCTATTTCCATGCGTAGTCTTCTGCTTCAAAACTATAAGACGTAATTAGTGTTCGAAATTTATTACAAAGCGTAGCTTAAGTGCTAGAATATATATATATATATATATATATATATATATACAGAGAGAGAGAGAGAGAGAGAGAGAGAGAGAGAGAGAGAGAGAGAGAGAGATCTAAGTCACGAAGTCAAAGTAATTTGTCTTCAAAAATTCTTTACATTTTCAGAAAATATAGCCATTTATATTTTCGAGTCACACTGGAATTTCTAAATGCCGCAAAGATATCACAATATAAAATCGAATTCTTCTATTATATATATATATATATATATACCGCACCGCACCGCACGGGTAGGGTGTGACACAAGGTCAATCATTTTAAGCTACTTTTAACAGGTTTGAATTCAGAGTTTTCCTTCTCCCAGACCAGTTGCCAAACCAATGCTAAAGAGCCCAGTCTGCTCTACAACTATACTTATAACTGAAGGGAGAATATGGTTGGAATCATAATTTTCCCAAGAGTATTAGCACTATGTGAAATGCAAACAGCTAAGATTTGATCGCCGTGTCCATTTACTACAACGATAACCGTTACACCACAAGAGCTTCCTTTTTCTCTTTTATTTTACATATTGCCTTATTTTAATTTCGTTAAAGCCTTTTTAACGAAATGCGTATAATTACTTTAAAAGGCAATGTAAAAGGTACAACTGTATCTAAAAAAAGCCAAAACAAGTGATACAAACAGTATATATATATATATATATATATATATATATATATATATATATTATAACACTGTTGGTTGTCACTAAATCACTTTGTGGGTTTGTGTCGATCCAAGTGCAATATAATATGGAGAGTGCTCAATATCTAGGATAGAGCTATTATATAATAATAATAATAATAATAATAATAATAATAATAATAAATATATATTATATTTATATATTGATGCCATGGAATGTTGCAGTCTAAATTCCATGGAATTAAATATATAAATCTAATATATATTTATTTATAATTATTATATATATATGTGTGTGTGTGTGTGTGTGTGTGTGTGTGTGTGTACGTTTTCCACTTCATATTCTTTATTTTGTTGAGAAAAACTATGTGAGTGAAACATCCCGCAAACTTCAAAAATGATTTCTTTCGGACAAATACCCTTGGGAAAGGTATGAACCCTCTGATCCTCCCAGCTATCGTTTAAATAGTGCCACGACTGTTCTTCTCGAAAGATGGCGTTGGTACATTAAATAACCTACCAAAGTTGATATGCCATTCCACAAAGAAACCAAACCAAACTAAAAAGGATTTTAGGAACATAAAAGGAATTTGAAAAAAAAAAGGAAATATAAATAATGGTTTAGTCAGCCATAATTTAGAAACTAATGTCAACTTAAATTTCAAAGATTCGAAAATGTTATTTTCTGTCTGAATTTTTAGATGAGGCTTTATGTGCAATATTTTCTTTGTTATTTTTTGGACAGTTGTTCTCATCTCTATTGTAGTTTGTTATAATACAACGTTTCAGCTGCTGTATCCTCCGACTTTCTTCACATGCCCCTTGTTTATCTGGATACGGAAATGAGTCGACCTGGGAAATCATTCTTATATCATTTAATTCCTTTAGACAGTCAAACTTTTAAAACGATTTCCCAGTTTGAATAATTTCCATGGCCTGAAAAAACAAGAGACACCTGAAGAAGGTCGGAGGACACAGCGGCCGAAACGATGTATTACAACTAAAAACAATAAAGATGAGGACAAAAGTCCGAAAAATAACACAGAAAATAATCCAAACTGTTATAAATAATTTTAAAAATCAATGCTAGAAAATGTTGAATCGGGGTGGGTGGGGGTCCTCGTGGTGTAATGGTTAAATCGATGCACTACGGAATCGTAGAAAGCGAGTTCGAACTCCAGTCGCGCTATTATGTTCACTTTCGGACAAATACCCTAGGGAAAGGTATGAACCCACTTTTCCTCCCAGTTATGGGTTAAATAGTACCACTACTGTTCTTTGGCTTTAAATAACCTACAAAGGTTGATATGCTATTAAACAAAGAAACCAAACCAAGAAACCAAAATGTTGAATCGAATATCATTTCAAACTACTATAGTATAAAAATAGAGACCTGGCTTCTTCAATTTATCCCCTTATATATATATATATATATATATATATATGGAGACTGAAAGAGGGAGTGGGAGACAGATAAGTGAGAGTGGTGTACATATAAATTCAGTTGCGCTTGGTGACCACGCGTTCATCAGGCTAAGAGGTTTCTCTTTATATAATGTTCCAGTATATTGTATAAAGGGACAACCACCACATGGAAATCTCTTGGTCTTACAATTACACAGAGATTATTTGAGAATGACAAAGCGCCGCTGACTCTGTGTCTAACTTAGATCTACATATTCTTTATCAACGGTACTGAGCCTAGTTTATTCACAAATATAGCAATATATATATATATATATATATATATATATATATATTGCTATATTTATATATATATATAGGTTATTACCTTTCTTTGATTTTTATTTAATTGATTTGAAAGGGTTGTGGAGGCTTGTCCAGCTAAAAATAAATAGTAGGACAGACTGAGCTCTTTAACCTTGGTATAGCAACCAGTCTAGGCGAAGGAAAACTCTGAATTAAAACCTGTTAAACTCTTTAAAATTGATATTGTGTCTCACCCTGCTCGTGGCGGAGAAGCTGTATATATTGCTTCAGTGGGTAGAGTGTTCGCCAATGGCCCGGAAAACCGGGGTTCATTCCCACATATGTATATGTCTACAGATATATATGTTAATGCAAATTTCATTAAACATAATAGACATTTTATGCCTACATATTTTCTTTTGGATCCGTTCGAATTCCCGTATTACTTTTATCGTATTCGGGGGGAATTGATTTAGGTATTGTCCATAGTTGTATGTATCCCTAGTACTTTCTGCCCGACTTTGGACACAAGTTCAATAGCTCAGCATTTAAAAAAAACATTCATGCCCAACAACACAACTACGAAAAATTCTCACCGACAACACAACAATACTCGAACATCAAAATGATAAACAAAAACTTCAAATTCTCGAAGCACTATATATTAGAAACCTGCAACCAGCACTTAATAGAATTAATTTTCAAACCAGTGCTTACGTACTTAAATGTCTTTAGCTACTGGCACTATTTACAGAATTACATTTAAAAGCAAACGACATAATCTCCAACAGCAAAGACGTCCTTACACAGTAGTAATTTGCTAAAACAAAAGTTACATCACTTTTGTAACAGATTCTCCCCTGATGATGGCCCAAAGTCGGGCAGAAAGTACTAGGGATACATACAACTATGGACAATACCTAAATCAATTCCCCCCGAATACGATAAAAGTAATACGGGAATTTGAACGGATCCAAAAGAAAATATGTAGGCATAAAATGTCTATTATGTTTAATGAAATTTGCATTAACGAAGATATATATATATATATATATATATATATATATACGTGTGTGTGTGTGTGTGTGTGTGTGTGTGTGTGTGTGTGTGTGTGTGTGTGTGTGTGTGTGTGTGATTACTTTAAAAGGCATCATAAAAGGTACAACTGTATCTTTAAAAAAAAGCAAAAACAAGCGCAAGTATACAGTCATACAAACTGTAAATACTCCGTATCGTGAGAGAAGCAGGTAAATAGTCATCTGACGAGACGGAGAGTATAGTAATATTCTCCACCGAAATAAATTTATTATGACAACTTAACCGAGTTTGAGTCTCCATCAAATTGTACTATATACGCTCTGAATGTGAATTTTGTTATACCCCAGCGAATAAATAGGGAACTAACAATAGCCATACATTGAGCTCTCTCATAGTTTCATATGATTACCCTCGTATATTCTATGTAAAGAATAATCCACATCCACTGTCCTTGGACACTGACTGGATATCAAAAAAAAAAAAGATATATATATATATATAGGTAGATTTTGAAATTATATCTAAGAACATGAGAAAAGGCGATATAGAAAATTAAATTTATATGTTTCAGTATACGGATAAGTTCATCAGAAATTAAATTTCATTAAAAAAAAAAGAAAAAAAAAGTAAGATTTAATATTTCTGATGAGGCTATCCCTCTAGTGAAACATGACAATTCAATTTTCTGTATTATCGAACTTTTCTTATTTCTTTGAATTTTATTTAAAACTTAACCCCCCCTCTCTTTCTCTCCCTCTCTCTGTTGTTTAGTGTTATGTTCGCCAATGGCCTGGGGAGACCGGGGTTCAATCCAGGGCAAGTCATACAAAAAACTCAAGAAATGACTTGCTGCCTCCTTACTTAACGCAGCCCTATATCGTGTGTATCAAGGGTAAAGTGGAGCGACCCAGGGAAAAGAGTGGCGCTCTTCTCTACACCTCGGTATGATAGCAATTGAAAAGGGAGCCTACGAGTTACCTTCGACAACGGTCGCTGACTTTACTTTAATATATATATATATATATATCATATATATATATATATATATATATAGTAAGTTGGCGACCATAGTCGAGGGTGACCCGACGGCTCCCTTTTCGATAGCTTACTACACCTAGGTGTAGGAGAGGGCGCTACTCCTTTCCCTTTTTTTAAAAAAATTAAACAACCGTCATGACCAAATAATTTTTCATTGTTAAAAGATGAAAATATATATTTAGTTTAAAACCATTTTTTTTTTTTGATAAATCAAAAGTGTGCTCTGTGCCGGCCCGGAGAGTAGGCTAAAACCTACAATAAATCTGATGACTGTATTTCTTTTAGTGTACATAAAACTAACAATAATGAGACTACCATAGAGGGGTGAGTTAACATTCATTCATTTTAGGTTTATATATATATATATATATATATATATATATATATATATAGGAGTGAAAGTATATATATATATATATATATATATATATATATATATATATATATATATATATATATATATATATATTGTAAAGTTGGCGACCCCAAAGGCTCCCTTTTCAATGGCTATTACGCCGAAGCGTAGAGGAGGGCTCTACGTCTTTCCTCCATTGCTCCATTTTATCCTTGTTCCCAACCTTATAATGCTGAATGTTAAGCAAGCAGGTATCAAGTACCGTTTTTTGAATCTTTGGTATGACTTGTCCTTGAATTGAACGCTGGTCTCCCAGTTCACTGGCGAACCCTCTAATATATATATATATATATATATATATATATATATATATATATATATATATATATATATATATATATGCAGAAACTTTTGGCAGAACGCCAATATATATATATATATATATATATATATATATATATATATATATAATTGGCTTTCTGCCTAAAGTTTTGGCTTTATCTTAATCTTAAGGCCACAGGAGCTAATTTTAAATAACGTTTAAGCTCATAATTTTAACTTACATTTTATTCCTCCGGCGTGAAAGAATCTCATCATTAGATTTCTTCACGTAAGGTTCGATTATAACCTGTTCGTTTGATAAAACAATAGCATTATGGGAAACAATCTATTTATGTATTCACTGTTTATTTATTCATCTATATCTATTGATAATTTTTTTTTACAATGGATCTCAATTTCCAAAATAAATCTAAAAGATAATTAGACTGTTGTTTTTTGTTGGTTTTTTTTTTTTTTGTTTAATTGTTTGTTTAATGGCAAATTGGGTTATTTAAAGCCAAATCCATCCCAAAAGATGAACAGTAGTGGTATTATTTAAACCATAGTTGGGAGTATAAAGGTGTTTATACCTTTACTTAGAGTATTTGCCCGAAAATGAAAATAGCGCAACTGGGGTTCGAACTCGCTTACCACGCTTCTGTATTGCATCGCTTTAACCATTACCCCTGGGTTGATAGATTTTTTTTGCCAGTTTAAAAAAAATTGATAGCTAACTTTAAGAAATACATTACTGAGAGAATTTTTTTTTTTTCATTTCTGACTTAAGAAAGTTGTTGGGAATGAGGCAGAATTTAAAAACAGATGATTTTTTTTTTAATTTTTTTTTTTGTGAAATTTGAACCATTATGCCCCACCTCGCAAAAATAAAAAGAAGAGAAAATTCAACTATTATCCCCCCCATTGAGCCAAGTCGAAATTTTGACAATAAAAAAATTCTGAAAATAAATCAATTGATCAAATTAAAAATATTAAAATTATTTCACTTACCTA
>OY757947.1:15999471-16064471 GCA_963585895.1 Sepioteuthis lessoniana
AGATAGATAGATAGATAGATAGATAGATAGATAGATAACAAGGGAGAGGGACAGAGATATGAAAAAAACGAGATAGATAGATAGATAGATAGATAGATAACAAGAGAGAGGGACAGAGATATGAAAAAACCGAGATAGATAGATAGATAGATAGATAGATAGATAGATAGATAGATAGATAACAAGGGAGAGGGACAGAGATATGAAAAAAACCGAGATAGATAGATAGATAGATAGATAGATAGATAGATAGATAACAAGGGAGAGGGACAGAGATATGAAAAAACCGAGATAGATAGATAGATAGATAGATAGATAGATAGATAGATAACAAGAGAGAGGGACAGAGATATGAAAAAACCGAGATAGATAGATAGATAGATAGATAGATAGATAGATAGATAGATAGATAACAAGAGAGAGGGACAGAGATATGAAAAAACCGAGATAGATAGATAGATAGATAGATAGATAGATAGATAGATAGATAGATAGATAACAAGGGAGAGGGACCGAGATATGAAAAAACCGAGACAGACAGATAGATAGATAGATAGATAGATTCAAACAAAAATAGAAGAGATAGTTCAGAAAGATGGACACATTATATCAAATACACACTTATTGCTAATTATATATATATATATATATAGTACATTACCGCAGCGTGTCTATTCTGGACAGGCACAAAAAATTGAAAAATTTAATTTTTACCTCCTGATTAAATCTCAGACACGGAATGGTTTAGTTGCAGTTCCATTTTTGACGTCATCGATTTTTGTGAATCCTTCACCCACCCATTTCCTTGTTACTGACCCCCAACCCCACAAGACTATTTTCACCCTTTAACTCATCCTCCGTTTCTGAAAGTTAATAAAAACTTGGACCCTGCCGAAATATGGTGCGCAGTTTCCTTCTCTTCACTGGTGGTCACTTGCAATTCAATAAATAGATACTAGACGAATTGATAAAATCATTATTATTATTATTATTATTATTATTTACTCAATAGAGTTTTTCACATCAGCTAACGCTGATGGTCTTTCCACGGAGTTTGAGTGACAGCAAGTCTCCTCAAGTCTCCAGGACTCTTCTCAATATTCTGGCAGTTCTCAATAATGCTGTAGTTTGGATGGTCTCCACTCGTCCGCCAACTTCCAAGTCTTCCAGTCCCTTTAATAATCCTTTAGTTACTGTACCAAAAGCACCAATCACAATTGATCTAATTGTCACTTTCATGTTCCATAGTTTTTTTGCAATTCCCTAGCAAGATCGAGGTACTTATCCTTCTTTCCACATTCTTTCAGTTTTATTCTGTGGTCACCCGGGACAGCAAAGTCGATAATTTTGCAAATTCTCTTTTTTCTTTCTTTTTCTTTTTTTTTTTTTTTTTTTTTTGATTATTATTAGGTCTGGTCTTCTGGCCGAGATTAGGTGATCCGTCTGTATGTCAAAGTCCCAAAGGAGTTTATGTATGCCATTTTCTAGGACAGTTGCTGGGTTGTGCATATACCATTTGTTCGTATGGTCAAATTTAAATTTCTTGCACATCTCCCAGTGGATCACCTTGCCCACCCAGTCGTGTCTAGTCTTATACTTCTTCTGTGCTAATTTGCTGCATTCGCTTATTATGTGATTGATGGTTTCGTCTCTGTCACGGCATAGCCTACATTTGCAATTTTGTTGCGTATTATTACTCCTTTTCGAGTTTTTCATACCAGAGTTAGCTGATGGTTTCTCAATGGAGTTTGAGGACAACAAGTCTCCTCAAGTCTCCAGAGCTCTTCTCAGTATTCTTGCCGATCTCAATAATGCCGTTGTTTGGATGGTCTCCGCTTGTCCTCTTATTTCCAAGTCCTCCACACCCTTTATTAATCCTTTGGTGACTGTACCAAGAGCACTAATTACAATTGATATAAACGTCACTTTCATACTCCATAGTTTTTTTCCTGTTCTCTGGCAAGGTCCAGGTATTCATCTCTCTTTTCGTTTTTCCTTCAGTTTTACCCTGTGGTCAGCTGGAATGACAGAGTCCACTATTCAACAGGTTCTCCTTCTTATTTTTTTTATTGACGATCGCTTGGTCTGGTCGTCTGGCCGAAATTAGATGATCCGTTTGTTGCTCAAAATCCCAGATAATTTTACTCTTTTGAGTGTTTTTCACACCTGCGATAGCTGATGTTTTCTCACCGGAGTGTGAGTGACAGCAAGGCTTCTAAAGTCTCCATGACTCTTCTCAGTATTCTGGCAGATTTTAGTAATTGGGGCTGCAACACCTCGACTGTCTTCCCATTTCCGTATCTCGTCTTTACCTTGCCCGTGGTGTAATGGTTATCGTCACAGGATATGGACACGGCGATACGAGTTCAATTCCTGGACAAGACTGATTGCATTTCACATAGCACTAATACCCTTGGGAAAGGTATGAATCCAATTATTCTCCCTCCAGCTATGGGTAAATAGTAGGGCAGACTGAGTTCTTCAGCCTTGGTTAGGCAACTAGTATAGGAGAAGGAAAACTCTGAATTCAAACCTGCTAAACTACGCTTAAAAAATTGACCTTGTGACATATCCTGCCCGAGCGGAGGGGTTGGGTAAATAGGATCTCGTCTTTACCGCGTCGCGTGTCCCAGACAACTAACTTTCAAACCCGAGTCGTCCTCTTACTTATGCCTTGTGTCGGAGGGAGGAACATATCCGTTTCCGGCGGTTCCACACCAGCGCTGAAGATTTGGGACCTCCAGTTTTTTCTAGTCATTTTTAATTACCGTTGTCTGATCTACAACTAGTGCTTAGGCCTGACTCCTCAGAGGTCAGCAGACCGATTCCATAGAAAAAATAATTAGAAGAAAAAACAGACTCTGTCTGTTTTTTCTTCTAATTATTTTTCTTCTCTTTCTTTCTCCAGAAGATAGCCGCTCGTTCTCTTTATAAATTGGACCCACCATATTACGTTACATTTGCAGTTTTCATTTTCTCGGCGTGTTTCTATATCTTTTCTGATTGGGCAGTTGTCTTCCTTCAGATGTTTCTCTTTTTCGTTTTATTCCTAGCGAGTTTCCCAGTGAGTTTTCAGTGAACTCTTGGTAACAGTAAATTTCCAAAGCCTCCAGGACACCTCTAAGTATCACAGCTGATTTTAAAACGGATGAAGTATGAATGGTCTCGATTCTTTGGAGCCTTTGAAACAGCACAAAAACTGGGGATGATTTTTAAGCTATTCCAAAAGCTCCAACTAGTGTTAGTATGAATGTCACCTTCATGTTAATTCACCTTAATTCCACATCTTTTTTCAGCTCTCTAGCAAGGTCTAAGTATTTGTCCAACTTTTTAAAAAAATGATACTTGATACCTCCTTGCTTAACTCTCAACATTATAAGGCACGTATCAAGGGTAAAATGGAGCAATCCAGGGAAATAAGTAGCACTCTCCCCTACAACTTGGTGTAGTAGCTATAGAAAAAGGAGCCTTCGGGTCACCCTCGACAACAGTCGCCAACTTTACTTACTTACTTTATATATATATATATATATATAGCGAAGGAAGTAAATGGTTGCCACTAGCGCAATGCAAGGCTGGTTTCCTCGTGGCTGAGCGGTAGAATCTTGGATTGGCGTTGGAGTCAACCGGGTTTCGATCCCAGCTTCTGGAATCTAGCCTGTCTAGCCACACTGTAGAGTTCTGATAGAACGAAACAGGTCTGTCTGTGGATGACAATATGTATATATATATATATATATATATATATATGCATGTTTGATTAAATAATAAAGACATATTTTGTCTATATAATTTTATTTGGATCCTTTCAAGTTTCCTGACAAGTGTTTTGTTTTTAGGTTGGAATTGGTGGATGAATTTATCGAAATTGTCCCGAGTGTTATCGAACCTTTCATTGGCCATCATCAATAATACATACGTTGGTCTTACCAAGACGTCTTACTAAGAACCTTAATGATTCTAGTTCTATAACCCTACATCTTAAAACCAATTCTATTCCCAAATCCAAATTTCGAAAAATTCTTGTAAAAACACCGCTATAATAGCACACAACATTACTAAGCTACGACTACAAATCCTAGACGCCCTAAATATATAAACAAAACAAAAAAACTAGAATTGATCGAATTAACTTGAAAATAGAGACAAAGTTTTGAAATACCTTTACTCTTTTTTTTTTTTAAATATTCTATTTCTCTTGATAATATTCTATTTCCGTTGATAGCGTTCTGTCTTAAATTTGTTCGATGCCATCATCATCTCAGTTTATGCCTCATAAAAAAATTCTTTATTGTAAAATGTTTTGTCGTAAATAAAAGCATCTCAGTTTAATCTAACTTTGTCTGATGATGGCCTATGAAAGGTCCGAAAGCGCTCGGAACAATTTTGGTAAATTCATCGACCAATTCCAACCTAAAACCTAAACACTTGTCAGGAAACTTGAGAGGAACTTTAAAAAATTATATAGACAAAATGTGTCTTTATTATTTAATCAAACATGCTTAAATGAAGGACTGCTACCCTACTACACCACACACACACACACACACACACACACACACACACACATATATATATATATATATATATATATATATATATATATATATATATATTCTTTCTTTGTTTTTCGCACACAAGTTCAAAATGGTAGTTTTTTTACTAAAGTCTGAATGACATTAAGTCACCTCTGATCTCCAGGACTCCTCTAAGTATCATAGCCTATTTTAACATTGCTGTGGTCTGTATGGTCTCGCTTCTTCCTCTGATCTTTAATTATCACAGTCTCTTTTCCAGATTCTTGGGAACAGTTCCAAGTGCTCTAATTACGATTAGTACTACCGTCACCTTCATGTTCCACAACACTTTCGGTGCTCTGGCAATTATTGTTATGACTATGGTGGTGATGATGGCGGTGGTGTTAGTGGTGGTGGTGGTGGTGGTGAGGATGATGTTGAACATAATGATTTATTTTATATATTGAATTAAAAAAATATCAAGTGCTTAGGTTTCATCGGCGATCAGTAGCAGTGGATGAATTTTACAAAATCCTGATGGCGGCAAAATGGGACCACAGATTAACTATTGAACTGATCAAGGTCAATTTTAAACTCACTTGATTTAAAAAGAAATCAACTTTGTTTCATTATTCCTTAACTTAAAAAAAGCGGGGGGGGGGGTCATTTATCGTATGCTCATTTTTTGTTTATGTGTTTGTTTTTTATTTTTATTAACACTAAAATTCTTTTCTTTCTCTTTTCTTTTCTTCTTTTCTTTTCTTTTTTCTTTTTCTTTTTCTTTTCTTTCTCTTTTCTTCTTTTCTTTTACCATTCTTTTTTCTTTTCTTCTTTCATTTCTTTATTTTCTTTCGCTTTTTTTTCTCTTTTTTCTTTTTTTTCTTCTTTCTTTCTCTTTTTTTTTTCTTCGTTTTTCTTTCTTTCTTCGTTTCTTCTCTTTTCTGTCTTTTCTTTTCCTCTTTTCTTTTTGACTTTTTTCACTTCTTTTTTTCACTTCTTTTCTTTCTCTTTCTTTTTTTCTTTTCTTTTTTCTTCTTCTTTTCTTCTTTTTCTTTTTACTTTCTTTACTTTCTTTTATAGATTTATTTTTATTTTTACATTTATTTATTTCTCTTTTCTTTCTTTTACTTTTTTCTTCCTTCTCTTTTTTCTTTCTCGTTTATTTCTTAGTCTTTTCTTTCTTTCTTTCTCTTTGTTTTCTTTCTTTGTTTTCTTCCTTTTTCTTTTCTTTTCTTTTTCCTTTCCCTTTTCTTTTTCCTTTCTTTCCCTTTTCTTTTATAACTTTTTCTTTTCTCTTCCTTTCTCTCACGTTCCTTTTCTTTCTCTTTCTTTTCTTTTTTCTTTTCTTTTCTTTCTCTTTCTTTTCTTTCTCTTTTCTTTTCTTTCTCTTTCTTTTCTTTTTCTTTCTTTCTCTTTTCTTTTCTTTTTCTCTTTTCTTTTCCATTAGCTTTTTCCTTTTTTTCTCTTCAGAAATTAATCACGCTGAGACAATATTTCTAAAATGTCTACGTATTTCTTAAACAACAACTTGAGGAATTTTTACAGCCTTAATATCGTCATTTTAAAAACTAAATTGGAGTTTGTCGATATTGAGAGGTGTAATTTTAGACACTTGATTTGTTTTAGGGTTTGTTTGTTTGTTTGTTTGCTTGTTTGTTTGTTTGTTTGTTGAGTGAGTGGGTAAGTAAGTGGAGCAACAAAATCAGATATTTCCAAAAAAATATATTCTTTCTTTCTTTCGTCTTTCTTTATTCTTTCTTTCTTTTTTCTCTATTTCTTTCTTTTTTGTTCTTTTTTCTTTCTTTTTCTTTCTCCCTTTTTCTTTCTTTTTTCTTTGTTTCTTTTTTCTTTCTTTATTCTTTCTTTCTTTCTTTCTTTCTTTCTTCTCTATTTCTTTCTTTTTTCTTTCTTTTTTCTTTCTTTATCTTTCTCTCTTTTTCTTTCTTTCTTTTTCTTTCTTCTTTCTTTATTTCTTTATTTTTTCTTTCTTTTTTTCTTTCTTTTCTTTCTCCCTTTTTCTTTCTTTTTTCTTTCTTTATTCTTTCTTTCTTGCTTTCTTTTTTCTCTATTTCTTTCTTTATTCTTTCTTTTTTCTTTCTTTATCTTTCTCTCTTTTTCTTTCTTTTTTCTTTCTTTCTTTTTTCTTTTTCTTTCTTTCTTTCTTTCTTGCTTTATTTTTCTCTATTTCTTTCTTTTTTCTCAATTTCTTTCTTTTTTCTTTCTTTTTCTTTCACTCTTCTTCTTTCTTTCTTTCTTTCTTTCTTTCTTATATAATAATTCGGTTCGGTTAGTCGAGTTGTTAAATCATAACAAACTTGAAGGATGCAACACAAGGTCAGTTTTCAAGTGGAGTTTTCCTTCCCCCAGACTGGTTGCCTAACTAAGGCTAAAGAAGCCGGTCTGCTCAACTGTTTCCCCATATGGATTCCTGCTTTACAAAAGAGCTTTAGTTAGAAGATGAAAAATAAACAGCTTCGTCCTGGATTTGAACTTGAGTTGCCGATTCCACTTCGTATCACTGTAACTGTTACGCTAAGCGCGCCTCTTTGCCTGTCACCCTGAAGGCTAAAACCATATTTGAAATGTGTGAATAATATAAAAATGCAATCTCTCTCTCTCTCTCTCTCTCTCTCTCTCTCTCTCTCTCCATATACATATATATATATATATATGTACGTGTGTGTGTGGTGTAACGCTTACTCTTTCTATATATATATATATATATATATATATGTTTGTGCGTGTGTGTATGTATTCGTGCATGCGTGATGTGACGGTTACTAATATATATGAGTGTGTGTACGTGTGTATGTATTTGTGTGTATGTGCGTGTGTGTGCGTGCGCTTGTGATGTAACGGTTATCGTCGGTGACCGACCCGTGTTCAAATCCTGGACGATTCTGTTCGCATCTCACATAGGGCTAATACTCTTGGGAAAGGCATGAATCTAACAATTCTCGCCTCAGTTAGAGTTTCTAGTTTGGTTGTTTATTGGCATATTAACCTTCTTGGGTTATTTAATACCAAATCTATCCTTCTAGAAGAATAGTTATGGTACTATTTAACCGGTTCATTGGTCTAGTGTGTAGAGCGTTCGCCAATGGTCCGGGAGACCTGGGTTCAATCCCAGGTTGCGTCATACCAAAGACTTTAAAAATGGTAATTGATACCTCCTTGCTTAACACTCAGCAATATAAAGTACGTATCAAGGGTAAAGTGAAGTAATCCAGGAAAAGGAGTAGCGCCTTCCCCTACTATTGAAAAGGGAGCCTTCTGGTTGCCCTCGACTACGGTCGCCAACTTTACTATTTAACCTGTAGCAGAGGGGATAAGGGGGCTCATACCTTTCCCAAGGGTATTAGTCCGAAAGTGAACATAATAGCGCGACTGGAGTTTGAACTCGCTTACTATGATCCCCAGTCCAGTGCTTTAACCATTACACTACGAGGACACCTCCCCGCCACAGCTATGGGTAATGGCAACCGATCAAGGAGAAGGAAAATGCTGAATTCAAACCGGTTGAACTCCGCTAAAAAATTTGACCTTGTGTCGCATTCTTTCGTATGGAAGGGTTGAGTTGGGTAAATACACACGCACACACACAGACATACATCTCTCTTTCTCTCTCTCTCTCTCTCTCTCTCTCTCTCTCTCACTTTTTCTCTCTTTCTCTTTCTCTCTCTATCTCTCTCACTTTTTCTCTCTTTCTCTTTGTCTCTCTATCTCTCTCTCTCTCACTTTCTCTCTTTCTCTTTCTCTCTTTCTCTCTCTCACTTTCTCTCTTTCTCTTTCTCTCTTTCTCTCTCTCACTTTCTCTCTCTCTCTCACTTTTTCTCTCTCTCTCACGTTTTCTCTCTTTCTCTTTCTCTCTCTCACTTTTTCTCTCTTTCTCTTTCTCTCTCTCTCTCACTTTCTCTCTCTCTCACTTTCTCTCTCTCTCTCACGTTTTCTCTCTTTCTCTTTCTCTCTCTCACTTTTTCTCTCTTTCTCTTTCTCTCTCACTTTTTCTCTCTTTCTCTCTCTCTCTCTCTCTCTCTACTCAGTCTTCCTCCTTTCTTTTTTATCCCTCCCTCTTTACTTCTCTGTCTGTATTTCCCCTCTCTCGTTTCTTCTCTCTTTCTCTCTTGTAACCATTTTCGTCTTATCGTAAAAGTGTTAGTTCCTATGCAAAAAAAATCCTAATCAGGATTTTTTGTGTGTATATCTGTGTGGGGGGAGGATTGTATAAATTGGCTTACCTCACTGAATATTTGACTTTCAATTGTCTTTTTCTTTCTTTCTTTCTTTCTTTCTTTCTTCCTTCCTTCCTTCCTTCCTTTCTTTCTTTCTTTCTTTCTCCTTGTCACATTCAAACCACTTTTCTTTCTGTTCTTAGCTTCCCCTCCTTTCTTTTTTTTCCTTCCTTTTTTTCTCTCTTTCTATCATTCTTTCTTTTTCTTTCTTTCCTTCTTTCTTTCTCTTTGTCGTAAAACCCCTTTTCTTCCTATTCTCAGCTTCGACCTCAGTTCATTTTTTTCTAATTTTCTTTCTTTCCTTTTCTCTTGTTCATAAATTCATCATTCATTTGTTCTTAATTTCTTTCTTTCCTCTTTTTACATTCAAAACATCTTTCTTCGCTTCTCAGTCTTCGTCCTCTTTATCATATTTTACTCTTTCTTTCTTTCTTTCTTTCTTTCTTTCTTTCTTTCTTGTTGTCGCATTCAAACAAACTATCTTTCTTTTCCTTTTCTCAGGTTAGCCTCTTAATTCATTTTTTTTTTTTTTTCACACTTTCTTTCTTTCACGAATTCGTCATTCATTCACTCATTCTTTCATTCGGTCTTACGTTTTTTTCTTTCTTTCTGTTACTTTCAAATCATCTTTCTTCAATTCTCCGCTTCGTCCTCTTTCTTTCTTTCTTTTTTTTTCTCGTTGTCGCATTGAAACCAGCCTTTTCCCGCTCTCATCTTTGTCTTCTTTTCCTTCCTTCCTTCCTTCCTTCCTTCCTTCCTTCCTTCCTTCTCAATTATCAAAATCAAACTTTCCTTTCTCTTTTCAGTTTTATCCTCTTTTACAACTGCAAAGGTAATGTCTTTCACGAATTCGTTATTCATTCACTCATTCTTTCATTCGGTCTTACGTTCTTTCTTTCTTTCTGTTACTTTCAAATCATCTTTCTTCAATTCTCCGCTTCGTCCTCTTTCTTTCTTTCTTTTTTTTTCTCGTTGTCGCATTGAAACCAGCCTTTTCCCGCTCTCATCTTTGTCTTCTTTTCCTTCCTTCCTTCCTTCCTTCCTTCCTTCCTTCCTTCTCAATTATCAAAATCAAACTTTCCTTTCTCTTTTCAGTTTTATCCTCTTTTACAACTGCAAAGGTAATGTCTTTCACGAATTCGTTATTCATTCACTCATTCTTTCATTCGGTCTTACGTTTTTTTTCTTTCTTTCTGTTACTTTCAAATCATCTTTCTTCAATTCTCCGCTTCGTCCTCTTTCTTTCTTTCTTTTTTTTCTCGTTGTCGCATTGAAACCAGCCTTTTCCCGCTCTCATCTTTGTCTTCTTTTCCTTCCTTCCTTCCTTCCTTCCTTCCTTCCTTCCTTCTCAATTATCAAAATCAAACTTTCCTTTCTCTTTTCAGTTTTATCCTCTTTTACAACTGCAAAGGTAATGTCTTTCACGAATTCGTCATTCATTCACTCATTCTTTCATTCGGTCTTACGTTCTTTCTTTCTTTCTGTTACTTTCAAATCATCTTTCTTCAATTCTCCGCTTCGTCCTCTTTCTTTCTTTTTTTTTTTTCTCGTTGTCGCATTGAAACCAGCCTTTTCCCGCTCTCATCTTTGTCTTCTTTTCCTTCCTTCCTTCCTTCCTTCCTTCTCAATTATCAAAATCAAACCTTCCTTTCTCTTTTCAGCTTTATCCTCTTTTACAACTGCAAAGGTAATGTCCTTCCTCGTGACGTCACTTCTTCAACAAAAAAGAAAGATGAAGATGACTCTCTTATTCTGCAATAAAAACAATCATGTCTACTACTATTCTCTAGTCCCAAAATCGTTCGTATTTGAAATATGAAAAAAAAAAGTTTGTTGCATCGTGTGCATTTCACAAATCAATATACGCTATCATTACATTTTTAGTTTTGCACTCGGTAATTGCTCAAATTGTAATGACGTAAAACTTTTTCAAATTCAAATTGCGTTCCATTATTAGTTAAGCCTCTACCAATTATATCTCACACCTTTCTGGCAATTTCGATTGAATTATTTTCTGGTATAACTTGTTAATTAATAAATAATACATAAAAGATTTAAGTCTATATTTTCAGATTGATTTTAACGGCTTGTGAACCAGTTAAGCGTTATTTTATGCCGAGAGGTTAAGGAACCGTGTTCATTGTGCGTTTATATCCATATTTTTGTGTGGTTATTTGAGAGATTTTTGTACCCACTTACATGATGTCAAGTATTCCGATCTGATGCAGATAATTTGTCGACAGTTGTGTGGTTTAAAGTATTTTTATCTATTTCTCTGAATGTATGAGATGAGGTTTGATTATAATTCGTGATATTACGATCCTTCGAACTATTATCCTCATCTTTATTTATGTCTGTACAACGTTCCGGCCAATGTGCCCTCCGGCCTTCTTCAGGTATCTCTTTTCGAACTCGGGATTTGCCACAGAACTTCAGGGGTTACTCTGCTCTCTACTATTCATAGCTGGGTACAAGCGTTAAACCGTGTTAATTATTATTTTATGTTACTGTCACCCTGAACCAGGATTGCACCTGCAGTCGAGAATAAACTGTCATTTAGCACGGAATAACCCCAACGCTTATATCCACTGCGCTACGTGTCCACCAGGACAATCCAATGTCAATTTTGGGACCTTATAAACCTACTGTTCTTGGGTCTTTTTTGATGCAACAAAAATTATATTGTTTCAAGTAATTGATAACAATCGTTTGTTAACAAATATAGCTTCAAGTAACTTTTCTTAATACAAATATGGGGGAATAACCGTGGCATTGTGGCTAAAGTGCAGGACTGCGATACCATTGTATGCGTGTTCAAACTCCAGTCGCGATATCACGTTCACTTTCGGAATAATACCCTTGCGAAAGGTATGAACCCTTTTATTCTCCTAGCTATGGATTAAAGAGTACCACTATAGTTCTTCTACAAGGATGGCTTTGGCATTAAATAACCCACAAAGGTTGATATGCCATTAAACCAAGAAACTAACCCAAACAAATAATTTACTGTTATATGACATCAAGAATTCCAGTCGAATATGAATGATTTTTTGCCAGATCTCTTTGACCCACAGATGGGACCCAAAGATGGGACCCTAACAGGTACTTCTATTATCAGTCAGAGTGAACCTGGGAGTAATGGCAATGAAGAGGTACTCCACATGGCAACAGAACTTGAGCCTCGCCATCAGATGCGGTTTAGTGTCATACCTAGGACACCCACCTTTTTAAGGGTGTAGACTTACCTCTCTGCAGAGGATACAGCCAGTGTATTTTAAGGCTGTGTATTTTTAGACTAGACTAGATGAGATTGGTCTAGTGGGTAGAGAGTTCGCCAATGGCCAGGGAGACTGGGGATCAATCCCAGATCGAATCATACCAAAGACTAAAAAAAATGGTACTTGATAACTCCTTGCTTAACACACAGCATTATAAAGTATTATCAAGGGCAAAGTGGAGTCATGCAAGAAAAGGAGTAGCACCCACCCCGACACCTCGGAGTAGAAGCTATTGAAAAGGAAGCCTTTAAGTCGCCCTCGACTATGGTCGCCAACTTTACGGAGACGACCGTGAACCCATTTGGAACAACTGACAAAGATGATTGTGTTACTTCAACTTAGGAAAAGATGAAAAATCTTACCTAGCATTTTATTGGCTTGGTTTGGTTTCTTTGTTTAAGGGCATATCAACCTTTGTGGGTTATTTAATGTCACAGCCATCTTTCTAGAAGCACATCAGGGGTATTATTTAACCTATAGCTGACAAGATGAGGAGTTGAATATCTTGCCTAAGGGTTTTAAGGGGGTGTTCTCGTGGTGTAATGGTTAAAGCGATGGACTGCGGAATCGTTGTACGCAAGTTCGTACTCCAGTCACGCTATTTCGTTCACTTTCGGGCAAATACCTTGGGAAAGGCATGAGCCCCCTTGTCCTCCCAGCTATGGGTTAAATAGAACCACTACTGTTCTTCTAGGAGAATGGCTTTAAATAACCTATAACGGTTGATATGCCATTAAACAAAGAAACCAAACCAAACCTAAGGGTTTTAATTCGAAAGGGAACATATTAGCGCGACCAGAGATTGAACCTGCATCCTACAATGTTGCAGTCTAGCACGTTAGCCATTGCGCCACAGAGAGTTCCTGGCATGAACTGACAGATAGATAGATTGATATGAACAGACTGAGGAAGACAGAAATAAACTGAAATATATAGGTTTAGTTTGTTTAACGGCATATCAACACTGACATACTCACACGTATACACACACACACACATACACACACATACACGCACACAGACTCACACTCACATACTCACACATATATACACACGCACATACACACACATACACGCACACAGACTCACACTCACATACTCACACGTATACACACACAGACACACACATACAGACTCACACTCACATACTCACACATACACACACACACACACACACACATACACTCATAGACTCACACTCACATATTCACACGTACACACACGCACATATACATACACACACACAGAGACACACATACACACAGACTCACACTTACATACTCACATGCACACACACACACAGAGTATTGCCCAGAAAGCTTTGCTTAGGATTTGAACTTGGGCCGCTGACTCTGTTTCCGGTAATGATAACTGTTATGCTATGCACGCCCCCTTATTTGCATGTGGATGTATTTTAGTATTTGGAGGGACCCATGGTGTAATGGCTATCATCTTAAGAAATGAACAGAGCAACCCGAGTTCAAATCCTAGACGAGGCTGTTTGCCTTCCATCACTGATACTCTTGGTAAAAGTATGGATCTAATTGTTCTCCCCCAGCTATGGGTAAATAGTATGGTAGACTGGGTTCTTTAGCCTTGGTAAGTCTAAGAGATGGACATGGTTAGACGAGTTCAAATTCCGAACTAAGCGGATTGCATTTCATATAGCACTAATACCCTTTGGAAAAGTATGAATCCAATTATTCTCCCTCAAGCTATGGGTAAATAGTAGGGCAGACTAGGTTCTTTAGCCTTGGTTAGGTAACCAGTCTAAAAGAAGGAAATGGACATGGCGTGAGGAGTTCAAATTCCGAAAAAAGCAGATACCATTTCACATATCACTAATACCCTTTAGAAAAGTAGGAATCCACTTATTCTCCCTCCAGCTATGGTTAAATAGTAGGACAGACTGTGTTCTTTAGTCTTGGTTAAGCGACCAGTCTAAGGGAAGGAAAACTTAGAATTCAAACCTGCTAAACTCCGCTTAAAAATTGACCTTGTGTCACATCCTGTTTGTGCGGAAGGGGTTGGTAAATACGTATATTAGGAAGTGTGTGTGGTTGTCAAAGAGAATGTGTTTATAAATGTGCACATGTGTGAATATGCTTGTATGTGTGTAAGTGTATATATAGGCATGTATATGTGTATATGTCAGTGTATACATAGGCATGTGATGTTCTTATACGTATGTATGTGCAAACACGTGTATGGGTGTATATCAGTGTATAGATAATGTATGCATATTTACCCAACCCTTCCACTCGGGCAAGATATGACACAAGGTCACTTTTTAAGCGGAGTTTAACAGGTTTGAATTCAGAGTTTTCCTTCTCCTAGACTAGGGCTGAAGAAGCCAGTCTGCCCTACTATTAACCCATATCTGGAGGGAAAATAATTGGATTCATACCTTTCCCAAGGGTATTAGTACTATGTGAAATGTAATCTGTCTCGTCCGGGATTTGAACTCATGTCGTCATGTCCATTTCCTACGACGATAACCATTACACCACAGGCACCTCCAGTATACATATGCAAGTAAGTTCTATATTTCTGCATGAACGTATGGGCAAACATGCGTATATCGGTGTATACATATATATGTGAAAATCCTTGGCAGTGGATTTTTGTACTAAAAATCCTTGCCTAATATAAGTTTATAGTAAAAATTATTTGGTAATACATTTTTAATGTGAAAATCCTTGGCAATGGATTTTTGTAGTAAAAATCCTTGGCTAATACAAGTTTATAGTAAAAATTATTTGGTAATACATTTTTAATGTGAAAATCCTTGACAATGGATTTTTGTAGTAAAAATCCTTGGCTAATACAAGTTTATTGTAAAAATTATTTGGTAATACATTTTTAATGTGAAAATCCTTGGCAATGGATTTTTGTAGTAAAAATCCTTGGCTAATACAAGTTTATAATAAAAATTATTTGGTAATACATTTTAAATGTGAAAATCTTTGGCAATAGATTTTTGTAGTAAAAATTCTTGGCTAATACAAGTTTATAGTAACAATTATTTGGTAATACATATTGAATGTATCTATATCAATATATACATAAGCATGTTTTTCCCATATCTATGGATGTTTAAACAAGTGTATGTGTGTATATTAGTGTATAAATATGCATATAAGGTTCCATATAAATGAATCTTCAAAGATGTGTATGTCTGTTGTGACGTACAGTATGCCGGTGACGTATACACATGGCAGCAGAGACTCTGAGAGAGGAGGTGTGGGAGTTGAAGAAACCCCCTGGTGTAAAAAAGAATGAGACCCCTTTGGCCAATCCGGGGCGAATTGAAAGGCGGCGTAAAATAGCTTGAAACGGGATGGTTGAACGGAGAAATACGGCGTGGGTAGTTTGGAAGAAAAGGCACGACCACGTGCGAGAAAAATGGACAACAGAGAAGAAGCCTGAAAGAACATAATTTTCCATCGTGCCTATATCGAATCTTCACATTAACCATCGCTACTCAGATGAGTCCTATCCGTATATCCCTTGAACATTATCATAGGTTTATATCATTTTGTTTGTTGAGTGCTAACGAAATAAATGTATTTTTTTTTTATGTTGTTGAAATAGCTATTGTGTTTAATTTTATTTTGCTAGTCATTATGATACATTGTTTTGTGCAATAATTCCTCAACCTGCTGTCGATACCTTTATTATTATTATTATTATTATTATTATTATTATTATTATTATTATTATTATTATTATTATTATTATTATTAATCCTTTAGCGTTTTTCACATCAGTGTTAGCTGATTGTCTTTCACTGGAGTTTGAGTGATAGATTATAATTTTTATTATCATTACTGTTATTATTATTATTATTATTATTACCCGTGAAATATTCCTTACGAGCCAATTCGGGTAAATAGGACAAATTATAGATTTTTGTTCGTTTACATACTTCGTCGCTGACGAGTCCAGGACAACGAATATCAAAATATCAAGAATATCATTGGAGACGTAGCACAGTGTATACATATGAGTTCTGATATCTATGTATGTGCAAACATATGCATGTATGTATGTATGTATGTATGTATGTATGTATGTATGTTCTGTGTTTTAAATGCAAAGACAATTTACTGTAATTCCAAGTAACAATTGAATATCCAGGACACTGTTTTCTCTGAGGTCTTGATTTGATTTATCCAATCTCTCATTAACAGTAAAAATCTTATCACACCTAAAAAATCTGAATGATAAAGTATAATTTACAGAAAAAATGCAAAGATTAATTGTAAAAACAAATGTCATTACATTTTTGACATTTACCGTGGTGAAAAACATTATCAATATTTGTTGGAATTTACAAACTTTTATCAGCCAAAGTATTTTTACTACAAAAATCCATTGCCAAGGATTTTCACATTAAAAATGTATTACCAAATAATTTTTACTATAAACTTGTATTAGCCAAGGATTTTTACTACAAAAATCCATTGCCAAGGATTTTCACATTAAAAATGTATTACCAAATAATTTTTACTATAAACTTGTATTAGCCAAGGATTTTTACTACAAAAATCCATTGCCAAGGATTTTCACATTAAAAATGTATTACCAAATAATTTTTACTATAAACTTGTATTAGCCAAGGATTTTTACTACAAAAATCCATTGCCAAGGATTTTCACATTAAAAATGTATTACCAAATAATTTTTACTATAAACTTGTATTAGCCAAGGATTTTTCTACAAAAATCCATTGCCAAAGATTTTCACATTAAAAATGTATCACCAAATAATTTTTACAATTAACTCATTTCAGCCAATCGTTTTTTCTTCAGAAAAGGATTTGGAATGATGTTTATACAGAAATATATCATAAATGATTTTCAACTGAAAATTAGAAATAAAAACACTAATACCACAGAAAAATAATTGCATCTTTATACCATTTAGTTAAATATACATCATCTTTTCTTTTTATATAACTGATTAATTCTTGGCCAAAAATCAAGGATCAGCGAATACACAACTTTTTTTTCTTAAAAATTATGTCTTTCCAATGAGATTAATGCTTTTTAAACAAGGATAAAGCTATACTCACATCTTTTCTTAAAAATTAAAGATTTCTTGGCTACAAATCAGGGATCAACTTATACATAAGTCTTCTTTAAAACTAATAATTTCTTGGTCAAAAATCAAAGAACAGCCTATATTTATGTCTTTCCAATGAGATTAATGCTTTCTAAATCAAAATCAAGGATCAAGCTACACTCACATCTTTTCATGAAAATTAAAGATTTTATGGCATAAGAATCAAAGATCACACTATACACAAACTTTAACAGCAAAATTAAGCATCTCAAGGCAAAAATTCAAGAATCAATCAAAGGTATGACCCCTCCCCTTATTCTTCCAGCTATGGGTAAAATAACACCACTACTGTTCTTATACAATGATGGTTTGGCCTTAAATAATCCACAAAGTTTGATACACCATTAGATCAAAACAAAGAAAAAAAGAAGGAATTGATCTATATATAAGTCTTTTCTTCAAAAGTAAATATTTATTGACTATAAATCAAAGATCAACCTATACACAAGTTTTTCCTTCAAAATTAAACATTACCTTTATTAAATATCAAGGACAACCTATCCATATTTCTTTCCTTCAAAGTTAAACGTCTTCAATGAAAATCATGTATCAGCCAATTCAAAAATCTCAACTTCAAAATTAAATTTTAACTTGGCAAGAAATCAGGGACCAACGTAGGTCCTTACAAAATTGAACATTTTTGAAAGCACACCAAGGATCAGCATATACACAAGTCTTTCCTCGGAAATTAATGTTTTCAGAGTCATAAAAATTGATGTTTCACTTTGTTTAATATAATTCTAAAAATCGTCATTAATGTTTGTTGAAATTTCCTAAGCTTATCAAGTGAACCACTCTGATCTCAGTTTCCTTATGGCAACCCATCTAAATACTGAACAGGCTCAACATTGCTTAACTTTATATAACTACTGGAGTGTGTACTTTAAATGTGCTTTGACAACAAGTTATTGGTTTGGCTGTTTAATGGCACATCGACCTTTGTGGGTTAACGCCAAAGTCATCCTGGTAGAACAGTAGTGGTACTATTTAACCCATAGCCAATGGAATAACAGGTTTCATGCCTTTCCCAAGGGTATTAGTACAAAAGTGAGCATTATAGCATGACTAGAGTTTGAACTCACTCACTATGATGTTGCAGTCCAGTACATTAGCCACTGAGCCATTAGGATTCCTCAAACCCACTGGAAGTTATCATTACCATTTGTATTTCATCTGATCCATAATTATTGGATCAATTAATCCCCTTAATAACGATGTTGTTATTAACCAACGAATGACCTTCGTAATGAGAGTGAAATTTCCAGAAGGGATTAATGTATTTTATTATTTATTTGGTCGGTAATTAAAAGAAAGAAAGAAAGAAAGAAAGAAAGAAAGAAAGAAAGAAAGAAAGAAAGAAAGCGAAAACGAAAGAAGGAAAGAAAGAAAGAAAGAAAGAAAGAAAGAAAGAAAGAAGGCGAAAAAGAAAGAAAGAAAGAAAGAAAGAAAGAAAAGAGGAGGAAACAAATGAAAGAAAGAAAGAAAGAAAGAACAAAAATGGAAAAGCGAACCAGAATTTTCTATCCCCTGTAATTATGAAATTATTATACTATTAAAATGATTTTTACACTTAAAATAGATTGATAAACATTTTGGAAATAAATATGCCTTGACTAAATATTTTAACAATAGAAGTTGAATTGGTTGTTATCTTTCCTATAGAAATTATATTCCCAATAATTTTGAGATAAAATTCATGGCCAATAATATTCCTAAAAAAGTACATTGCCCTTGATTTTTATTATAGAAAAGAATTTGGAATGATTTTTGCAGAGAAATATATCATGTCTGATTTCAAAATTAATTTCAGGAAGAAAAATGATAATACTACAGATAACTATTTGCATCTTTTCACTGTTTATGTGAACAATCATTTTTTTTTTTTTATTTAACAAATGATTTTTGGCCAAAAATCAAGGAGGAACTTATGCTCAAGTCTTTCCTTCAAAAGTGAAGATTTCTTGGCTAAAAATCAAGGATCAACCAGTACACAAGGCCTTTCTTCAAGATTAATGATTTCTTAGCCAGAAATCTAGGATCAAGCTATACACACATATTTCTTTCAAAATTAAATACTTGGCCAAAAATCAAAGCTTTTTCTTAAAATGTATAATTTTCAGGTCAAAAAAACTAAGATCAACCTCATTACAAGACTTACTCACAAAATTAATGAAAATCAAGGATCAGCCAATCTGCAAGAGTTTTCCTTAAAATTAAAGCATTACTTAAAAAAAAATCAAGGAACATATGCATAATTCTAATTCTTACCTTTCAAATAAATCGTTTTTTGATCAAAAAACAAAGATCAACTTCTTTACAATTCTTCTCCTTCAAAGAAATTATTTCTTGGTCAAAAATCAAGGATCAACTTTTACACAATTTTTCCTTTAAATAATTGATTTCATGGACAAAATTCAATGATCAACTAATACACAAGTATTTCTCTTTGAATAAAACATTTCTATGTCAAAAAATCAAAGGTCCACTGATACATAAGTCTTTCTTGACCAAAAATCAAGGATTAACTTATGCACAATTATTTTCTTTAAAATTAATTTTTTCTTTGTCAAAAATCAAAGATCAACAAATACCCAATTATTTCCTCAAAAATTAATGATTTCTTGGTCAAAAATCAAGGATCAACAAATACCCAATTTTTTCCTCAAAAATTAATGATTTCTTTGTCAAAAATCAAGGATCAACAAATACCCAATTATTTCCTCAAAAATTAATGATTTCTTTGTCAAAAATCAAAGATCAACTTATACATAATTTTTATCTCAAAACTAATCCTTTCTTTACTATAAATCAGGGATAAAGATATATACAATTTTTTTCCCTTAAAGTTAATGAGGGTTCAGTTTTGTATTTGTGGATTGTGTAGATTCACCTGTTCATTGCAATTATCTTAGTCACTATGCCATACGGACTTCACCCATTCTAATATTGGTAATGTTAATTGCCAAATCAATGTTTTAAGAGCTAATTTATTAAAGTTGCTCTAAATCATAACATGTACTACAATTTGGACTCAGAGTGGACCTGGGAGTAATAGCAACAAACTCTACTCTCCCCAGAGAATCAAAACTCACCACTATATGTAGTTAAGTGTCATACATAGGATAGTCTCCCATTCTATCTTACTTAATATATATAAGTAAGTAATATTGGCAACTGTAACAGAAGGCAACCTAAAGGCTCCCTTTTGATTAGCTGCTACACTGAGGTGTAGAGGAGGGCACTACTGCTTTCTCTGGATTGCTCCAATTTACCCTTGACCCAAATAAGTACAACTACTCAGGGCTAGAGTGGAGCTGGGAGTAATTGCAATAAAGGAGCTCTTCATACTCCCCAGATCTCCTGAACAGGAGCCTCACCATCTGATGCAGTGTAGAGTCATGCCAAGGACTCTCCTTTGGGGAACGATCTTACCCTTCTGTCCACATATTTTAAGCCTCATTAACGGAGCTGATAAATAGTTATTATAATTAATTGATTTAAACTATATAATCACCAACCCAGTCAGCTGAGGTTGTAGAATATGAAAGACTGCATTTCTCCTGGGGGTAAGAAAAAAGTATCCTCAGTATGACACTAAATCATCTGATAGTGAGGTTCCAATCCTGGAGCTTGGGCGAATGTTGAGTAGCTTTTCATTGCCATTACTCCCAAGTTAACTCATCCAAGAGTAGTAATAACTGCATGGCTCAAAAAAAAAAATATATAATCATTTACTAAACTTGGAACCAATTAATTGTGTCCAAACAAAAGATTATAATTAAATAGGATAGGAATACTTGATAAATAGAATTACTAATCTTGAATAGCAATACCAGAAACTATTTAACTGTGTGCAAATAAAACTAATTTGTGTTAAATAGCAATACCTGAAACTATTCAACTGTGTACAAATAAAAATAATTTGTGTTAAATAGCAATACATGAAAAAATTTAACGTTGTAGAAATAAAACTAATTCGTATTAAATAGCAATACCTGAAACTATTTAACTGAATACAAATAAAACTAATTTCAGTTAAATACCAATACGTGACACTGTTTAACTGAGTACAAATAAAACTAATTTGTGTTAAATACCAATACCTGAAACTATTTAACATTGTAGAAATAAAGCTAATTCGTATTAAATAGCAATACCTGAAACTATTTAACTGAATACAAATAAAACTAATTTCAGTTAAATACCAATACGTGACACTATTTAACTGAGTACAAATAAAACTAATTTGTGTTAATTGGTAATAACTGAAAGTATTTAATTGATTGCAAATAAAACAAATTTGTGTTAAATAGCAAGACCTGAAACTATGTAACTGTGTACAAATAAAACTAATTTGTGTTAAATAGCAGTACCTGAAACTATCTGTGTACAAATAAACTAATTAGTGTTTAATAGAAATACCTGAAACTATTTAACTGTGTACAAATAAAACTAATTAGTGTTAAATAGCAGTACCTGAAACTATCTGTGTACAAATAAACTAATTAGTGTTTAATAGAAATACCTGAAACTATTTAACTTTGTACAAATAAAACTAATTAGTGTTAAATAGCAATACCTGAGAATATTTCACTGTGAGCAGCAATACCTGAAACTATTTAACTGTGTACAAATAAAAATAATTAGTGTTAAATAGCAATACCTGAAGCTCTCTGTGTACAAATAAAACTAATTAGTGTTTAATAGCAATACCTGAAACTATTTTACTATGTGCAAATAAAACTAATTAGTGTTAAATAGTAATACCTGAGACTATTTAACTGTGTGCAAATAAAACTAATTAGTGTTAAATAGCAATACCTGAAACTATCTAACTGTGTACAAATAAAACTAATTAGTGTTTAATAGCAATACCTGAAACTATTTAACTCTGTACAAATAAAACTAATTACTGTTAAATAGTAATACCTGAGACTATTTAACTGCACGCAAATAAAACTAATTAGTGTTAAACAGCAACACTGGAAACTATTTAACTGTGTGCAAATAAAACTAATTTGTGTTTAATAGCAATACTTGAAACTACATAACTATCTGCAAATAAAACTAATTAGTGTTAAATACCAATATCTTAAACTATTTAACTGTGTGCAAATAAAACTAATTAGTGTTAAATAGCATTTTCACAAACTATTTAACTGTGTGCAAATAAAAGAAATTTGTGTTAAGTAGCAATACCTTAAACTACTTAACTGGGTACAAATAAAACTAAGTAGTGTTAAATGGCAATACCTTAAACAATTTTTCACTGTGTGCAAATAAAACTAATTAGTGTTAAATAGCAATACCTGAAACTACTTAACAGGGTACAAATAAAACTAATTAGTGTCAAATAGCAATACCTGAGACTATTTAACTATGTGCAAATAAATCTAAATAGTGTTAAATAGCAATACCTGAAACTATTTACCTGTGTGCAAATAAATCTAATTATTACTAAATAGCAATATCTGAGACTATTTAACTCTGTGCAAATAAATTTAATTGGTGTTAAATAACAATACCTGAGACTATTTAACTGTGTGCAAATAAACCTAATTAGTGTTAAATAGTAATACCTGAGACTATTTGACTGTGTGCAAATAAATCTAATTAGTGTTAAATAGCAATACCTGAAACTATCTGTGTACAAATAAAACTAATTAGTGTTAAATAGTAATACCTGAGACTATTTGACTGTGTGCAAATAAATCTAATTAGTGTTAAATAGCAATACCTGAAACTATTTCACTGTGAGCAGCAATACCTGAAACTATTTAACTGTGTACAAATAAAAATAATTTGTGTTAAATAGCAATACCTGAAACTTTTTAACTGTTTGCAAATAAAACTAATTTGTGTTAAATAGCAATACCTGAAACTATTTAACTGTGTGCAAATAAAACTAATTAGTGTTAAATAGCAATGCCTTAAACTATTTAAATGTGCACAAATAAAACTAATTAGTGTTAGATAGCAATACTTGAATGTATTTAACTGTGTGCAAATAAAACTAATTAGTGTTTAATAGTAATACCTGAAACTATTTAACTGTATGCACCTAAATGTGCGATAGCACATTTAAAAATAATATTACTATAAACTTAAAAATCATATGTATAAACAAGATTTGACATTAAATAACCAACAATGGTTGATATGCCATAAAACCCAACCACAACAAACCAAACTAAATTATATATATATAATATATATTTGTAAACATGATTTAGCATTGAATAACCCACAACGGTTGATATGCCATAAAACACTACCAGTCAACGGGGGGTGTCCTTGTGGTATAAGGGTTAAAGCTCTGAACTCCAGAATCATAGTAAGCAAGTTCAAACTCCAGTCACGTTATTACGTTCTCTTTCAGACAAAGGTATGAACCCCCTTTTTTCTCCCAGCTATGGGTTAGATAGTACCACTACTGTTTTTCTAGAAGGATGGCTTTGTCATTGAATAACCTACAAAAGTTGATATGCTATTAATCAAAGAAACAAACAAAATAACCAACCAACCAACCAACCAACCAACAAATCTTTGATATATATGTATAAAAAGGATTTTGCATTAAATAACCCAACAAAGGCTGGCATGCCATAAAACCAAGCAATCTACACATAGAAATTCATACATGAATCAAATAAGGAAAATTAATGTTTGCAAATTGCAACTTATAAAAAGCCATGACCCGCAAGACAAACAAATTTAAACATGTTATTTAAGATACTCTTTTTTTCTTTACTTTTTTTTAAAACTCCACGTTTCAACTTCTTGTTTTAACAATACAGCAAGAATTTTTTCATAAGCATGTCTGTCATTGAGTGAAGTTTCTTCAACCAATTTCTGTCCACTGCCCTTAAGGCTGACTTGATTGCAATGTGTCATCAGCCAAATTGAAAAATCAAAAATATTTTGTATAAATTATGACTCAGGAAGTAACAAAAATATTCAATAGATATTGGGTAACAGACGGAGATAGATAGAGAGATTGATAGATAGATATGAACATAGATAGATAGATAGATATATATGAGCAAAACAGATAGATAGATAGATAGATAGATAGATAGATATGAACAAAACTGATTGATAGATAGATAGATATGAACAAAACGGATAGATAGATAGATAGATAGATAGATAGATAGATAGATATGAACAAAACAGATAGATAGATAGATATGAACAAACGGATAGATAGATAGATAGATAGATAGATATGAACATAGATAGATAGATAGATAGATATGAACATAGATAGATAGATAGATAGATAGATAGATAGATAGATATAAACAAAACAGATAGATAGATAGATAGATAGATATGAACGAAACGGATAGATAGATAGATAGATAGATAGATATGAACATAGATAGATAGATAGATAGATAGATAGATAGATAGATATGAACAAAACGGATAGATAGATAGATAGATAGATATGAACAAAACAGATAGATAGATAGATAGATAGATAGATAGATAGATAGATATGAACAAAACAGATAGATAGATAGATAGATAGATAGATAGATAGATAGATATGAACAAAATGGATAGATAGATAGATAGATAGATAGATAGATATGAACAAAACAGATAAATAGATAGATAGATATGAACAGATTTAGATGCCTCTTGCTTTTGTTTTGTTACAATCCCTAGTGAAGGCATCCATGAGAGCAGTTTAAATAAAGTTGTTAGATGATCACCACATGTTTTGTCATCACTCCCTTTATCCAGACATAGCTGCCCCAGTTAAACAACATTACCCAGATAAGAAATACACTCATGAATGAGATAGATAGATAGATAGATAGATAGATAGATATGAACAGAACAGGTAAGTAGATATGAACAGATTTAGATCAAAAGATAGACAGATTAATAGATAGGTACATATGATCATAGATAGATAGATAGATAGATAAGTATAAATCCTTAGAAATAACTTTTTTTTATTAACAGCCCAATCCTATTTGATATATGTAATTAAAGACCGGTCGGTTGGTGGTAGAGTCAGTCATATATTCTACCCCTACACAGAACCATTGATATAGAAGCCCAGGTTAAAAAATACCTGGATCTTAAATACTTCCTGGCAATTAGGCTCTTTCGAGCTTTCTAAATTCCCATTAATTTTTTAGTTCTCATTGAGTTTTCACATTTATAGTATTATAATAGTTTTTTACATTTTTTTGGTTATTACAGGAGATCAAGTGACAGCATTCTGCTCATTAGTTTTAATACAAATGTAACATATTGACCCCGGCCAAGCTGTCAAAAGAAAAAATGCACCTGTGTAAATAACAGTTGCATCCAGTCAAAGATATCAAGAGACAACCTTGACTGTCGAAGGGTTGAATTGAGTGCGAATTGTGACGCTCGCAAGACGTAGGTGGGCGTCAAATCATTATATAACCCCGGCAACAGGAAGTTCAGATCAGTTGGAGAGAAGATGCTGGAATGAGAACCATGTCCCAGCAGAGGCTGGGCCCCCAGGCCCCCGGTTGAGCAGCCCAGGAGAATGGGAAAGACATACAGTTAGAGCCAGAAGAGTTGGAGGGTCAATATGTTGCAGTTCTGTTCAGTCTCCAACTCCCTCTCACACACAATCCTTTCAAAAAAGTGAGAGGTATATTTTTCTAAAGAACTATGTCCGCTTGTCGTTATTGTGTTGAATATGTTTCTACATGCATATGTAAACATATAGTTGGATATGAGAATACAAAACAGAGATTAGACAAAAGTGTTACAATATTTTGGCTACTTGAGACACAATTCAGCAACTCTAGATGTTTATGCAGAGGTCGTGAAGCTGATAAACCCCACAGGACTGTGAGAAACTGAGCTAGCCTGATACTCTTTGAGTGCTACTTGCCAAATTTGGCTTGGAGCATGGTTTTAGGCCTACCCGATTATTGTGGTTCTTGTAACCCAAAGATCCAGTCAGCTGGTAGGGGAGCCTCCAACGAGTGTCCTGGATATGACACTAAACAATCTGATGGTAAGGCTCCAGTAATGCTGGAGCTTTGGGTAATGCAGCATTCTCCTTGATTGCCATCACTCCCAGGCCCACTTTGGCCTGGAGTGATAGCACTTGATAGGATCCTATCTATGGGTCAAATAGAAGTAAACTGCATACTTATGCTAAACTGAATTGTTTGAATTAGAACTGTTTGACTAAACTGAATAGCTTAAAATAGAAATGTTTTTGACCATTAAACTGTACTTACATTTAAACTGTGTGCTTACGCTAAACCGAATTGTTTGAAATAGAATTGATTATTTGCATAAAAATGGATTTGGCATTAAATAACCTACAAAGGTTTATATGCCATAAAACCCAACCAACCAACCAACCAACAAATAAACTGAATTGTTTAAAATAGAACTGTTTACAAGTATAAAATGGATTTGGCATTAAATAACCTACAAAGGTTTATATGCCATAAAACCCAACCAACCAACAACTAAACTGAATTGTTTGAAATAGAACTGTTTACAAGTATAAAAATGGATTTGGCATTAAATAACCTACAATGGTTAATATGTCATTAAACCAAACCAAACCATAAACAAACCTTGTGACCCAGACCAAATGTCTTAAACCATCTGGTTACTGTACAGGGTGGAACGAGAAAATTGTCATCCTAAAGAAAACATCACTACAGCTTTATTTTAAAACTTTTAATGAAAAAATCAATTCAGGTAACTTGATTATGTAGTAGAGCTGACATCTATTCAATGTAACCACCCTCAGCCTCAATCACCGCCTCGATACAGATCCGGAACTGAGAGCATGCCTTTTCTACAAGCGCAAATACTCGGCAGATGATGGCGATCAGGCTGGCTTTGGTGTTGTGGGAGGTCATGTTGTTGATGTTCTCGACGTATGACCAAACGAAGTAGTCCAGTGGATTCAGGTCAGGGGAGGAGAGGGGACCAGTGAAAGAAGGTTACAAAGTCATAGTACTCCTTCTGAAGCCAAGCCTGAGTCTCTTCGAACTTGTGGTCTGGCGCCGAGTCCTGCTGCCACATCCAGGGTCTGCCCCGGCCACCTGATTGCACCAGGGGATCACCAGCACATCCAGGTAAACTTTGGTGTTGACTTTCAAGCTGACTTCGAAGATGTGAGGTGGTATGATGTGGCCCTCACTTGAAACCACACCAAAGACCATAACCTTAGCCAGAAACTTTGTTTCCATCACCCTAGGCACGTCCCTGTTATTCGTGGCAATCCAGCAAGGTCCTGTTGTCATAACTTGGATCGGTTACTTGAAATCATAGAACTGTAAATTATTTGTATTAAGAATAGTTACTTGAAACTAGAAATGTTTACTATGGATTATTATAATTAGTTACTTGAAATCATATAACTGAAAATTATTTGTATTAAGAATAGTTACTTGAAGCAAGAATTGTTTACTAAGGATTTTTATTAGTTACTTGAAATCATATAACTGTGTGCAAACAAATGACAATTATCTGCAAATTATTAGGATTTGATAGTGTGACGGCAAATTCTTTAAAATCCCAAAACAGACTTTATTTTTGCACGTGTGAAGACGGGGCAGGTTGGCACTTGATCCCCTGTAGAATAAGTCCTCGTTCAGAGTTTTTTTCTCGGGCATATAAGAACTGGCATATTATGTGGGGGATCAATTTATGACCAGACTGACCGCCGCTGGCAAGGGGTTCCAAATTTCACACTATACACGCACCCACCAAGGCCACTAAACTTCCTCCCCTAGAATATGGAAGATATGGACCTATAGGTTTAGACGTAAATAATATTAATTAAAGTAGTCGGCAATTCCGGTTTCCCGTGTGATATTTTAAAGGAATTTATAGGACAGTTTTAAGCAAGATAACATAGGGCAAACAGAAGCTGGAAAAGGAACATAAAATAACAAACTCGAGAAGATACTGCAAATAACAACTTAGACCACGTGGGAACATTGAAATACATGAATCCTTTACTATACAAAGAGATACACTTTCAAAGTGTCAAATATATAATAAATGAACAGTCCATGACCATAAATGTCTTTCTTCTTTTCTTTTCTTTTGTTTTCCTTTAAATTGAGAGAGAGAGAGAGGGGGGGTATATAAAAATGGATATAAGGAGAAACAGTCCCAAGGGTACTTATCTTATTTTCTTTGATGGAATTCCTGTGGAGAATCTTTCTTCTTTTACAGGCTAATAGACTTTATGCTATTTTTAACACTGGCTTGAAGAACTTGGGTCCCTCGTGTCCGAGATATGTTTTTGTCTTCTTCACCCGGAGTAATGGCTTTAGGTCTGTCTGCCACGAGCCCTTTCCAATAACTAACTTTCTTATTTCATTTTTTCGCCGACGGGAAGAAGGTGCCACTTCCGTTTTAGGGTCCAAGCCAATCATTTGGCTTCTCTCTTCTTCCCCCTGGTGTCCGGCGACCTGAGTGAGGTTACCAAGTACCAACATCTGTTGGTATCCCCTCTGTGACCTACATTCTTTCTTAACGGTCACTCTCTGATGGTTTGCTACTGTTAATTCAAACACGGGGAATAGTATTGATCTTATTTCTATCGTCTCAGTGGGAGACCACGTGACAATAGGAATACATGAAATCATATAATTGTGTGCAAACTATTAGAATAAGATAGAAATAATTGAAAATATACAACTGTTGTACAGTCATGAGCATGACCAACAATACAAACACACAATACATATATATCTACATATGCAAGCAGAATCAAAGTTGGCGACCGTAGCCGAGGGTGACCAGAAGGCTCCCTTTTCTATAGCTACTACATAGAGGTATAGGGGAGAGCACTACTCCTT
This sequence comes from Sepioteuthis lessoniana, assembly GCA_963585895.1. NCBI lineage: Eukaryota > Metazoa > Mollusca > Cephalopoda > Myopsida > Loliginidae > Sepioteuthis > Sepioteuthis lessoniana. The sequence continues at coordinate 16,028,469 of OY757947.1, forward strand.
TCCCTGGATTGCTCTACTTTACTCTTAATATATACCTTATATTGCTTAGGGTTAATCAATTACCATTTTTAAAGTCTTTGGTATGACGCGATTCCCAGACCGAACACTTAACCACAAGGCCAATGAACCAGTAGATATCATATAACTGTGTGCAAATCATTTGTATTAGATAGGAATACTTGAAACCATATAGCTGTGTGAAAATTATTTGTATTTGATAGGAATACTTGAAACCATACAAATTTATGCAAATTATTTGTATTTGATAGGAATACTTGAAACCATATAACTGTGTGAAAATTATTTGAATTTGATGGGAATACTTGAAACATACAAACGTGTACAAATTATTTGTATTTGATAGGAATACTTGAAACCATATAACTGTGTGCAAATTATTTGTATTAGATTGGAATACTTGATATCATATAATTGTGTGCAAAATGCTCTTCGGTAGCCACTAAACAAAAAGGTGTGAATATAGATATACAATTTATGCAATTCCTAAACTTCTAGGCATAAAATAAACCCAGATAGGCTGACATCCCATTAAAATCAACCTATTGAACTATATTTAGGTCCACCATATAAATAAAAAAAATACACTCATAGAAATAACAAAATGGTCAGTTAGTTCTTACTTGTTCAATACAAATGTTCGCAAGAACCACATTATCATATTTACCCAACCCCTCCACTTGGGCAGGATATGACACAAGGTCAATTTTTAAGCAAAGTTTAACAGGTTTGAATTCAGAGTTTTACCCATAGCCAAAGGGAGAATAGTTGGGTTCATACCTTTCCTAAGGGTATTAGCACAATATAAAATGTAAACAGCCTTATTCAGGTTTTGAACTTGGTTCATCATATTCATTTCCTATGATGATAACTATTACACTACATCCACCTCTCTTTATATACATATTCATATTTACCAACCCCTCTGCTCGGGCAGGATATGACACAAGGTCAATTTTTAAGCAAAGTTTAACAGGTTTGAATTCAGAGTATTCCTTCTCCTAAACTAGTTGCCTAACAAAGGCTGAAGAACCCAGTCTGTCCTGCTATTTACCCATAGCTGGCGGTAGAACAATTGGATTCATACCTTTCCCAAGGGTATTAGTGCTATGTGAAATGCAATCAGTCTCGTCCAGGATTTGAACTCGTGTCGCCATGTCCATTTCCTATGGCGATAACCATTACACCACGGGCACCTCAAGAATGACATTATTGAACATTACTCATAATGCTGTATTTTGAAGCACACACAAATAAAAAATATCAAGACGAAAATATAACAAAATCAAGTTTAAGTATCTCTGTATATATGTGGACCGTATGCAACACACAAAAAAAAGAAAAAAATGCCTCTGAAGAAATAACTTCACAGAAAATGTCAATATGAATATACAATGAGTGCAATTCCGTATTTAATCAATGAATCCATCAGACTCTTCGCAGTATTCTACTGTCCTGTCAACTGAGGCTGTAGAATACACCAACTGAATCTTTGCAGACCCCCCCCCACTAGATATGATGATAAACAATTTGATATTGAGGCTCTGGTAATGCTGGAGCTTTGAGGAACGTGGAGTACCCCTCCATTGCTATTGCTCCCAGGTCCACTCGGACACAGAGTGGTAACACCTAAGAGTGTCCTATCTATGGATCAAATAGAACTGTTTGACATTTAAACTGTTTGCAAGCAAAAAACTTGTGTTAAACTGACTTGTTTGAAATAGAACTGTGATAATTCGACTGTAAATAAATGACAGATGTTTAATTCAATTGTTAGTGTTAAATAGCGGTACTTGAACATATTAAACTGTGTGCAAATAAATAATTAATAGTAAATAGAATTATTTGTATTAGATTGAAATTAGTGAAACCATTTGACTGTTTGAGGAGGTAAAAATGAGCTCAGGCTCATTTAAAAATGTTGTCAACAAAGTGTGTTTACAAATCATATAATTGATAAATATATATATATATATATATATATATATATATATATATATATATATATATATTAAATATATATATATATATTAAATATATATATATATATATATATTAAATAACCTACGATATGCCATAAAACTAAACCCAACCAAATCATATATATCCAATATATATGCATAAAGAGGATTTGGTATTAAATAACCTACAATGTTTGATATGCCATAAAACCAAACCCAACCAAATCATATATATTTAATATATATGTATAAAGAGGATTTGGCATTAAATAAGCTACAATGTTTGATATCCCATAAAACCAAACCCAACCAAATCCTATATATTTAATATATATGTATAAAGAGGATTTGGCATTAAATAACCTACAATGGTTGATATGCCATATAACCCAAACAAACAAAATCATATATATTTAATATATATGTATAAAGAGGATTTGGCATTAAATAACCTACAATGTTTGATATGCCATAAAACCAAACCCAACCAAATCATATATATTTAATATATACGTATAAAGAGGATTTGGCATTAAATAACCTACAATGTTTGATATGCCATAAAACCAAACCCAACCAAATCATATATATTTAATATATATATATATAAAGAGGATTTGGCATCAAATAAGCTACAATGTTTGATATGCCATAAAACCAAACCAAACCAATAGGTATTCTAGTTGTTTTCAACAGTGCTGAGGTCAGGACATTTTCAGTCTTTTTTCCTATTTCCAGTTTCTCTAATTTTTTTTCCGGGTTCTTTGGGATTGTTCCTAGGACTCAAATTAGTATCTCTGTCATCTCCATGTTCCATAATTTTTCTCAGGCAAGGTCTAAGTATCTATCTAGTTTTTTCTTGTACTTTCATTTAATGGTCTGCTGAAACGGTGAAGTCTATAAGCAGCCAAGTTCTTTTTGTAAAATAATCAATGTGTTAATTGATTATATTAATTACTTTATTGATAATTGATTATATTAATTATTTTATTATTTAGTTTGGTAAAATTGTAAGTTAGCTAAAATCTTTGAGTGGAAATATAAGTCAAATTGGAAAGGTCAAACATGTGCATTGGTGGTTCCTATGTTTGACATCTTGCGGCAAAATAACGTTGGGGAAGACAGGAAGGCCAAATATAGATAAAATGGATTCATGTGGTGTCATAAGTTTGATGGGAATTAAATACAAACATAATGAAAGATAGGGACACATGCGATGATCGTGATGATATGACACAATAATGATGTCACACCAATGAAGTACTTAATTTTAGAATATATAACAATTAGAGAATTTGAATATAAGTGAGTTGAGCCATCAGTTTAAACAGAGTTGAGATCCGTGGAGCTCCTCAGGGCAGCAACAGTAGACCTTCTGTCTGTTTCTCTCTCTCTTGTGCTTCGTTGACTGCATGGAAATTGTATGCAGTCTGAAATAAAAGACTTTTCGTATATCGGGATAACAGAGTCGTCTATTGTTATTATTATCGAAATTCTAATATCCATTAATGGTATCGTATTACATCTAATATCATCTAATATCGTATTAAAAATACAGTCATTACATATCGTATTACAAATACAGTCATTACATATCGTATTACATCAAATACGTCATTACATATCGTATTACATCTAATATCGTATTACAAATACAGTCATTACATATCGTATTACAAATACAGTCATTACATATCGTATTACATCTAATATCATCTAATATCCATGAATGGTATCGTATTACATTTTTTTTTCTAATTGACTTTATCATATTTACCCAACCCCTCCGCTCGGGCAGGATATGTCACAAGGTCAATTTTTAAGCGGAGTTTAACAGGTTTGAATTCTGAGTTTTCCTTCTCCTAGACTAGTTGCCACGCCAAGGCTGAAGAACATAGTCTCCCCTACTATTTACCCATAGCTGGAGGGAGAATAATTGGATTCATACCTTTCCCAAGGGTATTAGTGCTATGTGAAATGCAATCAGTCTCGTCCAGGATTTGAACTCGTGTCGCCGTGTCCATTTCCTACGACGAAAACCATTACACCACGGGCACTTCCAATTAGAGAATTTCTGATTGACTTTATAACAATTTTAGGTCTTCTGGCTTAGACTGGTTGATTTCTTTTGATCTCAAAACTCTAGAGAATTTTCTTTCATTTTCCAGCACATATTCTAGTCTATATATAAATTATTGGTCTATCTGGTAAAAAAAAGATCAAACGTTTGCATAGTTCCTAGGGATGACCTTTTCCACCCAGTCATGACTGCTCTTGTACTATTTCTAAGGCAGTTTGCAGTATTCTATGCTTGTATCATATCTCTCTCTCTCTCTCTCTCTCTCTCTCTCTCTCTCTCTCTCTCTCTCTCTCTCTCTCTGGAGCGACCCTGTTATATTTAGTGTATGGTGGCAAGGAAAAGACAAACACAGGTTTAAAGTTTTTAAACAATTATATTAACAAAAGGGAAAAACAAGCGAAGAATCACTGTACAATTTTGTAGCGTACAATATCAAGTGAAAGAGTGAACGTGGTGTGTGTGTGAAGCCAGAGTTCATGGACGGTCATGTATAAGAAACTCACTTGGTGGGTATGTTGGTATAAAGGTGGTAAGGGTATCAGAAAATTTTGGAGGTAGTAGTAGTCATGGATGGGGTTGCAATTTAGCTCTAAGTCAGCAGTTGTTCACAGCAGGTGGTGTATTAAAAATCTGTCAGAGTTCAGATGAGTTCTTATGGCCGTGGCATGTTCTTCTCTTCATTCCTCGGTAAGCCAGTCTGACGCCTCTGAAGATTTTCGCTGCTTAAGTAGTTACCCTTTGGATCAAGTCTGTTCTGGGAATTTTTTTGTGGGGGGAGATTTATGATTGGCTGAAAAAGGGTATTTTGTTAATGTGAATTAATTTCTTGCGTTCTCGCCTGGAAGCTCTGCGCCGAGCCTCTTGCGCAAAGATACATTTTATTCATAGTCTCGGCAGCAGCCGTCAGGCTAACATCCAGTCGAATGCTACCCTCTCCAGCCACGTGTATGTTTTTCAATGAAAGCGTAAATCGAGAGAGATCTGAATCCTGCTGTATAACACTAAGAAGAAAATTAATCTCAAAGCAAGGATTTTAAGATGTAGAGAACATTGAAAGAAATACAACACATGATAAAATCAAAATGAATATCATTAGGTATCATTTATAACCAATATTACAGGATTCAAACTGAAGGCAGTTTGCAGTATTCTATGCTTGTATCCTCTCTCTCTCTCTCTCTCTCTCTCTCTCTCTCTCTCTCTCTCTCTCTCTCTCTCTCTCTCTGGAGAATCCCCAAGACATAGTGACTTACATACTGGACTGCAACATCATAGTAAAACGAGTTTTAACTCCAGTCAAGCGATTTACATAAATCTTCAGACCTTGAGAAAGGTATGAACGTCCTAGTTCCCACCAACTATGGGTTAAAAAGTACTGTAAGGGTTAGAAAGAATAAAAATGAAAAATAGAATAGAATAAATTCAAAAAATTTAGAAATTCCCAGAAGATCCTGACAAGAAGTGGAAGCATTACATACCCAAAGAAAGGACTACACTAAAGAGAAATTCTACTTCACATCAGCCTCCACCATAACACTAAACGGACTCTCTTTCATGCTGCTGCTAGCAGTGAATACGTACTGATTAGGTCTTGTAGCCTGATACCTAGCCATATCTACTGCTAGCAATCCGAACACGGAGAAACATGTATTATTAAAAACACCAACTGGACATGACCACCGACTTTGGACTTATCAACCACCGAAAATGACAAACATATTTCAATGCCATATTTGGGAGATGCGACTGTTTCCTAATAGTCCAGGAAGACATTTCCTCATAACAGAGCAGCCATATTAAACTAAAAAATAAAGTTGAAATTCAAAAGGTATCTTCTTCCTTCCTTCCTTCCTTCTTTCTGTCCTTAAAATAACAAATGTCAGAACTCCCATAGTACCACTACTGTTCTTCTAGAAGAATGGCTTTGGTATTAAATAACCCATGAAAGATAATATGTCATTAATCAAAGAAACCAAACCCAACCAAACCCAAGTAAACTCTCTCTCTCTCTCTCTCTCTCTCTCTCTCTCTCTCTCTCTCTCTCTCTCTCTCTCTGGAGGAGACCCCAAGGCATCAAGACTAACATACTGGGCTGCAACATCGTAGTAATTTATTTTGAACTCTAATCATGCAATTACATTCACTTTTGGACGAATGCCCTTGGGAAAAGGTATGAACTCCCTTATCTCCCCAACAATATGTTAAATAGTAATACTGCTGTCCTTCTACAAGGATGGCTTTGGCTTCAAATAACCCATAACGGTTGATATGCCATTAAAGAAAGAAACCAAACTAAATCAAACTGTTGTATGCTCATAATCATAACAACATAATAATAAAGACGAGTGAAGACTTCTTTAACAAAATATACCTCTCACTTTATTTGTAGGGGGTTCGAAAAGGGTTACTCAATGTTTGTATGTGAGAGGGAGTCGGAGACCGAACAGAAACTGCAATATTTTGACCCCCACTCTTATGGCCGTCAACGTTGTGTCTTTCTCGTTCTCCAGGGCTGCTCAACCGGAGGCCCAGTGGCCCAGCTCTCTGCTTGATGATGGCTTTCTTACTGCATCTTATCAGCAACTTCTGTGGACCCCATTTCAATCGGGGGCCCCGAGCCCCTTCAGCCTGGTGTGGCTTTCCTTACCACATCTCGTCTATAACTCCGTCCGATCTCTAACTGCAACTCATCAGGGGCCCCAAGGCCCCTTCGGCCTGATGTGGCTTTACCTACTACATCTCGTCTTCTCCGTCTCTAACTCTAACTGGAACTCTGACTTCTGTCTTGACTGAGTTATATAATAGTTCAACGCCCACTCAGTCGCCTACTCGATCTTTGGAATCGCATGTTTGATCGTCATCAAGCGGAAATAACTGTCATGCAGTTCACAGGTCACCCTCTTCCGGTGCATCAGTCTATGAGTGTACCATGGGAATTTTTTTTACCTCAGTCAATTTCCGCCCACGCGATTTCCTCTCATAACTGCCATTAGAATGTGTCACCTCCTTATGGTGCATCACCTTGGAATGGCATTTTTGGCCGGGTCAAAGGCCAAAATACAACAAAACTCTCTCTCTCTCTCTCTCTCTCTCTCTCTCTCTCTCTCTCTCACGCCTTTCTTTTGGTATGCATAGGAATTCTATTTTTTCAAGCTTTTGCATAGCTGGTTCTTTTGGCATTATTTTGGGCTGCTATAAACAGTGATTCAGTTTCTTTCTTGAGTTTGCCTCTGCATAGCCATGACCATGTCCTCTTATATGCCATTTCCTGAGATTATTTTTCAGAAGTATCTATATATTTGTTTTTCTTCCAATTTTTGTTACATCAGTTCTATAATTTCTCTTCTTCTTCTTCTTCTTCTTCTTCTTCTTCTTCTTCTTCTTCTTCTTCTTCTTCTTCTACCTTTACATTCTTCTTCTTCTTCTTCTTGTCATTCTTCTTCTTGTCATTCTTCTTCTTTTTCTTCTTCTTTATTCCTACCTTCACATTCTTCTTCTTCTTCTTCTTCTTCTTCTTCTTCTTCTTCTTCTTCTTCTTCTTCTTCTACCTTTACATTCTTCTTCTTCTTCTTCTTCTTGTCATTCTTCTTCTTGTCATTTTTCTTCTTCTTCTTCTTCTTCTTCTTCTTTATTCCTACCTTTACATTCTTCTTCTTCCTCCTCTTCTTCTTCTTCTTCTTTCCTGTCTTCTTATTCTCAATATTCTTCTTCTTCTTCTTCTTTGTTTCTACCATCTCATTCTCAGTATTGTCATTATTATTACTATTATTATTATTATTGTTGTTGTTGTTGACCAAAAAAGTTAAGGTTGTTAAACAGTCTTAATAAATGAAACCCGAAATTGTTTGGACAAAGTCCAGTGTCAGTTATTGATTCCTAAGTGGAATGTCACCTGAACAAGTGATGCAATGCGTCTGGGTTATTGTAATCTAAAAGTAGTAGAGAAGGTTGTTGCCAAACTTATGTCACATGACTTTCAATTCAGTTGGACTTTGATGATAAAATGGTAAAGCCAATCTGAGATGACATCGAATGATAAAGATATAAGAATAATATATAAATTGGAGAAAAAGGAAAAAGTGTAAAGATAAAAAGGCATTTCAATAACAATCATTTAACTTCTTGATTTTCATTTTTTTGGTTTTATGGCACATCAACAATTGTAGGTTGTTTAATGCCAAACTCATTTTATACATATAAACAGTTATATTTCAAACAATTCAGTTTAGCATAAGTACACAGCTGAGTTCTGTTTAACCTATAGATAGGACCCTATCAGGTGCTACAACTCCGGGCTAGAGTGAACCTGGGAGCGATGGCAATGAAGGCATACTCTGCATTCCCCAAAGCTCCAGCATTACTGAAGCGTCACCATCAGATCATATTGGAGGTGCCCGTGGTGTATTGGTTATCGTCACAGGATATGGCCACGGCGATCCAAGTTCAATTCCTGGACAAGACTGATTGCATTTCACATAGCACTAATACCCTTGGGAAAGGTATGAATCCAATTATTCTCCCTCCAGCTATGGGTAAATAGTAGGGCGGACTAGGTTCTTCAGCTTTGGTGAGGCAACTAGTCTAGGAGAAGGAAAACTCTGAATTCAAACCTGCTAAACTCTGCTTAAAAATTGACCTTGTGTCATATCCTGCCCGAGCTGAGGGGTTGGGTAAATAGGATCAGATCATTTAGTGTCTTATCTAGAACACTCATTATGGGAGTCTTAGCCCTTTGCAGAGATACAGTTGGTGTATTCTATAGCCCTAGCCGACTGGGCCCATTTTCATTTGTGTATCATCTATAATATATTTAATCATTACGATCGTTCCTCATACATTTCTAATGTGTGTGAAAATCATTGGGTAATGCAGTCATCTATAATATATTTCCTTATAACAATTGTATAAAATATATTTCTGCAGTGAAAATCAATGGCAAGGTATTTCTATAATGAAAATCATTGACTAATATAATTTATTTTGGAAAACATTGACCAAGCATGGCTATAGTTAAAAAAAAAATTGGCAAGTAACTTCCATTATAAAAACCATTGACAAGGCATTTCTATAATAAAATGATTGCTTAGATATTTCTATAGTGAAAATCATTAATAGTAAAAATCATTGGGCAAGCATTTCTATATTAAAAGTCATTGGCAAGACAGTTCTGCAGTGAAAATCAATAGAAAGACATTTCTATAATAAAAACCACTTGTATATATAAAATCACTATAGTGAAAATCATTGGCTACACAATTTCTATAGGAAAATTATTGGCAAGGTACTTTTATAGTAAAAAAAATCATTGGCAAAGTATTTTTATACTGAAAAATCATTGGCTTTTCCATTGGAAAATCATTGGCAGGACATTTCTATAGTGAAAGACAATGGCAGGGTATTTCTATAGTAAAATCATTGACGAGGCATTTGATACTAAAAATCATTGAAAAAGCATTTCTATAGTGAAAGACATTAGCAAGGCACTTCTATAATCATCATCACAATCATATCACGCCAGCAGCATGGATATCCCTGACCCTCTCCCGCCACCCGTCTCTATTGTCCATCGCTTCCAGTAGGTCTTCAAGGCTACATCCTGTATCCACACAGAGCTGTTGTGTGTAAGTTCTAGCTGGTCGTCCTGCCTTTGCTCATCCATGTGAAGGGCTCCACCTAAGTACGTCACTTATGAGTTCGTCCCTACATCTAGGACACTGCTGGAGGACACTTCTATAATAAAAAAAAAAAGTCATCAGCAAAGCATTTCAATAACAAAATCATTCAAAGGGTGCTTCTATGGGGGAAATCATTAGTTGATGCAATTTCTTTAGCAAAATCATTGGATGTATGTACTTCTATGGAGTAAATTATTGGTTAATATGCACACAGCAATCTTCATTCATGCTATGATAATTTCTATTAGAGAAAATTATCTGGTGTGTGTTTCTATAATATTGTTGACAAGATTCTATAATAATAATCCACCCTGAATGGATAACTGCAGCAAGCTTTCATCAAAACAATGCTCGGATTGTAACATAGGCATGCATGAATACGTGAAATAGAGATATTTATACCGGTACGCAAAACATTCATAATGTCCATAACGCATATATAGATAACATAGGAATCCCAAAACACAAAAAACACTTATGACTTCTTAGTTCAGGTACGAAACATTTTATTACCTTTGAATTAAAAGTTTTTTCGACATGAGGAATAGAGAAGCACAATCTTTCTATGACGACTTTTCCATCTGCCCCAAACCATGTGCGTCACCTGCCGCAAGGCCTCAGCGAGCTCCGAAAGTCAACCTTCTTCTTCGGAGGCTAAAGTCGACTAACTGACTTTTCTCAAATATCAGCCCATGCTTCCGGTGCGTGACATCATTCACATCCCCTGGTCATATTTTCTATCTGGGATTTTTATTTTGACATCTCTGAATGACACATCTTCCACGCGCGCGTGTGAACACCTGCACTCATGTTGCATCTAACTAACCCATGCACTAAGCGAAAGGTTCTCAGCCTAACTAAACCGAAAGGCAATAATAATAAAAATAAAGAAAATAAAACAAAATCCCTCGGCCATTATATTACAGGATGACAAAGAGGTATAATTGATATACTTATAATCACTACCCTCTTCAGAAGAATAATATTGTAGCTACACAAAATAAGCTCAACCGCCATGGAACATTACAAGCAAAGTGATTACAGTCCTTCACGATCACCAAAACTGAATCAAAGATGATGAATCAGGCAGGATCCTGAGGAAGATGGATTTTCCACCTGTGTCCATTTATGCCCTGTCCAAGCCCACAGACTCTGCCGGTCATCAATTCTGATTCCCCAAACCGAGTCAGTAATGACACCCATGCAACAATAAAACCCAACCAAACCAAATCATATATATTTAATATATATGTATGAAGAGGATTTGTCATTAAATAACCTATAATGGTTGATATGCCATAAAACCTAACGAAACCAAATCATATATATTTAATATATATGTATAAAGATGATTTGGCATTAAATAACTTACAAGAGTTGATATGCCATAAAACCTAACCCAACCAAATCATATATATTTAATTTACATGTATAAAGAGGATTTGGCATTAAATAACCTACAATGGTTGATATGCCATAAAACCCAACCAAACCAAATCATATATATTTAATACATATGTATAAAAAGATTTGGCATAAAATAACCTACAATGGTTGATATGCCATAAAACCTAACCAAACCAAATCATATATATTTGATATATATTCATAAAAAGGATTTGGCATTAAATAACCAACAATGGTTGCTCTGCCATAAAACCAAACCAAACTAACTGTAACTTCAAGTGGCTGTTCTTAATATAAATAATTTTCATACAGTTAAATGGTTTCAAGACTTCCGATTTCACATTGATAATTTTATCTAATAATTATTTGTTGGCACATATATATGTTTTCGTGTATTCTTATCCCATACTAATTATTTTTAAAAAGTGTATTTGATCCATAGATGGAACCTTTTCAGGCGATACCACTCTACCATAGTTACTTTTATCCTTTATATACGTAAACTATGTTATGATGATGAAAATAAGCATTGAAATATCAACAAGATCAATAATCTTTTTTTGTAATGATGTACCATAGTCAGATATACGGCTGTGTGAAATGTACATCGAATGTCCATAAAGATAGAACATAGGAATCTCGAAACATGAAAAACACTTACGACTTCTTAGTTCTGGTACGAAACTTTTTATTACCTTTGAGTTTAAAGGTTCTTCGACATAAGGAGAGAGATACACATTCTTTCTATTCTGGCTTTTTTATCTGCCCCCCACCCCAACGCGCGTGGCACCCGCCACAAAAGCCACTGGTCTGGCTTCGGCGAGCGAGCGAAAGCCGAAGTCTTCTCCCGAGGCAGGTCTCAACTCTACTAACTGACTTTTTCAAAATGCCAAAATCCTCCACGTGCTTCTAGTGCGTGACGTCATTCGCACTTGCTAGCCCCGTTTCCCATCTGGGCTATTGTGACATCTCTGAGTGACACGTCCACTCCCTGCACACGCATGAGCACCTGTGTTAATGTTGCACCTAAGTAACCCATGCACTGACCCGAAAAGTTCTCAGCCTCACTAAACCCAAAGGCATAAAACGAAATCCCTAGGCCATTATATTACAATCAAGTACTGATAATCTACAAGCATGTTTTTATAGTTAATTTTACCATTTTTATATGGTGATAATGTTTTATTGAGGATGGAAATAAACACTGAAGTATTAATGTTTTACTGATGATGGAAATAAACACTGAAATATTAATGTTTTACTGATGATGGAAATCAATATTGAAATATTAATGTTTTTCTAATGATGGAAATAAACACTGAAATATTAATGTTTTACTGATGATGGAAATAAACATTGAAATATTAACAAAAAATTGATAATCTTATAAATGATTAGTATATGTTTTCTGATGATTGAAATAGATATTGAAATATTAACAAGATCAATAATCTTTTTTAGTAATCAAGAACAGATGAGCTACAAGCATGTTTTTTATAGTTACTTTCATCATTTTTATATGTGGGTAACAATTCATTGATTATGAAAATAAATAAGTAAAAAGTAAAGTTGACAACCTTAGTCAAGGGTGACCCGAAGGCTCCTTTTTCGATAGCTACTACACCAAGGTATAGGGAGAGTGCTACTTCATTCCCTGGATTGTTCCACTACCCTTGATCCTTACCTTATAATGCTGAGTGTTAAGCAAGGAAGCATCAAGTACCATTTTTTGAGTCTTTGGTATGACTTGACCTGGGATTGAACCCCAGTCTCCCAGGTCATTGGCGAACACTCTAACCATCATGCCAATGTGCGATTGACTTAGTAAAGTTAGTGACCTCAGTCGAGGGTGACCCTAAGGCACCCTTTTCAATAGCTTCTACACTGAGATATAGGGGAGGGTGCTACTCCCTTCCCTGGATTAGTCCACTTTACTCTTGATCCTTACCTTAAAATGCTGGGTGTTAAGCAAGGTAGCATCAAGTACCATTTTTTGAGTCTTTGGTATGACTCGACCTGGGATTGAACCCCGGTCTTCTGGACTATTAGTAAACACTCTACTTATTAGGCCAATGGCCTGATGATGGAAATAAGCACTTAAATAGTAATGTTTTATTGATGATACAAATAAACATTGAAATATTAACAATATTTGCTTTGGTTCAGTCTGTTTTTTTTTTTATTTTATGGCATATCAACTTTCATGGGTTATTTAATGCCAAAGCTATCCTTGCAAAAGAATAATAATGGTACTTTCTTACCCTGAGCAGAGTAGAGATGGTTTTCATGCCGTTTCCGAGGGTTTTTGTCCAAAAGGGAAAACAATAGCATGACTGTAGTTCAAGCTTGCTTAATATGATGTCACAGTCCAGCACATTAGCCACAATACCATAGGAACTCCCAACTCAATGGCCTTGTTTAGTGATTGAATATTCATAAGCTGCAAGCATGTTTTTCATTGTATTCTTTTTTTATATGTACAGGGTGTCTCAAAATAGATGCAACCCATTAATATGATAAAGATTTATTACTGAGACAAGTGCAATGGCATTCATTTGGAACACGTCCTGAAAAAAATGCATCCTTTCAGCTAGAGACATCAAATCAATGTTTTTTTTAATTGATATTATATCAGCTTCCAAGACATTCAATTCTTTTTTTAGTTTTTTGTCTTAGTAATAAATCATTATCATATTAATGGGTTGCTTTTATTCTGAGACAGTTTTCAATGATTTTGTCTCCGAATAAGTAGTGAGGCAAAATATTTTTCCTCCTTTGTCCGAGGCATTGTGATGAAGGATTAATAGTTGTTTATAATATTCTATTTTCAAATCTGAAACAAAAAAGAACACAACATTATTATTAGTAGAGTTATTAGCAGTCACTTGGGTCCTATGTACATCAAGATACCCTATAGATGATATTTTACTGATGATGGAAATAAACATTGAAATATTACCCGAGTTATTGATTATTGGTAATCAAAATTTGTTCTCGAGAATTAGTGTAAATTGCAGCATATATGTCAATTTTTCAAGCCTGAAAAAATCTCCACCAAACATTGGTTCAACTTATATGGCATTGCTAAAATCCAATTCTTTACCCCTGGGGGATTATCCAGTGATGAAGGTTCAGATTTTAGCCCCCAAGTTTTGTAGAGATTATTTCTTGGCTTGAAAGATTAATTCATATGCTACAGTTTATGGTACTTTTCATCTTTTAAATTGTCCCTTAATTTTTTTCCTTTCTTTCTCTTGTTATTTCCTAGGCATTGATTTATCTAACACACTTGGATTCATGTTGCTTACAATACTTGATATTTCTAAGTGGACACCCATCGAAGTCCTAAGTAAATACATTGTTGCTTTTCCTTTCTTTTATTTGTTATTTACTTAGCTTTTCTTTAGCAGTAACAAAGGCCTTACATTGCTGTTTCTAAATGGTCACCCTTCTTGTTAATGTTTTCCAGGATAACTTTTCATCTTTCACATATTGAAATTCAATGATATGAGGGACAAAATCTTTCTTCTCTTGTGTATATTGAGCCCAAGGAAGAAACGGGTAACATCACCATATTTAGCTGGATCTTAGCAGAAGTACCACAATCAGACTCTTCCCTAGTATCTTTGGCATGTTTTTGCAACATAATATGTCTGCCAATGGTACAAGCTGCTGTATCATCCTGCAACTGATATTTGTGGGAGAGGTTTGCCTGTAGAAAGGGAGATAATCAGGGTAAAAAACAAACAATCTTCAATTCAGCAGTCAAGTTACATAACAGGAAATATTGTTTTTTTTTAGGGTTTTTGTTTTGTTTTTTGTTTCTATTCTGTATAAAATCAGGTGTATTAAATATAATTGACTTTTTATACAGGGTGTTTAAAAACATTTGATATCATTTTTAAGATGTTTCATAAAAAATTATATTTCATAATCTAATAGCTTGACCAATTCTCATTCAAATAATCTCAAATTTTAACAGCGTGTGTAGAAACAACTTCAAATTCTATGTTTAATATTTAAATACCTTTTCTTTTCCAGTGAATAGCATTTCTATTCTTGAAAAGAAAAAACATAAAACTTTAAGAATAAAATTTGGAGTTGTTTCTACACGCTATTAAAATTTGAGATCGTTTAAATAAGAAATAGTTATTAGATCACAAAAGGATGTTCATTTTTATGAAATGCCCTGTATATCTCAAATGACAGCATGAGGGGTTAAAATAATTAAATTGAATTCTAAGATAACCAATATATTAAAAAAAATAATTATCAGACATTGAAAATAAATGGGTGTTTCAAAATAGATGCAACCTATTATTATGATAAAGATTTATTACCGAGACAAGCGCAATGGTGGTCATTTGGAACACATCCTGTAAAAAATGTATCCTCTACGCTAGAGACATCAAATCAATGTTTTTTTTTAATTGTTATTCTCTCAGCTTCCAAGACATGCAACTTTTTTTAGTTTTTGTTTCAATAATAAATCATTATCATATTAATAGGTTGCATCTATTTTGAGACAGTTTTCAATGATTTTGTCTCTAAATAAGTAGAGAGGCAAAATATTTTTCCTCTCTTATCCAAGGCATTGTGATCAAGGATTAATAGTTGTTTATAGTACATTAACATTGGCCTCATGAGAAGAGTGTTCGCCAATGGTCCAGGAGACTGGGGTTCAATCCCAGGTCGAGTCATACAAAAGACTCAAAAAATGGTACTTGATGCCTCCTTGCTTAACACTCAGCATTATAAGGTAAGGATCAAGGCTAAAGTGGAACAATCCAATGAATGGAATAGCACCCTCCCCTACACCCCGGTGTAGTAGCTATTGAAAAGGGAGCCTTCGAGTCACCCTCAACTAAGGTCACCGACTTTACTTATAGTATGTTATTTTCAAATCTGAAACAAAAAAGGACACAACATTATTATTCGTTGAGCTATGAGCATTCACATGGGTCTCACATATTTTGAGACTCCCTATATTAATACTATTTAGCAATCCCTCCGCTCGGGCAGGATATGACACAAGGTCAATTTTTAAGCGGAGTTTAACAGGTTTGAATTCAGAGTTTTCCTTCTCCTAAACTAGTTGCCTAACCAAGGCTGAAGAACCTAGTCTGTCCTACTATTTACCCATAGCTGGAGGTAGAATAATTGGATTCATACCTTTCCCAAGGGTATTAGTGCTATGTGAAATGCAATCAGTCTCGTCCAGGATATGAACTCGTGTCATCGTGTCCATTTCCTACGACGATAACCATTACTCCTCGGGCACCTACCTATATTAATGGGTTGTAACTATTTTGAGAGTTTTAAATGATTTTGTCTCCAAATAAGTAATGATGCCAAATATTTTTTCCTCTCTTGCTCAAGGCATGGTGATCAAGAATTAATAGTTGTTATTAATAATTGTTATTTTCAAATCTGGAACAAAAATGGACACAACATTATTATTATTAGTAGAGTTATTAGCAGTCACATGGGTCCCACGTATATTGAGACACCCTATACTAATAAATCTTTAACTTCATTTGGCACAAAGCAACAACCATGGACTACCCAGTGAGGATTAAATTAACAAGATTATTGAAAAGTCTACAAGACTAATCATTCAATAAGCTCTCTCTTATCATATTTACCCAACCCTTCAGTTCGGGTAGGATATGACACAAGGTCAATTTTTAACCGGAGTTTAACAGGTTTGAATTCAGAGTTTTCCTTCTCCTAGACTAGTTGCCTTACCAAGGCTGAAGAACCCAGTCTGTCCTACTCTTTACCCATAGCTGGAGGGAGAATTATTGGATTCATACCTTTCCTAAGGGTATTAGTGCTTTGTGAAATGCAATCAGTCTCGCCCGGGATTTGAACTCATGTCACCATGTCCATTTCCTATGGTGATAACCATTACACCACGAGCACCTCTCTCTTATAATCAAGCAAGTGTGTTCGTACTTTTTGGTTTGCACGCTACTTTTAAAACAACCAGGTCAAAATGATCTATAGTTTCTAAAAAATGCTAAATATATTTATTTATACATATATTGTTTTTAACAAGAAGCAGCCATCTCTCCTTTAAGTGGTAACCCTTTGAAATTAGTAGACCAGTTTACATACCTTGGTAGCAATATCTCATCTACTGAAAGCAATGTCAATACATGCATTGCAAAGGTATGGATTGCTCTTGACAGGTTGTTGATCAAAGAAAATTTGATCTCTTTGATAGAATAAAATGGATCTCTTCGAAGTTGTAACCATTTCAGTACTATTGTATAGCTGCATCACTTGGACTCTAATGAAACAGATGAAGAAAAAGCCAGATGGGAACTACACAAGAATGCTACATGCTATTCTGAACAAATCCTGTTAGCAGCATCCCACAAAACTGCAGCAATAGATGCTGAATGTATGTTCGAGCTGGTCGTCCTGCTTTTGCCCGGCCATATGTGGGGGTCCATAGGAGTACATCACTTATGAACATACTTTATATATACAGTGTATGTTTACTTATCTTGCACTATATTTGATAAGGTGAAGATGTCTCGACATCACTAAGACAAATCAGTACCAATTCTCAATATTTTCTGATAAACACTCTAGATACATTTAATCTGCAGTTCTTGATGAAACACAGGTTTGTGTAAGTGCAGCATCTGTCACACTTACTTTACGTCCAATACTTATCAGCATGGGTAATCCTATTTACCCAACCCCTCCGCTCAGGCAGGATATGACACAAGGTCAATTTTTAAGTGGAGTTTAACAGGTTTGAATTCAGAGTTTTCCTTCTCCTAGACTAGTTGCCTAATCAAGGCTAAAGAACCTAGTCTGTCCAACTATTTACCCATAGCAGGAGGGAGAATAATTGGATTCATACCTTTCCCAAGGGTATTAGTGCTATGTGAAATGCAATCAGTCTCGTCCAGGATTTGAACTCGTGTCGCCGTGTTCATTTCCTACGACGATAACAATTACACCACCGGCACCGGCATGGGTAATAAGTTTTTATTTTTATTCTATGGAGGTGCCAGTGGTGTAATGGTTATCTTCGCAGGAATTGGACACGGCGACACGAGTTCAAATCCTGGACTGATTGCATTTCACATAGCACTAATACCCTTGGGAAAAGTATGAATCCAATTATTCTCCCTCCAGCTATGGGTAAATAGTAGGGCAGACTAGGTTCTTCAGCCTTGGTGAGGCAACTAGTCTAGGAGAAGGAAAACTCTGAATTCAAACCTGTTAAACTCCGTTTAAAAAATTGACCTTGTGTCATATCCTATCTGAACGGAGGGGTTGGTAAATATGATAAGCTTTTATTTCTCTTGTAACTGTTTCTCATTTCAAAAAAGTGTCTAAAAAGTTGAGTCAAGTTGAATGAAATCTAGAAATCAAAGAATAAAAAGATTTAAAAATTAGCTCTTTACATGTTATACTGAACATTGATTGTATTTAAAAATGAACTGAATTTACAAAATTGAGAAGTGATCCAAATTTAAGATAATCTCTACACTTCTGATAATCTCACAACTGTTTATCTATTAGTCTATTAATTGATGTAAATATGCTTTCTCTATTGAATTGATGGGATTGAATTTAGAAAATTGAGAAGTTATTCAAATATACAAGGGGGAGTCAAAAAGGAATGCTTTTTTTCTGTTGTACAGGAATAATTACTGACAGGAACATGTATCATACATCAAAATGAAGTTGGTTCTCTGTGGATCACATCCCTACTTCTCAACATAGTTACCGTTTCTGTCAGTAACAATTTTCTATCTTTTACATCATAAAACTCTGTTGATTGTTTTTTGAGTCACTTCATCAATACAGTATTCACTCCCTTGTCACTGGGATAATGTTTGCCTCATAAACCCTCTTTTATAGAGCCAAAGAGATGACAAACGTCTATCTATCTATCTATCTATCTATCTATCTATCTATCTTACTTTATTCCTAGCTATCTATCTAACACACAATTTATGTCTGTCTATCTATCTATCTATCTATCTATCTCAATCTAACCATATATATATCTATCAGTATAAATATTTATGTCTATCAACATTATTTATATCTACCGATCTATCTTACTAATTTATATTTATCAATATCACGCTATTCATATCCGATTATCCATACCATTCTATTTATATCTATCTATCTATCTATCTATCTATCTATCTATCTAAATCTATTTATATCTATGGTTCAATGTCATTTTATCAATATATATCTATCAATATAATTATTTATATCTAACAATAACATTCTATTTATATCTACCTATCAATCAATCAATTTATCTTACTATTATATATCTATCAATATCTTTCTATTCATATCTATTTATCAATATAACTTTATTTATATCTATCTATCTATATATCTATCTATCTCTCAGTGTTCATATCTATCTATCTCACTCTGTTCATATCCATCTATTTATCTATCCATCTCATTCTGTTCATATCTATCTATCTATCTATCTATCTATCTATCTATCTATCTATCTATCTATCTATCTCACTCTATTCATATCTATCTATCTATCTCTATTCATATCTATCTATCTATCTATCTCACTCTATTCATATCTATCTATCTATCTATCTCTATTCATATCTATCTATCGATCAATCTCACTCTATTCATATCTATCTATCTATCTATCTATCTATCTATCTATCTATCTATCTATCTATCTCACTCTATTCATATGTCTATCTATCTCTATTTATATCTATCTATCTATCTATCTATCTATCTATCTCACTCTATTCATATCTATCTATCTATCTATCTATCTATCTATCTATCTATCTCACTCTATTCATATGTCTATCTATCTCTATTTATATCTATCTATCTATCTATCTATCTATCTCACTCTATTCATATCTATCTATCTATCTCTATTCATATCTATCTATCTATCAATCTCACTCTATTCATATCTATCTATCTATCTATCTATCTATCTATCTATCTCACTCTATTCATATGTCTATCTATCTATCTATCTATCTATCTATCTATCTATCTATCTCACTCTATTCATACCTATCTATCAATCTATCTATCCCCTCTAATCTACTCATTGTATCATTCTTCTCTTTTCTCCCTATCCAAATTGATGACTAATCTCCTCAGACCCCTTTGTCTCATTCTATGACACATCATGTCTCATTCAATTCCCTCTTCCATTTTTTAGCATTTGGCATTTGGCCAAAAAGCTCTTCAGCAGTGGCTTGAATCTTCTTCCCTCACAGAACCTGTATCAACTGCTTTTCAATGTGAAATATTTTAATTTATAACATTTCTGTTATTTAACACTTCTCTTTCTTTAAAAATCCTTGATTATTTTTTAGGTTATCTCATAAATGATATCCAAATTCATAGTAAGAAAAAATATCAAAATCATTACAAGAAAAAAAAAAAATAATAATAATAATAATAATAATAATAATAATAATAATAATAATAATAATAAAAACTGAAAATTTATGGAACATGAAAGTGAAGGTAAAACCAATTATAATTGGTGCACTCAGTAATTGTAATAACAACTGCTATGATAATTGTAATAAGAACTGTAATAATAACAGTAATTGTAATAAGAACTGTAATAATAACAGTAATTGTACCATTAACTCTAATAATTATAGTAATTGTAATAAGAACTGTAATAATAGCTATAATAACAACTGTAATGTAATAATAACTTTAAGAATAACTGTAATAATAACAGCAACAATATACATAAAAATTACAATAAAAATTACTGTAATTATAAATAACTGTAATAAGTAAAGTTGGCAACCTTAGTCAAGGGTGACCTGAAGGCTCCCTTTTCAATAGCAACTACACCGAGATGTAGGGGAGGGTGCTACTTTATTCCTTGGATTGCACCACTTGATCCTTACCTTATAATGCTGAGTGTTAGCAAGGCAGCATCAAGTACCATTTTTTGAGTCTTTGGTATGACTCAACCAGGGATTGAACCCCGATCTCCCAGCCATTGGCGAACAATCTACTCATTAGGCCAATGGACCTGTTTGTTATGATAACTATAATAATAACAGTTGGTTGGTTGGTTGTTTGGGTTTTATAGCATATCAATCTTTATAGGTTATTTAACGCCAAATCCATTTTTATACAAATTATCAGTTCTACTTCAAATAATTCAGTTTAGTATAAGTACACAGTTTTAATATCAAAACAGAGTTCTATTTCAAGTAATTTAGTTTTGCATAAGTACACAGTTTAATTCTATTTAACCCATAGGTAGGGTTCTATCAGGTGCTACTGCTCCTAGCCAGAGTGGACTGGGGAGCAATGGCAATGAAGGGGTGCTCCATGTTCCCCAAAGCTCCAGCATTACTGGAACCTTACCATCAGATTGTTTAGTGTCATATCCAGGACACTCATTGAGGGAGTCTTACCACCTCTGCAGAGGTACAGTCGGTATATTCTATTGCCCCAGCCAACTGGACAATACACAGTTAAATGTAAAAACAGTTCTATTTCAGATAATTCAGTTTAGCATAAGTGCACAGTTTACAAGTCAAAACAGTTCTATTTCAAGCAATTCAGTTTAGCATAAGTATGCAGTTTAAACATCAAAACAGTAAACTCTCTAAACCACAGTTTAGTTCTATTTGACCAATAGATAGTGTTGTATACTCACATGCAGATTCATGCAGAAAGAATCTCAACGACACAATGATAAAGGACGAGTGAAGACTTCCTTAGAAAAATATATACCTCTCATTTTATTGTAAGAGTTCGAAAAGGGTTACTCAAGGTTTTTCTGTGAGAGGGAGCTGGAGACCGAACAGAACTGCAATATATTGACCCTCACTCTTATGGCCATCAGCATTGTGTCTTTCTTATTCTCCAGTGCTGCTCAACCGGAGGCCCAGAGGCCCACTCTGTTGGGTGCGGCTTTCTCTACCACATCTTATCACCAACTGGTCTGGTCCCCAAACTCCATCAGGGTTCTCGAGGGCCCCTTCGACCGGGTGTGGCTTTCCCTACCACATCTCATCCCTAACTCATCTTTTCTCCAACTGTTGGGCTTCCTGTCTTGACCGAGTTATATAATAGTTCAATGCCCACTCAATCTTTGAAATGGCATGTTTGATCTTCATCAAGCGGAAATAACTGTCATGCAGTTCAGAGGTCACAGTTTTCCGGTGCATCAGTCTATGAGTGTATCATGGGATTTTTACCTTGTCCCATTTCATCAGCCAAATCCGCTTATGTGATTTCTTTCGATTACTGGCCATTGGGATGTGTCACTTCCTTCCGGTGCATCACTTTGGAATGGCATGTTTGACCAGGTCGAAGGTCAAAATACAACAATAGGACTCTTATCAGGTGCTACCACTCTAGGCCAGAGTGGACCTGAAAGTGATGACAATGACAGAGTACTCCACATTCCTAAAGCTCCAGCATTACTGGAACCACCGCATCAGATTGTTTAGTGTCATATCTTGGACACTCATTGGGGTATATTCTCCAGTCCCAGCCAACTGGGCAAAATAATGACTGTAACAATAACAGTAATAATAACTGTAACAATAACTGTAACACTATCTGTAACAACAACTATAATAATAACTGTAATGAAAACTGTAACATTAACTGTAATAATAACAGTAATAATAACTGTAACAATAATAACTGTAACAATAACTGTTACAATAACTGTTATAATAACTATAATAACAACTGTAACATTAACTGTAACAATAATAACTGTAACAATAGCAGTAACATTAACTGTAACAATAATAACAGTAACAATAGCAGTAGCATTAACCATAACAATAATAACTATAACAATAACAGTAACATTAACTGTAACAATAACTGTAACAATAATAACTGTAACTGTAACTGTAATAACTGTAACAATAGCAGTAACATTAACTGTAACAATAATAACTGTCACAATAGCAGTAACATTAACTGTAACAATAATAACTGTAACAATAGCAGTAACAATAATGTCGGAAACGATAATGATGATGGTAGTGGTTTAAAAGCCTGAAAAAATCATAGAATAAAAAAATGGCTCGGAATATGTTACAATAATATGTTTGGCTCGGAATAATATGTTACAAAAATGCCCCAAGGTTTTATTAGTAAACTCAAAATATTTTGCATTTTCTTTGTATATAAATTAAGTGGCAACATTGCTATAAAAATTATTGGATCAAAAGTGAGTTTCCCTGGCAGATTCTACTTTGGATTTATATCCCTGATCAGGTTTTTCCTTCTGTTGCAAGTTTCAGGTTCAGCAAAAAGATAAGGCCCAGTCAGCTGGAGTAATAGAATGCACCGACTGCATCTCTACAGAGGGGTAATCCCCAACCCCATCAAGTGTCCTGGATATGACATTAAACAATCTGATGGTGAGTCTCAAATAATGCTTGAGCTTTGGGTAATGCATAGCCATACCCCCTGCCCTGGCCCAGAGTGGTAACACCTGATAGAATCCTATCAATGGGTCAAATAGATATGTTTGATATTTAAACTGAGAGCAAACAAATGACTTATGCTGAATTGAACTGTTAGAAATAGAACTGTTTAATGATTTAAATGTGTGTAAACAAATGACTGATGTTTAATTGAATTGTTAGTGATATATAATAATACTTGAACTAAAAAAAATGAGCTCAGATTTGTTTAAAAATGTTATCAATAAAATGTGTTTACAAATCATATATTCAATATATATCTACAAAGAGGATTTGGCATTAAATAACCTACAATGATTGATATGCCATAAAACCCAACCAAACTAAATTGTATATATTTAATATATATGTATAAAGAGGATTTGGCATTAAATAACCTACAATGGTCAATATACCATAAAACCCAAGCAAACCAAATCATATATATTAAATATATATCCATAAATTGGATTTGGCATTAAATAACCAACAATGGTTGATATGCCATAAAACCAAACCAAACTAAATCATATATATTTAATATATATGTATAAAGAGGATTTGGCATTAAATAACCTACCATGGTTGATATGCCATAAAACCAAACCAAACCAAATCATATATATTTAATATATATGTATAAAGAGGATTTGGCATTAAATAACCAATAATAGTTGATATGCCATAAAACCAAAGCAAACCAAATCATATAAATTAAATATTTATGCATAAATTGGATTTGGCATTAAATAACCAACAATGGTTGATGTGCCATAAAACCCAACCAAATCATATGCAATTGATATATATGTATAAAGAGGATTTGGCATTAAATATGTGTGCTAGATATGATGCTGAACAATCTGATGGTGAGGTTCCAGTAGTGCTGGAGCTTTGGGGAATGCGGAGTACCCTTTTATTGCCATTACTCCCAGGTCCATTGGTAATACTCCAAATTTTAGGTATCCTCAGAATGACACTAAACTGCATCTGATGACAAGGTTCCATTTCTGGATCTCCAGGAAGCATAGAGTCACTCCTTCATTGCCATTACTCCCTGCCCCACTGGTAAAACCCTAAATTTTGGGTATCCTGGAGATGATTGCATCCTGTGGTGACGTTCCATTTCTGGATCTCTGGACCAGGCAGCAATGATAATGAAGGAGTATTCTGCATTTCTTAAAGTTCCAGTATTACTGGATCCTCACCATCAGATTGTTTCGTGTCATATCTAGGAAACTTTTATCCCCCTGCAGACAGTGTATTCGATAGCCCCAGCTGACTGGGCCGTTGTAGAAAAGAAATTAATCCCCTTGCAGTAGAGCATTGGACAATTTTGGAACAGAAATTATTTTCCATCATTAAACACAGCAGAGAATAAAATCCTTCCATAAAAATTTCCTTTGAAGTTATGTAAAGAATCGCAGGTGCTCATGATGTAAGTTAACATCATTTTTAATGGATCCTGCAACTAGGGTTCAAATTCCTGGACAAGGCTGTTTGCATTTCACATTGAGCTTATACTCTTGAGAAAGATCAGAATATATTCTCTCTCCAGTTAAGGGTAAATAGTAGGACTGGGCCATTGGCCTAATGAGTAGAGTGTTCACCAATAGTCCGGGAGACCAGGGTTCAATCCCAGGTCAAGTCATATCAAAGACTCAAAAAATGGTACTTGATGCAGCCTTGCTTAACGTTCAACATTTTCAAGTATGGGTAAAGAGTAAAAATCTAGGGAATGGAGTTGTACCCTCCATTACACCTCGGTGTTGTGGTTATTGAAAATGGAGCCTTCATGTCACCCTCGACAAAGGTCGCCAACTTTACTTTTTAGTTAGCAGGGCAGACTGGGCTCTTTAACCTTGGTATGGCAACAAGTCTTGGAGAAATAAAATTGTGAATTTAAACCAGTTGTAGACTTGGGGAGGAATGGGCTCTGCAGACAATTCCAGTCCAAGACACACAAAACCAAAATATTCTCTCTCTCTCTCTCACCAGAGACAGAGAGAGAGAGAGAGAGAGAGAGAGAGAGAGAAGAAATGACTTCTATCTCCACTGTTGACTTAAAATCCAGCACAAAGAATTAACTATTATTGCAATCATTGTTTGCCATTACCTAATATTTACACAGCTTAGATTAGTCTGGTACAAGGCCAGATGTGTTGAGCACTTAATGAAATCTTAAACTTCCAAACCTTAAATTAGTTAGGTACAAGTCTAGATGTACTGAGCACCCTGTAGGAATCAAACTCATTGTAGTAGTAATGCTTTCTTCTATTTACACAACTTAAATTAGTCTGGTACAAGGCCAGATGCTCTGAGTACCCATTAGGGATCAGACTTACCATAGTAGTGAAGCCTTTTTATCTTTAAAAAGTTTAGATAAGACTATCATAAGGGTAGATATGTTGAGTACTCAGTGAGGATTAAACTCACTACTGTAGTAATGATTTGCTAAACTAGCTCGTTTATCATTACGTCACCATCAAGCCTTCTGATACTTACACAGCTAAAATTTGTATGGCACAAGATCAGATGTGTTGAGTACCCAGTGAGGATCAAACTCACTACAGTAATAATGATCTTCAAAACTAGCTCATTAACCATTACTTTACAATGTAACCTTTTGAATTTTACAAAGCTTAGTTTAGTTTGTCGCAAGGCCAGATGTGTTGAGTACTCGATGATACCTAATGTTAATACAGCTTAAATCTGTCTGGCACAAGGCCAGATATGTTGAGTATCTAGTTGATATCAAACTTATAGTAATTATGATCTTCAAAACTAGCTCATTAACCATTACTTTACAATGTAACCTTTTTAATTTTACAAAACTTAGATTAGTTTGGCACAAGGCCAGATATGTTGAGTACTGGGGAAAACTGATGTTTACACAACTTAGATTAGTCTGGCACAAAGCCAGATATGTTGAGTACCCAGTGGGGATTAAACTCACGACAGTCATAATGATCTGTCAGTGTTGCTAACCACTCTGTCTCATGGAGACGTACTAATAAGAAAACAGTTTTATTTGGCACTTCTTTTTGGAAAGTCTGTTGTGACCTTTCAAACCTTCCATATGTTTTGGTAAAATGAGAAGAGGGGGATTCTTCAAGCAAAGAATTTGGCAAACCTCAAATTTTTCACCCTGGAGACATGTTTCTTTTCTTTCTCTCTCTTTCTTTCTTTCTTTCTTTCCTGTCTTTCTTTCTTTCTTTCTTTCCTGTCTTTCTGTCCTGTCTTTTTAATAAACATTTTCTTTTTTCTTTCTTTCATACTGTTTCTCTTCTTTTTTTATCTTTTTTACAATTGCTTTCTTTCTTTCTTTTCTTTTTTTTCCTTACTTATATTCTATTTCTTTCTTACTTTCTTTCTTTCTTTCTTTCTTTCTTTACAGACATTTTATTTTTTCTTTTCTTTTTCTTTATATGTATTTTTTCTTTTTTTCTTTCTTTCTTTCTTTCTCACAAACATTTTTATTTATTTCTTTCTTTTGTACTTTTTCTTTTCTTTCTTTATCTTTTTTTACAAACATTTTTCTTTTTCTTTACTTATATTCTCTTTCTTTCTTTCTTTCTTTCTTTCTTTTGACTAACATTTTCTTTCTTTCATTTTTTTCCTTACTTATATTTTCTTTCTTTCTTTCTTTCTTTCTTTCTTTTTTACTCACATCTGTCTTTTTTCTTTTCTTACCTTTTATTTCTTTGTCTTTCTCAAATTTCTTTCATTCTTTTTTACAAAAACTTTCTTTTTTTATTTCTTTTTCCTTTACTTTGTTTTTTCCTTCCTTCCTTTCTTTCTTTCTTTGTTTCTTTCTTTCTTTTTACAAACATTTTCTTTTTTCCTTTCCTTTCCTTTTTCTTTTCTTATATTTTCTTTCTTTCTTTTTTAACTCACAATTTCTTTCTTTCTCATTTTTATCTCTTCTTCATTTCTAAAATTCTATTTTTGTTTCTATTTCTTGCATTTTCTTTCTTTTCTTTATGATTATTTTCTTTTTTCTAATTCTTTCATTCTTTCTTTTCTATTTTCCCTTCCTTTTCTTTTTTTATTTCTTATATTTCATTTTTTCTCTTTCACATATTTTTCTTCTTTCTTTCATTTTATTTATTTCTTTTCTTTTTTCCATTTTTTTCTTTTTTCCTTTCCTTACTCATTTGAAAAAAAAATTAAAGAAAGAAAGAAGGGAACAAAAAATATGGGCGAGAAGTTGGTGTCAAAATTGGATAAAATGTCATCGTCTGGTGCCATGCATACTTATGTATCAAAAAAAATTTTTTTTAAATGAATCAGAAAACCTACAGCAACTAAAATCTTGTCAATAAATTAACATATTTTATTTTAAGAAAAAATCTGTCTATTAATTTATCTATTTATTAATTAAGGAAAATGTGGCAATAAACACTATTACAAATATCAAATTTATCTTTAGTCAGAAACTTTTTTTCGGTTTTATTTGATTTCCATTTAAGATTGAAATTTAGTCTTTATTTAATTTCTTAATATTTGCATATATTTTCTGAATACCACCATCCGTTAAAATCATTAATATCGGGTAGTGTCGTTGTGTTGTAATGGTTACAGCATTGGGCTGCAGAATCGTAGTATGTGAGTTCGAATTCCCGTTGCGCTATTACATTCACTTTCAGACAAATACCCTTTGGAAAGATATGAACCTCCCTATCTTCCTAGCTATAGGTTAAATGGTACCACTTCCATTCTTTTAGAAGGATAAATTTGGCATTAAATTGTGCCAGTAAACAACAAAACAAAACAACACAAAATAAAGAATTGATATCATTATAATAATTAATCATTAATGATTATATTATAACTAATAAAAGGTAACTATTATTACAATTGTAACCGGCTCATTGGCCTAGTGGGTAGAGTGTTCGCCAATGTCCTGCAAGACCTGGGTTCAATCCCAGGTTGTGTCATACCAAAGACTTTAAAAATAATACTTGATACCTCCTTGCTTAACACTGAGCAATATAAGGTATGTATCAAGGGTAAAGTGGAGCAATCCTGGGAAAGAAGTAGTGGCTATTGAAAAGGGAGCCTTCTGGACACACTTGACTACAGTTGCCAACTTTACTTTTTACATTATTATTACAATTACCAAGCCATTGGCCTAATGAGTAGAGCATTCGCCAGTGGCCCAGGACTAAAGAAATGGTCCTTGGTGCCACCTTGCTTAACATTTAGCATTATAAGGTACGGATCAAGGGTAAAGTGGAGCAATCCTGGGAATGGCGTTGAAGTTATTGAAAAGGGAGCCTCAACAAAGGGCTATGTCTAAAAAGGATTTGGCATTAAATAATCTACAATGGTTGATATGCTATAAAACTAGCCTAATGTGTATTGTTCATCAATGGTCCAGGAGACTGGGGTTCAATCCTAGGTTGAGTCATTCCAAAGACTCAATAAATGGTACTTGGTGCAGCCTTGCTTAACACTCAGCATTATCAGGTAAGGATCAAGGGTAAAGTGGAGCAATCCAGGGAAAGAAGTAGTGCCCTCCCCTACACCTCAGTGTAGTAGCTATTGAAAAGGGAGCCTTCTGGTCACCCTCGACTAAGGTCAACAAATTTACTTTTACTTATAATATTACAATTATACATCATCATCATCATCATGTCGCACTATCAGTATGGATATTCCTGACCCTCTCTCGCAACTCCTCCCTATCGTCCATTGCTTTCGGCAGATCCTCAGGGCTACATCTCGTATCGACACAGAACTGCTGTATGTAGGTTCGAACTGGACGTCCTGCCTTTGCTCGTCCATGTGAAGGAGTCCACCGGAGTACATCACTCACAAGCTTGTCCCTACTTCTCGAGCAGTGTCCCACATGTATGGTTCATCTAATTTTGATAGTTTTCATGATGGGTGATAGGTGGCCGTATACCTGCTGCTTTGTGGGGTTCTGTCTCCAGGACTTGTTCAATATTGCTCGCAGCATTCTTATGTAATTCGAGTGTGTGTCCACCGATCACCAAATCATCAAGGCAAAATATGACTGTGGCTACGAAAGAATGCCACCCGAACAACGACAACCATACACTATGACTAGGCTCTGCTTAATAATAGGGATATTAGGGATAGATATATGTTAGCACTGAGAAACAAATATGATGCTCCACAAGAACAGATAAAAACACACACTCCAAGTGAAGAATATGAGAATTTCGTCAACGTCCACCTAGAAACGGTACAATTATACCTACTTTATCATTATTCTCATTATTGTTACTATTTTTACATTACTAACAATATCAGAAGTAATACTGAACCCTTAATTTCATCCTATTATTATCACTCTCTGTTTTTCTATTATTAACCTTTTTCACATGAGTTTAAATCTATTTGTATGGCAGCATTTAAAAATTAATTCATTATGTTTATTTAATAGTTAGCTTGTAAATTCATATCTAATAATGCTTATTTTTTCCTCCAGGTATAGGTTATATCTACTATTGAAGCTTCCTGGAGTAGAAGATTTCTTAATAAATCTCCACTTAATTTTTGGAGTTAGGCTTCTATCATTCAGACTCGAAAACCATCTCGATAGGGCTGTTTGGTTTTTGATCAAAGAGTTGGAAAAAGAGTGTCTATTATTGTAGAACCTCTGTTTCCAATTTCCAGCTGAGATTCCAATATAAACTTTCTCTTCCTTAATATTGTCCATGGGGAAAATAGTTGCTTGGTCGACCACTTTCTTTAAATCACATATTCCTCTCATGAGATAATCTTCTTTATTTTTACTATTACAAAGTAATTTATTTGTTTGCTGATTATCTATTAGCAATTTGTCTATAAAATTCTTATTATGATTATAAATTATCTCAAATATATTATTATTTAATTGCACTTTGAAGTATTGAAAAGGTTTGTGAATAAGTGGAGACTGTTTATATGTTTATATGGAGAAATGGTAGATTTTAGTGAATTTGACAAGATGATAAAAATAAGCGGAAAAGTGGATAAACACTTACAACAAGTTTAATAGTAATGTTTATTTTTATCATATATATATATATATTATCATCCACAGACAGACTGTTTCGTTGTATCACAACTCTTCAGTGTAGCTAGACACATAGGACGCTTGAAGCTGGGATTGAAACCTGCCCAACTTTATGTTTGACTTAGTATCAGACCGCTCGGCCAACAAGCGTACCACGTCAGCAAGGGAATTATAAGGTATTATGTTGCAGCAGCTTTCATTGTTTACATTTTATACCTTACTAGATACTTCAATGTGCAATTAACATAATGGTTACTGTCATTGGAAATGGAATCAGAAATCAGGGTTCAAACCTGGACAAAGCTGTTTGCATTTTACTTTGCACTAATGACTTTTCGAAAGGCATGAACCCATCAGTTCTCTTCCCCCTACCTCCTAGTTACAGGTAAATAGCATGACAGACTGGCTTCTTTAACCTCAGTTAGGCAACCAGTCTGTAAAAAGGAAATCACTGGATTCAAACAAGCTTCACTCAGCTTAAAAATTGGCCTTGTGTCACATTCTGTCTGTGGTAAAAGGATTAGGTAAAAACATAGTTTGAATCTTCCAAGGGGGATTAAAACATTGTTCAAAATCCAAAGGGAGGACATTTATTTGGGGAAGATTCCAAGAATGTGTTGACATGGATGATACATATATATGAACAAGCTATGATGGAAACAGAGATAGATAGATAGATAGATAGATAGATAGATAGATAGATAGAAACAGTTAAAGACTGAAGTAGATAGATAGATAGATAGATAGATAGAAAGATTTAAAGACTGAAGTAGATAGATAGATAGATAGATAGATAGATAGATAGAAAGAAACAGATAAAGACTGAGATAGATAGATAGAGAGATAGATAGATAGATAGATTAGTAGTGGATTCAATCTGAAAAATATCTTTTTTTCACTTATGCCTCATCAGAGAAATTGTCATAAGAAAAACCAATGATGAAGAATTCAGAGAGGCAACTGTAAAGTGAGGGAAAAACCCTAGAATAGAAAAAGCAAAAAAGAAAAACCCTGTTTAAATTACCCTGGTTCAGATTAGGGCAAACTGGAGCAAATACTGAGTTGAAGGTTGTATCTGAATTCCTTTTGTGTACAGAGACCAGGTTTAAAAGATGTTAGGTATAATGCTTTAAGTTCACTTAGCTGGAAACTGGTGCATAAATGATCGAGGATTGAGAACGTACTGTTTTATAGGACTTTGTATAGATAGATAGGTAAATAGATAATGATAAAAATGAGATAGATAGATAGATAGATAGAAACAGATAAAGACTGAGATAGATAGATAGATAGATAGATAGATAGATAGATAGAAACAGACTTAGATAGATAGATAGATAGATAGATTGATATAAACATGTTGCGTAGTCAGATACACGAATATGGCCATGTGCAAAATGGACATATAATGTTCATAACGATAGAACATATAAAGAACATAGGAATCTCAAAATTCAAAAACACATAACGACCTCCTGTTCAGGCACGAAACCTCTTTATTAACTTTGAGTTAAAGGTTTCGACATAAGGAGGAGAGACACAATCTTCTATGCTGTCTTATTCATTTGGCCCCCGTCTCGAGCAGCCCCCATTGTGCGTAAGTTTGCCTCGCGCCTGCGAGCTCCAAAAGTCAATCCTTCTCGTTTGGCGTCTAATTCTCGACTGACTTTCTTCAGATTCTCACACAAACCTCTGCACGCTTCCGGTGCGGGTGACGTCACCCGCACCCCGTCACCCGTTTTGTCTCAGAGTATTGTGACATCTGAGTGATACCTCTATCCGCCCACGTGCACCAGCGTTAACACCTGCCTCAATGTTGCACCTAACTAACCCATGTGCTGAGCCGAAAGGTTCTCAGCCTAACTAAACTCAAAAGCATGAATCGAAATCCCTCAGCTATTATATAACAAACAGATTGAGATAGTTAGAAAGACATCAGAAGTCGAAAGAACATTCAAGAATCAGCTTGAAAACCCTTCTGAAATCACTGATAAACCTACAAAACAAGTTATTTATAGCCAATCAGGCATGAACTTGAACAGTTTACAGAAGAAGTATTTGATGCAGTACTAGAAAAAATAAAAGCAGAAAAGCTGCAGACCTCGACAAAATACCTCCTGAAGTAGTGAAGACAAGAATATTTGTGGCATACTTCTTCAATTATGCAACATAGTAGATAGATAGATAGATATGATATGTTGCCAAATCGGCTGGGGCTGTAGAATACACCGACTGCTTCTCTGCAGAGAGGTAAGACCCCCCCCCCAACGAGTGTCCTGGATATGACACTAAACAATCTGA
This sequence comes from Sepioteuthis lessoniana, assembly GCA_963585895.1. NCBI lineage: Eukaryota > Metazoa > Mollusca > Cephalopoda > Myopsida > Loliginidae > Sepioteuthis > Sepioteuthis lessoniana. Next base: position 16,061,411 of record OY757947.1, read on the forward strand.
TGGTGAGGTTCAAGCAATGCTGGAGCTTTGGGAAATGCGGAGTACCCCTTCATTGCCATTGCTCCCAGGTCCACTCTGGCTCGGAGTGGTAGCACCTGATAAGGGTCCTATCTATGGGTTAAATAGAACTAACAGCATACATGCTAAACTGAATTGTTTGAGTAGACTGAATAGCTTGAAATAGAAATGTTTTTGACAATTAAACCATACTTACATTTAAACTGCGAGCTTATGCTTAACTGAATTATTTCAAATAGAACTGTTTTTCGACATTAAAACTGTATTTACATTTAACTGACTTGTTACATATAACTGCTTGAATAGTTTGAAATAGAAATGTTTTTGACAATTAAACTGTGTACTTATGCTAAACTGATTTGTTTTAAATAGATCAGATTATTTACATAAAAATGGATTTTGCGTTAAATAACCTACAAAGGTTGATATGCCATAAAACCCAACAAACCAAGCCAAACCAGATATGATATGATAAAAAGGCAAGCAATAGTTATTAGGATGAGATAGATAGATAGCTAGATAGATATAAGAAGACTAAGATACATATTATTTTTGTCAATCTATTTATCTATGGGAGAAGTCTCCATGGCATCGTGGTTTACATGCTGAACTATGACAATTTAATAAGTGAGTTCAAACTCCAGTTACACAAGCCAGTTGGTTGGAGCCGTAGAATATGCCAATTACATTTCTGCAGTTGGGGCAATGAGTGTCCTGGATATGACACTAAACAATCTAATGATGAAGCTCCAGTAATGCTGGAGCTTTGAAGAATGTGAAGTACACCTTCATTGCCATTACGCTCAGTTCCACTCAGACTTGGAGTGGTAGCATTTGATAGGGTCCTATGTTTGGGTCAAATAGAAATGTTTGACATTGAAACTGTGTGCAAACAAATGATTTGCATTAAATTGAATTGTCAGAAATAGAACTGTTTGACCCTTAACAGTGTTTAAACAAATTACTGCTGTTTAATTGATATGTTAGTGATACATAGCAATACTTGGAACCATTTAACTAATTGCAAATGAATGACTAATGTTAAATAGAATTATTAGTGTTTATAAGCAATACTTGAAATTCTTTTACTGTGTGCGTAAATTGAATAATTGGTATTATAAAACAATACTTGTAACCACTTCCCAGTGTGTAAACAATTCATTATTACTGAAGAGAATTATAAGTATTAGAAAAAAATAAGGTGCCCCTGGTGTAATGGTTATCGTCGTAGGAAATGGACACAGCGACATGAGTTCAAATCCTAGACCAGGCTAATTGCATTTCACATAGCATTAATACCCTTGGGAAAGGTATCAATCCAATTATTCTCCCTCCTGCTATGGGTAAATGGTAGGGCAGACTTGGTTCTTCAGCCTTGGCGAGGCAACTAGTCTAGGAGAAGGAAAAACTCTGAATTCAAACCAGTTAAACTCCGCTTAAAAGTTGACCTTGTGTCATATCCTGCCCGAGCGGAGGGGTTGGGTAAATATGGATAAAAATACTTGAAACCATTTAACAGTGTAAAAACAATGGGATCACGAGTGCAGATACAAATGAGTTCTAACAGATTTAAAAATGAAATTATTGACAAATAATCATATTTATATCCATTTAACTGTGTGCAAATGAATGATTAATAGTAAATAGAATTATTTGTGTCAGATAAAAATACTTGAAACTATTTAGCAGTGTGCCAAAAAAATAAGCTCAGGCTCGTTTAAAAATGCTATCAAAAAAGTGTATTTATAAATCATGTATATTTAAAATATATGTATAAAAAGGATTTAGCATTCTCTGAAGACCATGTGTTTTTTACCATTTTCTCTCATACTGTCAGGTTTATTTGCAGTTTTTTCTATATATATATACATATATAATATGCATATATATATATATATATATTATATATATAATATACATATATACGTATATAAAATGTAAATATGTAATATGCACATATATACAGTCAGTAAAGTTGGTGACCGTAGTCAAGGGCGACCTAAAGACTCCCTTTTCAATAGCTACAACACTGGGATGTAGGGGAGAGTATTACTCTTTTCCCTGGATTGCTCCACTTTACCCTTGATACATACCATATAATGCTGAGTGTTAAGGAAGGAGGTATCAAGTACCATTTTTTGAATCTTTGGTATGACTCGACCTGGGATTGAACCCTAGTCACTTGGGGCATTGGTAAACATTCTGTCCACATGGCCAATGGCCTGAAATTCAGTAGAAGATAGGCAATCAGCATGGCAGGCACTAAATGAACCCAGCAGAAAGTAAAGCCCCTTAAAAGCAAAACTAAAATCTGCCAGCCATGAAAAAAGACATCAGAAGTGGAAAGAACATTCAAGAATCAGCTGGAAAACCCAACTGAAATTACAGATAAACCTACAAAACAAGTTATTTATAGTCAATCAGACATGAACTTGAACAGTTTACAGAGGATGAACTTGATGCAGTACTAGAAAAAATTAAAAACAGAAAAGCTGCAGACCTCGGCAAAATACTTCTTCAATTATGCAACACTGTGAATAAACAAAGCTCAACGGGGAAAAAGATGAACAGCTGCATCCTCCCCATCTTCAACAAGAAAGGAAAGCTTGGAATCACTATGAACAACAGAGGCATAATTCTTACTGCTATTGTTGCTAAAGCTGAAAATTTCTCAACTTTATCTGACGTGAAGTTGAGAAATTTCTTTAAAAAAATCAAAATGATCTTCTAAGATATCGAATCACAATGCCGCAGATTCTGACTATCCGTTGAATCCTCGAAGAAGTACATGCAAAAAATGTTGAGGCAACACTGTTGTTCATAGATTTATCTGAGGCATTTGATTCCATACACTGGAGAAAGATGGAGCGAATATTAGGAGCATATACATATTTACCCAACCCCTCTGCTCGGGCATGATATGACACAAGGTCAATCTTTTAAGCGGAGTTTAACAGGTTTGAATTCAGAGTTTTCCTTCTCCTAGACTAGTTGCCCCACCAAGGCTGAAGAACCTAGTCTGCCCCAAAGAAACTGCTATGCT